>OX463865.1:7095249-7605954 GCA_949825065.1 Odontocerum albicorne
TAATAAGTTTTCGCCTGTATTGTATGTTATATAGCTGTCGATCATTTTACTTAATTTTTTAATCCAATTGTACACACGTACTCGTATATATTTGTTTAATTGGAAGAATATTGCCACAAAAAAACCCATCGGGTTGTATTGTATACCATATAAATATATGACAATACAGTAAGAACTCTTCGGAAATTTTCAATTTCATATTATTTACTTTCTTTTTTTTTGTTTCAACACTCTAGTGATAAAGTGTTCCCTACTATTCATCACCCTGAAACATCTGTATTATAATTTCATTCGTAGCTCCAGCCTCTGACAGAATTTATTAGTAAACACTTTAGACAGAAGAAGGGGAGAGAAACTTGGCAGGATTATGGAAGGAAGATGGATGAAGACTTCCTCCTCGAATTTTATGATCTCCGTCATGGTTTGTTGGTTGAATGATGCCAATTCTTCCGTTTGATGTTGAAATCTCTGTAAGTCTTCTTGAAGTCGTCTTTAAAACTTTGCAACAAAGATTTGTATTTAATTTCAATTTAAACTTACGTCTGTGTCTTCTTGGCTTGCCTTCTTCTTCTTCTACATGCTATTTCAGGGAGTACGGATCAGTTTCAAGTTAACCGACAAGTTATATACCTTATATCCCAAAATTTGGGGTAAACAATACCTACATTCATAACATCACGTCATGTCACTTTTTGAAGTAGGCAGTGGCGCATTTTTATCCCGCACACAATGTTATAAAAAATATGTTGTTTATAGTTAAGGCATTAAAGTTGTGGAGGTTTAAAGACATTGTAATTTATTTTTATTAAACACTGTTTATTCCACTTTTTTTTGTGACGGTATAACCCTACCGGTTTCAAGGCTTTCACCTCACCTTCAGGGGAGCACAAACAAGACTCCTCTTATTAATAATAAAGCATCGCGGTTGATATCATATATTATGCGTGTATTTTTTAAATGCCTTATCCCAAATAGTTTTTCGGGTTTGTTGGTTGAATGTATAAACCGTGATGCTTTATTATTAATAAGTTGTCCAGTCATCTCTACTAGTAATAATTGCCCGGCATCTCCGAGGCATACTTCCTACTAATTTTAAAGCATAATCTTACGGCAAAGACTTTCATATAATCTGCCGAAATAACTGCTTGACGTTCCAAATCTTTTTCCCTCGGAGTTTGAACTTCATGAGTGGCCAAACATTTTCTATGAGATTTGCATCTGGTGACTGCGACAGCTAATCTATTACGTCAACGTCATTTTCCTGTTTTTACGCAGTACGATGACATTGTCCTCTTGCAGTAGCCAATTTTCATTTTTTCTTAAAAACCACCTTTGGGCAGATGGTAATAAAACCCTCTGATATATTTTAACCATTAGGCGAGGATTCTTCTCAAACACCCATAAATTCACTCTGTGCGTCTTTTTCGTCGTTTTCTTTGCAGTGCCACGTTCTGGTAAGTCATCGACGTTTTTTTACGTTGGGATAGCATTTCACCCACTTACTTAAACATTTCTTCGACTTTCTCATACATTTAACAGCGGATCCGTACGACATTTTTGATCCTAATGGATGTGTATACAGACACTTGGGTTCGTAACGTTATGCGTACGCCGCACTCATGGTGAAATATGTTCTTGTGTAACCAAGGTCGAACGACAACTGAGTGTTTCTATACAAAGCATCTTATAGGAAGGGTTTTGTTACTTTCCTGCAATTCCTGAATCTACCCTCTAACGGTTTCCAGAAAAAATGTAGCCGTATACGCTCTTGTCAAACATACTATATATTATATTAAGACGAACAATAAAGAAACCTTTGTAGATCTTCCGATATGTGATGTTATTACATATACGAGTAGGTGTAGTAAATCCTATGTATTGTTCATATATTTTGATAAAACTTTTCAAGAAGGGTTGTCTTTAAGAACTTCCTAAGGCTGCACACGCCACCCATATCTCTAACATTTAAACAATTTCACGCTACAGAACTTGTAATGGTAAAAACTCTATCATTATACTCCACCCTATTTGACCGATTCAGAACAATCAATTTATTCGAAGAAGAATAAATCGTCCTCAAAGTTCCACTCTTCTCTGAAGGAACATCTCTCAGACACAGAGATTCGAATAATACAACGGAGACATCCTATTCTTCTTCTTCATCGAGCGCTCAATGCTGAGCATAATAGACCTCTGCTATGTCTTGAACTTGGCGCACCACCTGTCTCCATCCCTCTCGGTCCTGTATCATGTTGAATACAGAGCTTAAAGAGGATTCCTTTAACTCTTTTATTTAATCTGTCCATCACATAGAACACCTTTCTCTTACTCGCCTTCTCGTATCTCAAGAATCCTTTCTGATTTCTAGCTGAAAAAATTCTCTCAAAAAACAGTTAACCTTTCATTTTGTACTTTATCATATATTGTAATATTATTATCACTTTGTTTCAACGCCTAGGATTCGATTTTTTTTATTTTTGATACACAACATATACTATAAGTAATAGAAAATATATAAATTCAGTAGAAAAATGGTCTAAGAATAAAAATGGAAGTGAATACACCAGAAATCGAACCAGGGTAGCCCGCTTGCTTGGCATTGATTCTAACTGTAAGACCACAACCGCAGTACAACAGTACAATTTAATTGGTGATGCACATATTATCCTATATCATACACAGCATGGAGCTGAAGTACCTTCAGTTTGTCTGCGTTTTCCTTCTGCATTATTTCCCTCATAATTGGCAACAGTTCTACACCATTAGGTTCTATTTGCTGCTGTTTGCTTCCAGTTGTGCTGAGCATTAATATTTTTAAGCGTCTCGCGAAGTACAGCCTTAAAGCTCTTTCCTTACTCACGATGCTTTCTTCTGCCCACCGTCAGCTCACTGAAGAGGGTATTTCTTGGAAGTATTTATATAACAAAAGTCTAATGCAAGAAAGATTGAACGATTACCATCATCTTCTTATCCATACATTCAACTTTATTTTTTTAATCTGTCAATAATAGTGAGCTGGAATCCCAAATCAGAACGCCCTTGAGGAGAATCTGGTCTCTAAAGGGCGCCGTGTAAATGATCATTTTAATGTTTTTATTATTAAACACTTAAATATATCAATAATTAACCATAAAGTGCTTTTTAACCTCCGTCGGGTGCAATACAAATTGTAACACGTTCGGGCGCAACTCATCTGTGAGATTAAAAATTAAATTTCTGCTTATGCTTAAGGGAAAGCTCAATAAACTGAATTTTTCACTCAAACATGATTATATAACATTTATATATTATATTTCTTTGCACTTTTCAATCACAAAATTTTAAATTTTCTCATATTGTTTTTCTTAAAACCGAAAACAACTAGTTGACAACATTCTCAGTCTTTTGTTGGCAGCTTATTAACACAACTTATGCAATTCAGTAACATCACATTTTTTCAGTCATTTAATACCCACAATAGGTTTGTATAAAATATTTAGCACAATAAAAAGTATGTAGAATTAACTGTCACATCTTCATAAGGTTCATGCGATGAAAATAAAAGCAATAACTTAACATTAGAGAACACTATGCTACCACTTTTTTAAAAATAATTTAGAATGTAAAATTCAAATTCATTTGTGATCATAAAAACTTTCACAAAAACAAAAGGGAGTAATCAAAATATTATTAGAAAGTTATTCCTGATCAGGCTCACGCTGAACATTTTCGAAAACATTCTTATGACAATTTTCCCACACCATGCGTGCATGTTTGTATTCATATAGTAAATAACGATCAATATCATTGAATTAGGGGCTACAGCATAGATATACGAACTATTGCAGGTATATAAAAAGAAAAATTGAGAAAAAAATTGAAATTTCGGAAATCAAAAATACTTACGTAATCGGGCGCAACTCATCCAGCAGATTAAAACGTCCGTCACGGAGACCAATGGTACACTGGAGAAATAATAACGATACCCTTGTGTGATGGGTAGGGAGTCAGGAAGCTACTATAAGCCTCACCTCTTTGTCGGTAAACAAAAAAACTAGCTACCTCATCTCACAGATTAGATGCGCCCGCTCAAGGGTTAAATAAAAATATACAATCCACCCACTTTTTTTACACATTTTTTGAAAGTAAAATATCCCCATCCCACCTATAAACTCTTTAATCAGCTATTATGCTACATTAACCCCATTTTAACCTTCTATGTCATTTTATCTTATTTTATTTTCTTTTAAGACTTCTTATTTAATTTCTTCTTCGTTTTATCTTCACCCTCCTCTCTATTGATCAAAATAATATCTCACATCAACCCTCTTTGAACAACACAAAGCTCACCCCTAAAAATAATTATTGTTTAACTGTTGTGAATGACGACTGAGCAAACATTGAAACCATTCGTTATTGCGTTTTTAATCGATTTCCGAAATTGAAAACCACAAGTAACCGAACACACCCCGGGGGTTACCTTATTGTAAATAATAATTACGTTTCAACATGGGGTTGAAACCCAATAATAACAAAAAAGAAGAGATATTAGTGTTACCATCCCTTCTGCCTCGTAAGAAAAAAGAGTAAATAGATGGTGGAGTGAAAACCAATATAAGAACTAAGTTATTTAGAACTAGGTAAACTAAACTATTGGACTAGATCAAAATTACTATCATCATCTGGTTAAATTATAGTCTACGGCTGTATTTTATTACCACCTTCAATGTATGGGAGGGAAACGTGAACGTGGATATGAATGAAAAGAATTGAATAAATACTGTTGAAATGGGTGAAGTTTTTTTAAATATTCACCAGGAGAATCTCGGCTGTGAGTGTAGTCTGGATGATAAATCAAGTGTTTTTCGATTGTCCTTTACGGGATAGGTTTGATTTTCTAAACGCCATGTCTTTGCCACGTTCAATGAATGTTGCGTTTCTTCGTTATTCGAGTAACTTTCCACTTATAATAAATTGACTGTTCAATTATCGAAGTTTAATAATTTCTTTTAACTGTTTTATTATACTCGTATTTACTCATAAATAGTGGTGGCATAAATCATTCTAAAGTGTGGGCGGATTACCATTACCTTTAAAAAAACGCGAGGACATTAGGTGTTTCTCAGCACACACCCATTTAGATGTAAACTATTATAAAAACAAACAATAATAAATGTAATTATTGAGCATTCAATACAATCAATTCAGTTAAAATAATTTCACCGATAAAAAAAAATAGCATGCAAATATATGATAATATACGAGTATATTCATCATTCACACACACATGCTGAGGCAAGAGAAAAGAAAACTCATTCAAGAGATATATCACAAAAATATCGGGGTTCATCCCACAACACCCTCCCAGCCGAGACACACCCCCACCATTAGGAGACAATAGAGCTGCAAGGACACCAGATATTTTTCAGCCAACACTCTTAAACACATTATCTATAATATTAAAATGAGACTAGGCGGTTATACTGTGCACAGTTTAAATGCAACAATATAGTATAACCATGTATTTTGGGGTAGGCAGAGAGCAATGATCGATGTTTTTATCCAAACACACGACATTTATTTTCTCTCTAACGTTGATACTGCACGGATCCTACTTTCATTCATTTTTTGTCACATTAAAGTCTTTCTCTCATACGTCAAGGTGAGCACCAACATATCCACATCTCTACCCCTTCTCATATAATTATTTTTCTTTGGTCTTTCTCCATTACGCCTTCCACTCACATTTGCTCTTCATATTTGTTTTGTTAATCTTTCTTAATTCATTCGGTCCACTTGGCCAAACCATCTCAGAGTGCTCTTCTTCATCTTACTTAATACATCAGACTTAAGTTTTTATTCATCCCTTAACACATAATTTCGTGTGATGTCATAAATTGTCACCCCATGAATTATTCTCAGTGCATGCATTTCTAGTCTTTATTCGGCTGTTTTCAGTCTTGTTCCATGCCCACGTTTCACTCCCACACACCAAAGTTGGTACT
This sequence comes from Odontocerum albicorne, assembly GCA_949825065.1. Classification (NCBI taxonomy): domain Eukaryota; kingdom Metazoa; phylum Arthropoda; class Insecta; order Trichoptera; family Odontoceridae; genus Odontocerum; species Odontocerum albicorne. Next base: position 7,101,234 of record OX463865.1, read on the forward strand.
ATAACAATGTTGTGGACTGTCTTGGCAGATTTTGATACTGCCTAGTTCGAGAATATAAACGGTCTGTCCAATGGGAAAGGTCACTGATTTTATTTTCTTGAAACTTTTACGGAATATAAACGAAATGTGTCGCTAGTCAACTCATTATTCATCCACAGATGGCGCTGGTGGTTACACGAAAATAAAATAAGGTACTTTTCCCGTTGGACAGATTCAAACATACACGATGTTTGAGTTTAATTGGTTTGTTTATCGTTTGAAAGTTATTTATTTAAATCAATCAGCTTTCTTTTACTTAAGATATAAATACAATACACGAGACAAACTTACAAAAAAACTTCCACAGAATTTAACCGTCCACGTTTTAGTTCCATATATCATAGTTATATGTGAGTTTACTATTGTGGACTTTTATCTTGCTTATTTGTTTTAGTGCCCCATTGACAAAATTTCCTTTCACGACACGCCGTTCGATGTCCCTCTAACTCTTATTTTATTATTGAATATTTCATATACGTTCGATATCCCTCTTATTTAACTATTGAATATTTAAGCTCCACAAAGTTGAAATCGAAACCTTGGAGAAATTACTCGATTTGCTTTATATGTTGAAATTCACTGCCCGATTTATACAACCCTCAAAAGACTTGGCATTTTTACAAACACCATGAATATACGCGTAGAATCGGAATTTATTTTTTGTATGATGTAAATTCCTTTGAATCGCATTCCACATGGTTGCTCGACTTCAATGGAAGCATTCAAGACTCGAGTTGGTCTAAGTGCCAGACCTTTTATGAATGGCTCGCGGTCCACAGGACACAATGGCCCGCATAATTGAGAGGTGAAAAGGTGCATGGATGTTGTGTGTTGTTCAAGAATGTCTTGAAATGCGCATCTCTCCTTTGCGCAATTCATTTTGGTGAATAATTTTGTGACAAATTAGTTAAGGTTATTTAAATGTTTATTAATATTTTTGTACTGTACTGTATTACACTTTTGTTGTATACACTACAACCTGGCGGGCTTATTACCATGGGAAAATCTCTTCCAACCAACCAGAAACATCTGCCGATCCGGAAGTTGCGGGTTCGATCCCCGCTGGAACCCAGATTTTTTTAAAAAGGATTCCAGTCTGGTTAACGCTTATCGCCTATAAAAACATATTTCTGGTTGTTTGGAAGAGATTGCCACATGGCAATAAACTTGCCAGGTTAAAAAAAAACATGTTAGAGTCCTTGAGTGAAAACGAGACTGGAATTATTTTTAAAAATATCTGGATTCCAGTGATATAGTATCGGATTGGATTGTTCGGAAGTTATTTTTGTATTTTTAGGTCAAATTCAAAACTGAAATGCCGGTGGACAGTTGTTTAAGATATTTTCCGTATCTCAAAAATGTCTTGTGTCGTTTTTTTTCAACATCAGCAATTTTACGTTTAGATTTTTTTTGTTTTTTTATCTCAGCAATTTCTCGTGTCGTTAATGTTTTTTTTTTTAAATTTCAGCAATTTTTCGTGTCGTTTATTTTACTTTTTTTTTATCCAAGCAATTTGTCGTGTTGTTTTATTTGTTTTTTTTAAAACGCAATAATTTCTCATATATTTTTTTCAATCTCAGCAATTTCTCGTGTTGTTTTTATTTCGTATGATATCCTTCAATATATCCATAGAAGAGCGTGTCTGGGAGACAATTTGTCTTCGACCCCTGTTAACCTGCCTTCGTATTTAGAACATGTAGGCACAGAACTCGCGGTTCGTCATTGAACATGTTGGCAATACTATCTCAAGGCACATGTAAGTATTGTAATCAGACGAAATCTTTTATCAGACTGGCCCTATTTCTTATGGTTACCATTGGAAATTCAATCCGAAAAATGCGGATGAAAGTCAATAATTTTACCACGTGGCTACGGAGATCATCTCGTGTCTAACGACGCTATTCAAAGCCTTGATTTGGTCAAGTCGTCAATAGTAATCAGCCCCTTAGAGCGTACACTATCTTCGAGGGATGTATCACGATAAAGATTTTTTTAAACTAAATTTGACTTACTCCATTGTCGCCATACAATGTACATATATTTTTTTTGGTATGTGTCACTTTTTTTCCTTTATGGTTTTTACACACATCAAACAGCGAAAAAAACCACTTATTATGTTGCGTCTTCAAAATTACGCCAAAAATCAGTGATCGATTTGGATTAAAAGAGGCCGAAAAATGCGCTTAACTTTTATATTTCATAATTGAAATAAAGTGAGTAACATAATTTTTATCCTAACGGCAACTATCTGAGAAATACGAAATTACTTTCTAGCCATATATTACATTCACAGTGTCGTTTGCACAGTGATAAATATCAGGGCTAGGACAAAGGTGGGACAACCGAAATATTGGCCCTAGGCGCGATATCTAAAGGGTGCCAAAATACATCGCCGAGGAAAGGAAAATAACATAAAATAATAATAAAACAAAAATAATTAACGCCGAAAAGCTCTAAAAATAGATTCCGAATTTGCCACGTTTTAAAATTAAAACTGTGCCACGTCATCACGTTTCATGTTTGTATTAGAACACGCATCACGATGTATACAAATGCGATTTCCGAAAAGCTCTAAAAATAGATTCCAAATTTGCCACGTTTTAAAATTAAAACTGTGCCACGTCATCACGTTTCATGTTTGTATTAGAACACGCATCACTATGTATACAAATGCGATTCTCGAACGAGTCATTATATTAATCTCACTTATTTCTGGCATTCGGCTTAGTACATATCAAAAAATTAAATTTTCTTTCGAACATTGTTTTTGAACAAAATCAATTTCGATAAAGCTATCAATGATTCTGTCACTGAGAAAGGTCGTTTAGTCGAAAAAAACTTTGAAATATTCGACATTTTTATCCTAATCTATTAATTTATTTTAATTTGGGGCAAGGAAAGATGGAACATTTTTCAAGAATGCGAAAATTACCCGTTTCCATGAATGGCGAAAATATTTTATTTGCTCCCAAAAGTGTTAAGGAAAAAATGTCGTACCGGTGGGGGGAAGGGGCGCGTTTTTTGAATGGGTGCCCCAGGCACCAGAATGCCTCATCCTGGCTCTGATAAGTATGCACGCATCCCCAGTTGAATTGCCAGTGGTTCCTAAACTGTTTATAATGCGGCTTTGATCCTTTGTAGCAGTTCAAATAATATTTTGAAGCGTTTTTGTTGATGAGAAAATGTTCGTGTGGTGTGTTGTAAAATACACGAAAAAGATTCGAGAAACTCGAATAGTATCAATTTAATTCTTAAATGTTAAAAACGCACAAAACTAACTATCAACACCAAATATTTTCAACCGATTCTTAAATACTTAAAATATATATTGAAAAATATAAAAAAAAGTAAAAAATGCCGTTTATTTTATTATTGAGTGATTGATTGGTGGGCCTCGTAGTCGAGAATCCCTTTGCCATTCCAACGTCAATTCAGTTGGAAAGTAAAGTTGTGCCGTGAAGTTTGTTTTAATTTCTTTTTTCCTTTAAGTGAGTGAGTTGTTGCACACCAGCAAACTCATCGGCCACACCGCTGTACTGGATCTGATGGAACATCGAAGTGAGACGATCGGGGCACATCTAAATCGCAATAGATATGACACAAGTCAAAGGTATCCTTATATCCTCAAATACTAAGCGGAAAAAATGCCTGTGACATTCGATAGGAATTGCACAGCGCGGGGTTCGAACCGACGACCTTACGCACGAAAGTCCAGTACGTTATAAAGTATAAAAATGCAAGTAAAGTATGTTAAAATTAGTTAATAATTGTTTTTTTACATACAAGCACACATACCATCACGCTGTTTTATTGTCGAGATAGGCTGAGAGGAAATAGTGAAAGACTTTCAAAACGCCACACACATCGTTTGTCTCTTCTACATACATATACATTCTCATACAACTCCAACATTTTTTCTGACTTTTACATTTCTTTTTTAATATCGCTCACTTGATCCAACAAAACTTATCTAAGCCTTCATCTACCACACCTTCCACTGATATTTGTACTGTACATTTGTTTTATTAGTCTTTCTTTATTCATTCGTTCCATATGTCCAAACCATTTCACAGTGCTCTTCTTGATCTTACATTATTCATCAACCTTAAACTCAAGTTTTTTTAAATTATTTTTTAAACTATATGAATAAACAAACTAGTTTCTAGCAATTATTTACGTATAGTTCAGTTCCCGCAAAATAATTCACTATTGCGAAAACTTCCTCAAGTAACTAAATAATAATAAAGAGCTCCATTTATTTATGGTGGAAAAAAGGGTTATCTTTAACTTGTTGTTTAGTTTCACTTTTATCTTGTTTTATTTGAAGTCACAAGTTAATACAAGCTGCGATTGTTTTACACGCCCCTTGGCATTCAATATCCAACATATTATTTACCTGGAGATAACTTCATCTCCCGCCACAGCAGTATCTGCAGTTTCCCAACTCGCATTGATTGCAAGATTTAATTGGAATGTTGCCTTTGTTTTGTTTTAACCACTGCCGCCGCTCGTGCAACGGACCAATGCAGTTGCATCCAATGCACGAAGCAAAATACGAGTAATATAAGGAAAAAAAAAGACCGACGAGAAAAAGCAACATCCGATCTTGCAACTATATTATTGGATTAAAACTGAGTAAATCTTTTACTTTACAGGATGTTTCATTCTACTGCATTAACTACAATACAATACATAACAACTACTAGATATCTTGTGATAAACTGTTTATCCTGTAACCTAGTTGATGAGATTCTTGACTTCCACACACACACGGAAGTTTTGGGTTCGATTACTGATGGTACCCAATAGAAAAAAAGCAACTCAGTTTAATTTTCGTTCAAAGCTAATTAAGCACCTTTTTGATTGTATATTATTTATAATTAAGGCATTAACACTTGAGATTAAAAGACATTGTAATTTGTTAAGTCAAACCTGTTTATTCCACTTTATATAACGATTTAAACCCTACATGTTTCAAGGTTTTCACTTCATCACCAGAGAGCACAGACAAGAGTGTTGGTATCTTATTTGATGATGCAGTGAAAACATTAAAACCTGTAGAGTTATACCACTCTCCAAAGTGTTTGACTTAATAAATTACTTAACCTTACTGATTGGTTTTCAGAGATCGATACATACTGTAATAAATCCACCATGTTATACTTAATACAACGTTCTGTGATAGATCTCACAGTATGTTGTATAAAGTATTAGTAAGCCGAAAGTAACACAGTTAACAAGAATAAATACCAATAATAAGGCCATAAATTATGAAGTGCCAGCGAGCACCAGTTTTTCACCAACTTATGGATGAGGTCGGACGTCTGTATTTGTTTTGCACGCTAAATTAACTGTCAAATTAATATGAGGAGAGGCATACAAAACATATGATTATTTAGCTACTAACACGAAGTAATAGGAGGGAATAAGAAATACGAGTATATTAAGAAGGCTTTAAAATTTCATACAAGTATGTGTATAAAAAGAAATGTGTGTATATTTTTTGTGGTAGTATAAATAATTTTATGCAGGAACCTTTTACCACATATCACTTGCCTTTGAACCGTAAGTAGCACCCCAACTTTATGTAGATTTTTCTAAGAAAAAAGGTGGGTCTTATTGTCCGAAAACTACGCTATATCTTGAACACTATTATTTGAACGATTTTTTTTTCATGAAGTATATTCTTATTTTCAGAAACTCCTGTTTAAGGGGTAACTATCACGAATGAAATGTTATCTCAGAAAAAAAGTTTTTGCTGGCAACTCGTTTATCTCTAAATTTATGCCAGAGGGGCTTGAATCAGGAATAGTAGCGAGAATGGGAAGATGAATTCAAATAGCCTCCATTGACAGCCACAGCTAAGTTTGCCAAGTTGATCATTGCTAAGCGTTAAGAAGCAATTACGGATAAGTTTTCGGAACTTAATTCACAATTCACCATCGGAAACTTCTGGAATAAACTTGTGCGTCTCCCTTCCATGCTCGGCGGCAGTGATCGACAAACTGTTGAATATGATTCAAGAATTGATCTTTGTTAAACTTTTATTTAGTTCAGCTTAATGCAAACTTAAGTGCGGGACGTACGAGAAAGGATTGGCTGGTTTAAATGGAAAATGGATTTCATGTATTCAGTACTCGATTAGAGTGGATTGTCTGGTTGAAATACGACCTGTGGAATGGGATGGTGGGGAAAAGATTGCCTGTATTCAATGTCCAGTTGTATGAAGCGGATTGTCTGGTTAAAATACAAACTCATGAATGGGGCATAGTGGAAAGGGTTATAAGAAAGTTGCTTAACTATATTCAGTGTCCAATCAAATGTAATGATTTGTCTGGTTGAATTACAAACTCAAGAATAAGACGGAGTGAAAAGGGTTGTTTGTATTCAATATACAATAGCATGTAGTGAATTTTCTGGTTAAAGTGCACACTCATGAATGGGACATAGTGGAAATAATTGTAAGAAAGTAAATAAATTCTATTCATCGTCCAATCAAATGTAGCGAATTGTCTGGTTGAAATACAAGTTAAAAAATGGGATGAAGTGGAAAAAATTAACTGGTTGAAGTTGATAGTCGATTGCCTGTATTAAATATACAATAGCATGTAGCCTGGTTAAAGTGCAAACTCATGAATGGGGCGAAGGGGAAAAGATTGCCTGCCGAAGTTGATAGTGGACTGCCTGTATTCAATGTCCAGTTATCGTACATTAGTAGATTGTCTGGTTAAAGTGCAAACTCATGATGGGACGAGTGAAAAAGATTGCCTGTCGAAGTTGATAGTGGACTGCCTGTATTCAATATCCAGTTATCATACATGTAGTAGATTGTCTTGTTAAAGTGCAAACTCATGAATGGGACGAGTGAAAAAGATTGCCTGTCGAAGTTGATAGTGGACTGCGTGTATTCAATGTCCAGTTATCATACATGTAGTAGATTGTTTGGTTAAAGTGCAAACTCATGAATAGGACGAGTGAAAAGATTGCCTGCCGAAGTTGATAGTGGATTGGCTATATTAAATATCCAGTAGCATATGTAGTCGATTGCCTGCTGAATGTGGAAACTCGAGAATGGGACGTGGTAGAGTAGATTGCTTGGTTGAAGTAGAAAAGGTGGGCGTGTGAATGCCACGAACCTCCACAAAACCACGTGGTAGTCTTCCAAAATCAATCGATTTTTCAATAGTTTGTTAGTAAAAGACACACAACACCGGAAGGAATGGAAAATATTAGAAAATCTTTTTGTGGGCCACAAGTCAGACCAATGTCTATATAATGTAAAAAAACAATGACAGAAAAATATTCGACAGTATGCAGGAAAAGGATTTTAACATATTTTGAATACGTTTCCAGAAAGGAGATCGATAGTCTTGAGAAACTATTGATTACGGGTTTAGTGGATGGAAAATATATAAGAGAATATCTGTAACAAGATGAAAGGACCAAATAAAGGTAATAATAGCTACAATGTTTTCTATGGCTTCCTTGGCAAATGAGTCTGCTTACTGTGGTGGGTTTGTAAAATGTTTGTCAACCACTGAATCTTCAGGATACAAATAATAAGAAATTCAATTCCAATGGAGCTTGACGACTTTTGCCTCAGTGAACGCCCTAAAGTATAGAACAAAGCCTTCGTATTTCTCTTTTGTCTCCACTTCTGCATAAAGCACCTCTTCATTCACACAATTAACTTCCACTACTTTTACTGGTTAATACCAGAGGCAGTGGATCTTTAAATTGGCTCGATGTAGATATGAATGTAAACCTCAGATATTAAGTATGATCAAGTAAAACACTTTGAGATGGTCTGCCCATCGAGAATATAACATATAAAAGAAGGAAGATTAACAAAAAAAAATGTGAGTGGTAAGCATGGTAGGGGAAGAACAAACAATGAGTGATTTGATCATGTGAATATTTTGAAAGAAGAAAATGCAAAAAGTATAAAAAAATCGTAGATGTTGTATGAGACGGGGCATGGACGCGGAAGAGACGAAATACTATATATGTGTCGCAATATGAAATTCTGATGTTCTCTCCACTCTACCTATCAGTAAATGGATGCAGTCTGATGGTATGGACGTATGCATGTCTCGAGATTTCATTTTTCACTCGTTCCCTTCACTTTTATATTAAGCGATTCTTCTTCAAGTTTAAAACCACACCTTCAAGTTCTACAGTTTTTCCTTCTTTGTCTTCACATTTATTCAGGTTCAAACTTTGACTTCTCCAATTTTTTCGTGTTTTGTCTCCAATTTTTCATTCAAATTCAACTTCTACCATTCTTTTCTTGTTTTATCTTCGCCGTTACATCAATAATTACACCTTGAAGTTCAAAATGTAACTTCTACATTTTTTACTGCTTTGTCTCGACCTTGCCATTAAAGAATCTGCCTTTAAGTTCAAAAGTTATCTTCTATAGCTTTTAGCAATTAATCAGAGGTAACGCCAGTTAAAAATGGCCTCAGGGTTTTTTCCTCTTTTGTTGCGGCCTCCATATAAAGCATTCCCTTTTCATATTCAATATTTCATTTCTACTTATTTACCTTGTAGTTTATTTATTTCTTCTTTTATCGCTCATAAAGGTATGAGTTACTTTACCCGACTTCACACCAAACAGCGAGAAGAAACCCTACAACACCACATCCTCGCTTGGACCGTGAAGTTCTATAAAAGTCAACAAAATCACAGAAATCCCTTAGTCGCTGCCCTGGGGGCTTACGAAAGTAAATCCGACCTACCCTTCCGTTATAAGCACAAGCTCCCGAAGCATTATCTGTTGCCTGACTAGTCCACCTTCAGTATTAGCTGGGACGACCAAGGTCTGAGTGAATGTGATGGAATACAAGTAGCCTGAACGAGTGGACTTGTTTTTGCTAAATAATTAGTGTAAGAATTGTTATCTAGTTATAAGTAGTATGTAGGTGTTCATTATTTCTAAGAAATCATATATTAAGATTGAATAAATAAAATAAAATGATATGTAGGAAAATAAGATTAAGTAAGTGCGTAAATTAATTAAGATTAGTTAAGTAATAAATTTGTATATAGGTATAGCCTTGACAAATGTTTGTACAATAATTTACTTTGTTTAATAAAAAAAAAAGGTATGAGTGAAAAGCATTTATTAGCTTTAAAACCCTTTGATACCATGGATGGCACGGGTCTATCGTCTATTATGGTATTTAAGAAAAAAACTTTTAAAAATCACTGTCCATCTTAAAATATCCCGTGTCCCTAATTCCTATCGAATGAGGTGTTTAGCAGTGCGGTAACACACTGGACTTTTGTGATGAAGATCGTCGGTTCAAACCCCGCGCTATGCTACTCCCCTACAATGACAGGCATTTTAGGGGATTAGTTATAGTTCAGTTCAGATTCTAGTATTCGAGGATATAAGGATAGTTCAGTTCGATCCCACCACCACCCACGCTGTTTTGGGGGACAAAATAAGTCCCCATCCAGTGCGATCTACACTAGAAGATAGAAATCTTCTTTATTTTTTATGAGTGCGACGTCAGATAATGACGAAGAAGGAAATCCCCAAATGGTCCTACTCCGGTACACGACACACAACACACTCCGACACACCTGAACGTGAAAAGAATAGTAGCGACGACGGGCTTACAGTGCAACATCATAGGAAAAGGGAAATGACTCGCAGTGCAAAAATATTATCTTTTATTTCTTATAAAGTGGCTTAAAGCCTGGAGTTCAAACAGCCCAGCAAATTGCCAGTACTTTTGCAAAGAGGTATAAGGATGGATACTCATGACTTCAGTCATATCTATTATTTTAAAACAAAGAAAAGGAAAACACATGCCGATGTGTTCCTTTTTCTTACTTTTACACTAATAATATATGTTTAAGACATGGTCATACGGTCATGGATGTCTACACATTCGTATATACCATCATGCCTTTTCTCCGCTAGGGTTGGCAGAGAGGACAGAGCGGCAGACTTTTTTATTGTATTGTACTACACTTTTGCTGTTTATATATTACAACCTGGCGAACTTATTGCCATGTGGCAATCTCTTTCAACCAACCATAAAGATGTTAAAGAGCCCTTAAGTGAAAACCAGGCTGGAATCATTTTTTAAAAATCTTTGTTCCAACGGGAATCGAAGTAAACTTATTGAATAATTTTAAAATAATGACCACTTGATTGGACGTAAGTAATATAAAGCGATAAATATATCAGATATATTTACATGAACGTGTTAAAATAAATAACATGAAAGTGTTAAAATAAATAACATAACATTGTGAAATTACATGAACATGTTAAAATAAATAACATGAAAGTGTTAAATTACATGAACGTGTTAAAAAAATGTCTTCTCCATAAAGTTATTTTGTATGAACTAATTCCTAAAGGGAACATACCATAAAATATTGCATTCGAGGGCAGTCTAACCGTTGGTAGTTATAAATCCTTAGACAATCATTCTAATCCTGTCCAAAGGATAATTTTATAAAGCGCCGTTTTAGTGAGCAAATTTTCCTCAAGGGCGCTCTAAATCTGTCGACAATACTATTATTTCATACTCAGGTATGGATTGCCTTTGAGCAGTTCCTTTTCGTCACTACGCACGTCGCACTCATAACAGAAAATTTTGATCTTCCAGTGTAGATCGTGCTTGATGGGGACTTTATTCCCCATAACAGCGCGAGGGCTGGTGGGATTGAACTGAACTGAACTATCTCCGTGGCCTAGATAGTAAGATGCCCGTCTTCTGAGGGTCGTGAGCACGATTCCCACTGTACTCCAGTTTTTTATTTGAATTTTAATTCAAAGGTGATTTTTTTACAGAGCCGTTTAGAGGGCAAACTCTTCTCAAGGGCGTTCTTACTCGGGACTCAAACTCACTTTTCTTAAAAATATATATATCATATCGGGCAGCTATAGCATCGCCCGAGCAAAACATGTATCACACTTTCATTGCACACAGCACAGTCCTGTTGGATTCTTGCTATGCAGCACCTTCCTTCAATCAACCAGAAATGTGTTTATGATGCCTTAAGTATAAGTCAGTGTTTTTTTAAATATATCTGTGTTCCAGCATAAATTGAAACATCTTACCAACAAGGTCAAGGAGGTCGTCAAAATCTGTGATATGTCGGATGGTGATGATTGTGATTGGCAAAAATAGTTTTGAATTTGTGTGTTGTTTGCATCTTCAAGTAATTTACAAAGTTGAGAACGTTTTCAATTGCGAATTCAGATGCTGTATAACTGAATTCGCAAGTTTGAAATACTCGCACAGATCTGACTTTAACAAAGCTTTGTATTTGACAGCTCATTCAGCTGTTGGGAATTCATTGAAACTTTGTGTGTGTTTCTTTTTTTTTTTTCTTCATACAAATTTAATATTCGGCGTTGGTCCAATGAATATAACGAGTTTAAAGACGTGCTGAATAATATCTAAAAAAATAAATGTATTTAAAAAAAAAACAGTACAATACATCTTATGGCTGTTGTGTACATAGATGGCGAAATACCCAATAAATAATTCAGTTCTTGTTTACTATACGGAGTTACTCATATTACACTTTGAAAACTATTTATTCTAGATATATCTAGATATACTAAAGTTATGCTCAGATATCGAAAAATACATGGAGTGGCAATGTATGACAGACTACGGAATTAAGTGATTAGGAATGGATTAACCTCCTGTGTCATTTCTGTGCTAACGTATGGGCTGGAAACATCGGTGCTGAATAAGCAGATTATGCACAAACTCATATTGACGCAGAGGGCCATAGAGATAAGAATGTTAAATATCTCTCTGAGGGGTAGGAGAACCAATGAATGGATAAGGCAGCAGACCAAAGTAGCTGATGTCGCCGAAAGAGTCGCCATTCAGAAGTGGAACTGGGCAGGACACATTGCCAGATGCACATATGATAGATGGACCCAGAGAGTTCTGGAGTGGCACCCAAGACAGGGAAGAAGAAGTGTAGGCCGTCCTCAGACACGGTGGTCAGAATGCATTAGAAGAGTGGCTGGGAGCAACTGGAAACGATGTGCCCAGGAAAGAGAGGAGTGGAGGAGGAGAGGGGAGGCCTATGTACATCTTTGGACGGAGACGGGCTGATGATGATGATGTGAACTTATAGCTGACGTGTCAAGAAGTTAAAGAAAAGCACGCTGAAATGGTCTAGGCTTGTGGAATGAATGACTCTCGTATTGTGCAAATGTGAGTTGAAGGCGTGTTAGAGAAAACGAAGACAAGTATTGTTAAATCAGGTAAATTATATTTTGGAAGAAGGAAACGTATAAAGTCAGAGAAATTGTAAAAGTTGTATTAGAGGGTGTATGAATGTAGTGACGACATCCGTGGCCTGGTGGTAAGACACTTGTCTGCCGATCCGGAGGTTGCTTGTTCGATCCCCGCTGGAACCCAGATTTTTTTAAATAGGATTCCAGTCTTGTTAACACTTAAGGCCTATAAAAATAGCTTTCTCGTTGTTTGGAAGACATTGCCACATGGCAATAAACTCGCCAAGTTTAAAAAAATTAGAATTGGATAAAGATGTGTGTTGAAATAGGAAAGTTTGGCGCTCTGATCCTGACAGGGGAATGGCGTGATAGTTTATATTTATATCTATTTCTTAAACTATTAATAACAAAAAGAGTATTTTTGCTTGTCTTTGTTCAGCTTCATGTTTTCATCGTGTTTCTCTTGAGTCTCGTTTGCTCGTTCTAATTGACGCGATCGTCTCTTCCTTTTATCATCGGCAGCTCTTTTTACAGCCATTTTATTATTCTTCTCCACAATAAAGCTGCATTATTTTAAATTTTAAAAATTGGTTGGGGAAACAATAAAAAACTTAAGGTTTAAAGTCGGTTTTAATAAAATGATGAGTTAAAATCGGTTTCCGAAATGAAACTGGAGATTATTTAATAATGTGAAATTTGAATAAAACGAAACTCTTAGAACAAAGTTTACTCGTATATCTTATTGACATGAAACTTAATATAAACTAATAACCAAATTCATTTGTTTACATAACAACAGTATAAGGTGCGTCAAAGTGATGTGTAAAAGATTATAATGTTATAATAGATTGTTACATTATAAAAGATTATAATGTTATAAAAAAATTTAATGTTATAAAATATTACAATGTTATACAAGATTATAATGTTATAAAAGTTTGTCATGTTATAAAAGATTATAATGTTATAATAGATTGTTATATTATAAAAGATTATAATTTTATAAAAAAATGTAATATTATAAAATATTACAATGTTATACAAGATTATAATTTTATAAAAGATGGTAATGTTATAAAAGATTGTCATGTTATAAAAAAAATTATGTTATAAAAGATAACATTGTTATACAAGATTCAAATGTTATAAAATATTATAATTTTAGAAAAGATTGTAATGTTATAAAATATTATAATGTTATAATAGATTGGTATGTTATAAAAGATTATAATGTTATAAAAAATTGTAATATTATAAAAGATTACATTGTTATACAAGATTATAATGTTATAAAAGTTTATAATTTTAAAAAAGATTGTAATGTTATAAAAGATTGTAATGTTATATAATGTTATAATATATATAAAATATTATAATGTTATAATAGATTGTTATGTTATGAAAGATTATAATGTTATAAAAGATTGTCATTTTATAAAAGATTGTAATTTTACAAAAGATTGTAATGTTATCAAAGATTATAATCTTATCAATGTTTTAAAATATTTATAACATTGATAATCGTAGCTACTCCAACAGGAAAATGACTAATAACCATTTATTTATTGAACACTTTGTTGTGTATACTAAGGCATAGGATGCGATAATGAGACGAAAAGAAGAACTGAAGTGGTAAAAAATCGATGTAAATTATATAAAGGAGCAGAATTATAACCATCACGACAAAAATGCGCCTAGTTAAGTATCTCTTCTTCGCAGTATTCATGTACGACACAGGGACTTGGACTCTGAGAGCAAGCGAGAGGCGTAAAATGGATGCATTTGAAATGTGGTGCTAGAGAAGGGCGTTACGAATTCCATGGACAGCAAGGTGAACTAACGCCTTCATTCTCAAAGAACTCAAAATCACTGACATATTGTCGACAATATGTCTCTGTTGAGTCCTCCAATTCTTTCAGCACATTGCTCGTGGCCATGAAGAAAATTTGGAAAAGCTTGTGGTTACTGGAAGCGTGGAAGGAAGACGCACGGGAGGAAGAGTCTCAATGCGTTGAACTGACCAAATTAAAGACGCTAAAGAATTACCCTTAATGACTGGTCTTCAAAGTGCTGAGATGGATGGAAAGGAGTGGTCATAGGCTATGATGGGAGTCATGGTGGTCAATGATGGGCTAGACTACGGAATGGATATTATTATTTTTAACAATACAATGAGTTATCCATCGTGATCGAGTAAGATTGTCAGCAATCCTGAGGATGGAAGGAGTCTGTACTGGTTTATTGTGCGTAAACTGTGGCGCATCATCCAGTTTTGGCACTTCAATCCCAATGATTCGATGGCAAGGATATAAAACTATTTAGGGTTACCATTATAAATCTTAGAAAAATCAAGCATTTTCACTAATTATATACTGCTTTCTTTTATTTAATATGTGTTCAACAGTCGAATAATATATTCTTAAAAATCTTATGTTCAACAGTCAATTCTTAAAAAATATTTTTTCCATAGTTATTTTGTGTCTAATAACTGATGTTTGTCTGGCTTGAATCCCTTCACATATTGGTGTCATTGAATATGTTGATTCCTTGGCAAAGGAAGCATGTTCTGCCGGTTGTCCCTTATCTGATTTTACAGACAGTAACTGATCTTTCAAATAAAATTAAACAAGACACTTGTCACCGATGGGCATTTTATTGGGATATGGCTGGTGTATATAAAGGCTCTAGATGTAAATCAATCCACCAAATTATCCCTTTGAAACCATAGTTTCATATAATAAAAATAAACAAGATGGAAGTGTTTGTCTTGTGTCGTTTGCGAACGGGCGACAGCGTGGTGTCTAGTCACCTTTACAGAATGTGTTTTATGTTGTTTATAGTTAAGGCATTAACGTTGTGGAGGTTTAAAGACATTGTAATTTATTTATATCAAACACTGTTTATTCCACTTTTTTGTAACGATATAACCCTACCGGTTTCAAGGCTTTCACCTCATCTTCAGGGGAGCACAAACAAGACTAAATGCTGTTCGAACTGGTACCGATATACACGCTTCAACGGTTGGAGGCTGAGGGGTGAGGGAGGCATGCGACAATTTCGGCCAAGAGCGGAGAGATTTTTGGGAAATAACTGTTCAACAGATGTTCGGATCGATGTACTGACTTAGAAATTTCTAGGGCCTCTAATCTGTCCAATTTATTTCCGTTACTACTGATATATAAGAATTTGGCATCATCGATAGAAAAAGTATGGTTTTCACGGTGACAATGATTAGCCATTTCAGAATAAATCCCCTGAAGATGAGGTGAAAGCCTTGAAACCGGTAGGGTTATACCGTTACAAAAAAGTGAAATAAACAGTGTTTGATAAAAATAAATTACAAATAATGTGTATTGTGGTAAATCCCGGCTGCGAGTGAGGTCTGGGTGATGAAACTATAGACCACGTATTTTTCAGTTGTCTCTTGCGAGACAGATTTGATTTACTTAAAGTCATATGTTGGATTTTTTATTTTTTCATAAAATATTCCATTTACAGATCGATCGTTAAATTTTTGATGTTTGATTAGTTGAAACTTAAAATTATCTAGAATTGTAATATTTTTTTAATTGGTTTTACTTTATCGACTCGTATAATTACATAATTACTTTAATTTGGTGACACAAATCATCCTAGTATGGGTGGATTGTATATTATTAAAAAAAAATCAAGTAAAGAAGTGAGCAGTGTCAAATCATATTTGAAAAATATAGTACAAATGTTCTAACAAAGGTAATACTTTAATAATATTTCTTATCAAACTATCAGTATGACAACAACTGATGTTTATACACGAACGTTATAATGGCCACTTTTATGTCCTTTGATTGTTTTTTGAAAATAAAGATATTGGATTTTTTTTGTACACAAAGGATATTTCAAATTGAGCGGTTTTTTTTATTTTTGTTTAAACTACACAATTTGCTTCGATTTGAAAAAACTTTATATTGGTCATTGAAGTATAATGTATGTTATGACATTTAAACACAAATAACAATATCCGCCAAATGTCCACCTCTTGCAGTTCTACAGATGTCCACTCTTTTGTCAAAATTTTCGATGACATTTTGGCATAATTACGGTTCTAACTCACAAATAACGCGAATAATTTCGTCCTTCAGCTCAGTAACTGATCGAGGGTCATTCTTATAGACCTGGCTTTTCACGTAACCCCAGATAAAGTAGTCCAACGGTGTCAGATCACATGATCTTTGTGGCCAATTGACATCACTCTTTCCGGAGATTACAATACATAAAATAATTCAACAATTTGAACGCGTTGTTGTATTGTATACGACTCCATTTTTATAAATGTCATACATTACACTTCTCAAATGTCACAGGGCCCAGTCAAGTTCGCGACGCAATCTGTGTTTTATCCAAGAATTTAAAAAAAATCGCTCAATTTCAAAGATCCTTTATGATGAACAAAAACAGGACCCCAACGAGAAATCTCGATGATTTTCGGTATCCAAATACCAAAATGGTATCCAAATATCTTATGTAAGCATTTAGTTTTTTAAAGGCTTTGTTTCTCAATGAAATTCGCTGTTCAATATTTTTATTTCCACCCCTTTTCATCCCCTTACAAAATATTAACAAAAAGTAGAATAATTCAAGATCGTGGTATCGCTTGGGTCACCCAATATAACATTGTTGTTAATTATAATTAATTATCAGCCACTGTCTATTCCCTGGAGAACGAAGGCGTTCCCGCAAAGTCCCCATTCCCTTTAATCCTTCTCTTTCCTCTATTTTATATTACTTGTTGTATATACCTTTATAATATAACGGGATTAATAAGGAAAAATATAAATTCCTAGGAAAATGTTATATAAAACACTTATTAACTAGATAGTCTTTCAGATGCTGTACCCTTCACATGACATTGCTACGTGTTAAAATGGAATTCGTCTTAATTTGTCTGAGTTCTGGGAGTTGTCAAATAGAGTCAAGTATATGGAAAAGAAAATATTTTAATGATACACTAGAACAAAGGGTGTACAAACAGTATATTTTAATCGAAAACCACTATCTCCCTTTCCTTTCACCGTACTTATAGATATATACATACATATAAAAAAAAACAAAAAAAAATAGAGCGTTCGTATCTCGAGTAAGAACACCGTTGACGAGAGTTCTCTCTCCAGACGGCGCTGTATAAATTGTACTTTCATTGTTATTATTGTTATTAAAAACGTAAGTAACAAAAATTACACAACACCAAGGGTTGGCTTAAATATAATAGTACATACATACATATAATTTGGTCACCCTACTTATCAAGTTAACGTGAATTTATTATAATAAATTTATTGACGATCAGTAAAAAGCCACAACCTTCATTTTTTATGTCCAACTCCTCAATAAGATACAGGCCTGGAAACAAGACAAATGAAAGGCAACAACCTCAAGTGCATATAAATTGAGGGTCCACTTTAAATAACTCTTCTTTTTATATGCCTTGTTTTGTACATCAATAAGTTATATAAATAAATAATAGTGCGTTGATGCTCACCTTGACGTACGAAAGTTAAGCTTCGACTTCGCAGAACCAGGAAAATAATAGACAAGGCGTAATTAAGACGTGATTGCATATAAAGTGAATGTTGTAAGTAAAATTATGAAAGGGGTGTAAAGATGAAAGGAGTGTAAAGATGGCTCGAATATGTGATGACAATAATTGAACAAATGTACAAGTCAAAAGCGTATTATTCGTGCTAGGTATTCTTGAAATACTGATTTTACTATCTAAACAACCTTCGTTGCCTAGTTTGCAATACGCTCGACTTCCGTCCCGGGGGTAATAAGTTCAATTCCCGATGGTACTATTCCGGAAAATGAAAATTCGTTCTCTAGACCTGTGCAAGTGTTGTTCTTCACTTGCGGTAGTATTTTCAACACGTACACAGATGAACTGTAAGTTCCGTGCCTATTTCAGTGGTTCTAAAACCGAGGATTCGATTAGCCTCTTTCGTCTCCCGATTACGCTCTTTACTTTATCTACATCACCGATTCAGATATGTTTAAACTTACCGTACGTTTGAAAGAAACTGGTTTTATATTTCAATACAAAATGGATTCATATTTCAATACATCCGACATTTAAAAAAAATGTTTCTCTGGTTGTATCTTGTTTACATATATATATAGTATATATCATATATCTATATCTCATTTTTACATATATATCATATATCTATATCTCTTTTTTACATATATATCATATATCTATATATCTTTTTCACATAACATGTATATTACATATTTATATATCTTATTTACATAAACTATTTTTTATACATCCTTTTAGTTTGTTGATCTATTTTTTTCTTATTTTATTATTTGTCCGCTATCCACAGGCAGCGATTTCGAAAAATAGCCTCAGGGGCTTATTTTCAACCCCATTGAATAAATCATCGTACGTCATAATAATGTACAAATTATCTTGTTAGGTGTCTAAACGTCAAAGCTAGTATCACCAATACCAAATTTCAGTGATTTACATATGTAAATTTATAAAAATAAAAAGATAATTTATATCGTGCCATTTCAAGAGCATACTGATTTTAAGGGCGCTTTGACTCGGAAATCAAACCCACTTTTATTGACAAAATGACACAAATATGTAACAAATAATAAAATTAATTGAGTGTTAAGACAGAAAGGTGGGGGCTGCGGTTATTAAATTGGTTGTTTTGCAACATTTGAATATGTTTAATGGTAAGAAAACCATAGAAAACTTAACAATGGTAGACGAACTACGAACAAACCTTTATAGATCTTCTGATATATGAAAGTAACGCATTTGACTTTAGGTGGAGTGTAGTGTTTGTATGAAGTGTTTATATACAATATAAACACATTTTGATAGGATTTCCTAGAAGAGGGCAACTTCAAGTGCTTCCTGAAGCTGTACACGCCACCCAATATTAACCGGCAGAACACTCCGTGTCAATACTAAAAAACGTTCAAAATCTGTATTATTGGTTGGAATCAAATCTATAGTGTTCTGTTATATTTTTACAAAAAATATGCTATAATTACGAGTACAAGCGTTCGATTTATTTAAAAAATCTATGGGATTTTTAGAAATGAGTACTCCAAAGAATTGTGCTATTTGGGTAGTATTTTCTCTGATGATTGAATAATTGCGAGAGATATCGAACAGCGTGTAGTAGTAGGAAACAATATCAATAAGGCCCTTAAATAAATATAGGTTTATTGATAGCAACATAGTATGTTATGTACATATTTAAATACATTTATAAGAGAACCTATCAAAAGGTCTGGACTCATCTCATGATATATCTAAACATATGTTCTTAACATTCGTTCCATATACCCAAATCATCTCAGAGTGTTTTTCATCTTACTCAACACATCAGCCTTAATTTACATTTATCCCTAATCACTTCATATTTATAATAATTTATATTTATTATAATTTATATTTATAATAATTATGTCTAAGAGGAAGATGTAAGATGTACGACGAGTTGTATTAATATGAATGTGGCACTAAGTATTTATTTCTGTGGATAGAAAGATGTACGCGACCTCAGTAGTATAGTTTGTAAGACGCCTGTCTCCCAGCTCGGAAGTTGCGGGTTCAAATCCCGCTGGAACCCAGATAAAAAAAAGGTTTTCCTGTCAGGTTTTTACTTCAGGCCTCTGTAACATCTTTCTGGTTGGTTGGAAGAAATTTCCACATGACAATAAGCTCGCCAGGGTGTACTGTATACCAGTGCTCTGCAACCTTTTCTCACCTACGACACACCAAAATTCTTCCTAGAATTCCGCGGCACACCAAAAGCTAAAATATATAGGTATTAAATTAGGCATGAGTCTTCAGCGACGCGCATAAGGGTCATTTTTCTTTGTCTATGGCTAATTTGGTGCGGCCATGGTGTGTACAAAGCACACTACGCAGTTTTCAACAGTTGGCACCAGTTATTGTGTATTAAATACATAATGAAAAATTGTAAAATGTCAAATACTCGTACATTGAATTTGACCGCGGCACACCTGTATCCGGCTCACGGCACACCAGTGTGCCACGGCACACCGGTTGCGGAGCACTGCTGTATACAACGAATATATTACGAAACAATTAATTAAAAATATTTATTTATTTCAATGAAGCTTACATACACAGATTAAACCTAATTATAATACATACAGAGCTTAAGAGAAATTATATACTGAACAAGAAAAAAAATTACTTAAAAAGCTTTCCACACATGAAATACAGCAGGAAAATTTAAAAAAATTTATGTGGAGATAAAGATGTAGATATTTGCCCTCTCTGTCTCCCATAAAGAGGGATCATAATATAAATTGGCCAAAACCCGTACGGTTGTCGCCAAAGAAAGAATACGAGAATTGAATTTTGAATACAAGAGAGCGAGAGAGGAATACTTCGAAACAGATTGAAATTATACTGAACGAACCGGTGTAAAAGGGGACGATGTCAATTTATTTTGAATTGTAATTCATTAAATAATTCATTTATTTCCTATTATATTGAACCTTATAATTACTTGTGTTTATTTATCTTATGCTCTTTTTTTGAATGCAGACAATTATATGTGGTTTTTTCAAGATGTCGGAAACATTAAAGCCAATATATCTGAAAAAAGTCTTCAAGGAAAACTTTATCAACGATTTAAATTGAACAACAGTAATGTTAATACACAAAACATCGTGTATAAAGAGATTTTTGAGAATTAAATAATTCATCAATTAAGATTTACCTTTTTTATTTTAAAATTTAAACATTAATAACCAAAAAAAATATTTTGATCTTGCTCCGTTCGGTATTTTTACTTCCGTGAATATTTCATGGGTTGCAACTAGTTAATTTAATTATTTGATTCACGAAGCAACAATATATTTTACAGAATATGATAAACACTAACACAAGTTAATTAAAATACTAAACATTATTAACATAAGTATATGAAATGTATTTTACAATGATGTGAAGATACTATAAAAACTTATGTTGTGATAGTGGTTCAAGAATTTAGTGACTGTAAAGTTAACTATTTCAGTAAATTAGAACAAAAAGGAATACAAAGAAAATAGTTGATGGGGTAGACACATTATGTTAACTATTTAAATTATAAAGTTATTAACTGGAATTAATTATATTTTCATTAAACATACATATTTATCTTCATTATACAGTACACGTTTATTTTAAAATATTACCAAAATTTAGCAAAGCTGACTGAAAAGTAACAATGAAAAATTAATTTTAATTTCATAGGAAAAATTTGTTAAATTTAATTGTGTCAAAAAGGCGTTAATCATAGATATTATACTTTTTTCTACATTATGATGCGGCTCTACGTATGCCGTTTCCCTTTAAGGATAGGCAGAGAGGTCAGAGAGTCAGACTTAATTTATTTTATATTTAACTCATCATTGTAAAATAATCTGGAAGATTTATTGCAATGGGGCAATATCTTCGAAACAACTAGACATAAGCCACCCATATCTCTAAAACTAGGAGGTAAAATATTCCGCGCTACAGGGTCAGTAGCAGCAAAATTTATTTCATAGTATTGGTCAGTACCCTATTGGATCAATTTGGAACAATCAATTTATTTCATAGTATTGGTCCAGTACCCTATTGGATCAATTTGGAACAATCAATTTATTTCATAGTATTGGTCCAGTACCCTATTGGATCAATTTGGAACAATCAATTTATTTCATAGTATTGGTCCAGTACCCTATTGTATCAATTTGGAACAATCAATTTATTTCTTAGTATTGGTCCAGTACCCTATTGGATCAATTTGGAACAATCAATTTATTTCATAGTATTGGCCCAGTACCCTATTGGATCAATTTGGAACAATCAATTTATTTCATAGTATTGGTCCAGTACCCTATTGGATCAATTTGGAACAATCAATTTATTAAATAAAGACGACCTCGAAATTCTACTCCTCTGCCGATGAAACATCTCTCAGATGACAACCTTCATGGCCTAGTTGGTAAAATGATCGTTTCCCAACCCAAGGTTTACGGTTTCAATTCCTGTTGGAAGCCAGACTTTTTTAAAAGGATTCCAGTCTAATTTTCACTCAAGACCTCTAACGTATTTCTTGTCGGCAGGATAGGTTGCCACATGACAATAAGTCTGTTAGGCGGTATTGTATACAACAAAAGTGTACTCGTACAATACAGATAAGAAAGATACAATGGTGGCATCCAATTAAGGGACTTGGATACAATAAAACAATGTTTGAAATCAATCCGTTGGGGATACTTGTTTCTAGTGTAGACACTTTAGAAGCGGACTAACATGGCAATATTTATTTATTTATTTTAATTTTTCATAAAGCTTACATATACGGGTTAAACCCAATTACATACAAAGCTTAAAAGAATAAGTTATGTACAGTAAGTAGATATAATACTTAGTATTTACATAAAAAGCCTTAACACACATTATATATAGCAACAAAAATATAAAGTTAAGAGTTATTAGTTTGGTCGAAACAACTAACTTCCATTACTAAGAAAGCTCATAATGCTTTCTTTAAACAAATTGTCGGAAATGTTGAAGATGTCAATATCCGCGACTTTATTTAAAAGGTACATACCGTGATACAGTGAGAGAGTACATGGCAGGTACGTTCTGCTTATTGGCGGTTTAAATAGGTCAATATTTCTCTACCTTGAATAGTTGTCAGGAACATAAAAATTCACATACTGTATCTATTGTGTAATATCTTTAACTGTCCCGCCGCCCCCTCTTATTTCGCCGAAAATTTTCAGCGTCTTTCCAATCATGGATTAGCGCTAAGCTCTAACAGAGATTGTTTATTGGCCTTTCCAGTTCACCGCTCCTCTTTCTTTACGTCGTCCTTTTCTGTCCATGCAGTGAGACTCTGGAATCAGTTACAAACCAATATAAGACTCGCTCCGTCCTTGGCATGCTTTAAGAAGCGACTGAAAAAACTCTTAATTTCTAGTCAGTAAAATAACGTGTTTCATTCCTGATTTTTCTTTTCCTTTCCTCTCCACCATCCCTTCCTTTCCTTTTGATTGATTATATATCAATTTATATGAAAAATAATGTTCGGGTGATTGCCCGTCTTTGTGGGGCTCGTGGGCATGTTCTTACGTATATGTTTATGGATTTTGTGGGGATGGATTGTCATTTGAATGATTTATGCGACCACGTAACTTGCTTCATTTACTTTTGTCTGGTTGGTTGGAAGAGATTGCCGCCTGACAATAAGCCCGCCAGATTGTATTGCAATAAAAGTGTTAAATAAATAATAAAACTTTACGTTCTTCAACAGAGCAGGATTAGGTGTAGTTCCCGTCAGCAACTTAAAAATATAATAAGAGACTCTCACATTCCTCCTCACGCTAAGAAGGTAGTACCCCAACATACCAAGAAGGGATCTTGTAGGGTAGAACCACGGGAAGAAACCGCGCTCCCGTAAATAGATGAATCTCATAAAAATCTTTTAAACTTTCCCCACTATTTGAGAGTAACGGATACCCGCGGGCTCCATATTCCAACTTGCTACGAACCAGCGCATTGTAGAGGGACCTGAGAACCTCTCAGGTCTTTATGATATGATTATGTTTACTATATATGATATATAACTATGTATACTATATCTTTATGATATTGTGGCGACCGTATGCGCGGTCACTGAACCCACGAGACGACCTTTGCACACCTTCACAATCCGAGACAATCAATGGACAAATTCCACGCGTCGGTCATTCAACTCGCTACCAACCGAGAGCGCATTCCATGAGGAAAGGAGAAAGCAACACATCTTTCGCGCTGTCTCCCAAAACAAAAAGGATACCTACACGCGACAACAAACGTATTGTAAACGCAGAGACGAGACAGCGATATATCGCGTGCGCATTCCCGCACACATTCAATAAACATTATAAATACCAACGTCTGTCAATAAAATTCCTCTTTACACATTCCGATCTCGACAAGTTTTTATTTATCAACAATCATCCTCATCATCTCTCCTTTAAGGAACATACGTTCCTAAAATATGATTATGTTTACTATGTATGATATATAACTATGTATACTATATCTTTATGATATGATTATGTTTACTATGTATGATATATAACTATGTATACTATATCTTTATGATATGATTATGTTTATTTTGTATGATATATAACTATGTATACTATGTCTTTATGATATGATTATGTTTACTATGTTTGATATATAACTATGTATACTTTATCTTTATGATATGATTATGTTTACTATGTATGATATATAACTATGTATACTTTATCTTTATGATATGTCTTTATATACTTTATGACTACCATATATCAGATTAGCAGCTGTATGCAATCATATGTGAATCAGGCAAATGAGCTAAGAATCAAGCAAACCAGAATAAATAGAATAACAATAATACAAACGCGCACTGTTCCAACAGTTTTAGAATCTCTGACATCAGTTTACGTTGCTGAACGAAAGTTCCTCGAAGGAATTGAAAAAAATAGGACGCTGAGAGAGATGTCGGGTAGGGATGGGGTTTGTCAAGAAGATTAAGAGTGAAGCCTGCACTTTCAGGTCATGTTTATGGAATAAACTTTTTTATGTTTGGTATTTTGCACTTCAATGTGATGGAATAAGATTAAAGCAAATGTCTATAGAAGTTCTTATTTAAATGGGTTGGATTTTAGGGGAGGAGTAAGGGTGATACCGGCATCTAACCTTATCCAAATGGATACAATCATACTAATTAGTGTTACATAATGTATCTTGCATGCTTGAAGTGAATTATGAAATGTGACTCAAGACAACAGCTTTGGCAAGAGGGAAAAGAACAATAGTTGGCGTAAAATGGCAACCAAATCAACGGAATGGAAAATATGCATGCACAGATACCAACACGGTGTTTTCTTTTTTGGGTAAACATAAAGGACACAGCGCCAAGCTTTACGAAAATGAGAAGGTGAATGGATATGTAATGGGCAAAATATATACATGATGACGGAGAGGTTAGCGTTCTATTTTATCTACCTACTCCAGCATGAAAACGACAGATGGTATTTATTTAACACTTCATTCTTTTTACTTCAGCTCCAGTATAACCAACAATGGAGGATGCGAGACTGAGATAAAAAGAAGAACTGGAAGAACAATAAATGCGATATCAAAGCTGGAAAAATATGGAAGAGCTGAAACATCACCATCACAACGAAAATGCGCCTTGTTTAGTCTCTCATCTTCGCAACATTCATGTATGGCGCGGAGACTTGGACTATGAGAGCAAGCGAGAGACGTAGAATACATGCATTTGAAATGTGGTCCTGGAAAAGAATGTTACGAATTCCATGAACAGCAAAACGAACATAACGCCTTCATTATCTAAGGACTGAGATTTTCGACAATATGCATTTGTTGAGTCCTCCAATTCATTGGGTAAATTGCTCGTGACCAAGGAGAGACTTTGAAGAAGTTTGTGGTTACTGGAGGCGTAAATGAACAACGCAAAAGTGGAGGAATCCCAATCCGTTGGACTGATTAAGTGATAGACGCAACTACCCTTAACAACTGCCCTTCGAGCCACGGAGTGCAGGGATGGATAGAGTCAGTCTGGCTATCATAGGAGGCATGATGCTCAGTCATGAACTACACGACATGATGGATGGTAAAACAATCTCACGGTCTTTGCCAGGTGGCAATCTCTTCTGACCAAAAAGACAAAAATAAATTAAGGAAGTTACATGATCGCAAAAATATTTGAATGATTTATTCTCCTATACTAAATTTATGAACAATATACACTGTATAAAATAAAAGTGGGATATCGTCCATCAAAGGAAAAGAACGGATGTAGGAGATAGTAGAAAAATAGGGAATGAAACACTCCTAAAAGGCGCTCTGCTCTAACTCGAATGCTGGCCCCAAAATTATTGACATATTAAAAATACTAGTTGCAGCCCGTGAAATATTCACGGAAGTAAAACAAATTCTACATTTATGAAAATATATATTCATAAATGTAAAATTTGTTTATATATATCATTTATACATCGTCCCCTTTTACGCCGGTTCAAAAATTATAAGCTAGGTATTTAAAATTCGTTCAGTATCACGGACCCACCGAGATTAAAATTTCGAATTACTTTCGGAGATAATCTAATTATTTCTCTTTCACTCTCTTGAATTCAAAATTCAATTCTCGTATTCTTTCTTTGACGACAACCATCGTACGGGTTTTGACCTATTTATATTATGATTACAAAAAATGGTAAATATAAGTTCAATGTAGGGATATGAATGTAGTGGCTGCGGTCATTAAATTAGGTACTTCTCCGCATCTGTATACGTTTAAAAAAGTTATTTCTTAGAATACAGCAGAAAACTTACCAAGGGGAACTGAATAATTGTACGAAGTACCCTTTGTACTCGTAGATCTTCCGATATGTGATAGTTACATATTTGTCTTTAAATGGTATCTATTATTTTTTTATTAATTAATTTATATATGACAAGAAAATTTACAAATATATAATTTGTGAAAAAACAATAGGTAATTTAATGTGGACGCGCCTTTTTATGTATCTGCGTTTGTTGCATTTCACTTATTGTGTTCACATCAAACCAGGCTTTTGTCTGTATCTGATTGTAGTGTATATGTACGTCATCGTCGTTGCCGGGCCTCGTAGCCAAGAATCCCCTCGCCACTCCAACGTCAATCTTGAACTGTTCTTCCACGCCGATCAAGTGATCCTTTGTGAGAAAACAGTCGGATCCTTGTTGCGCACTCCCTCCCGCAAATATCACAGACATGTGGACCCTGCTGAGCCGCCTGGCTATGCTGACGCATGTTCGCAGTGCGGTGACTGCTTCTCACACCTCTGGCTGCTGAGATACCATCAGCTCGAGAACATATGGCTCTCCACCTGCTCCCTGTCCTCAGGAGCCCAGCACAAAGTGAGCGACTCACACAGACTATCCTTATAGCGCTTCCTCTGCCCACCAACTATTCGATTGCCCACCACTTATCCGTACAAGACGCGTTTTGGGAGTTTATGTTCGCCCATGCGTACCACATGTTCGGTCCACCGCAATTTCGCATTTACAACCATATACGAGTATTCTATAGGTTTACAGTTTGTGTATATATGCAGAGTTCATACGTAATCAGTTATTTTGATGATATCTCCGAAAAAGGTCGTCTTCAAGTGCTTTTTAAAAACGCGTTTTTTTTTTGTAAATGTTATCAAGTCTTAAAAAATGAATAAACTTCTTACAAATACTGAGTTATAGTTGGCCGTGGATATAACTCTTAAATCTTCATTTTATTTTAAAGCTACTTCTGAATAAGAAGCAGCTGAATATATTACTAATTTATTTTAAAAATGCCTCATGATTTTCGCATAAAATGTGGAACTTAACGTAAATTTTCCACAAAATCCACCTTGCGATTTGCGAGAAATCGAGTGTCGTCGCAGAATTTTGTGGAATTGTCGGTATAATGCGACATGATAAATTGAAGAATAAACGGAGTGTTACTCAAATAATGTAATTTTGAAAGACACTGATAGATAAGGCTTTTTCGGGAAAAATGGGGATAAAATTTTGTGGAACGAATCGAATTCACTGAGAATTTATGATATATGTGAAAAATTTCGTATGTGGTTATTTTGTATAGGTGTAAAAACCACATAACAAACTTTGAGTAAGTGAAAGTTTTCATTTTCAAACTGTTCATTAACCCCGTGACCTAATTGGTTAGACGCCTGTTTTCCAACTTTGGGGTTGTGAACGAAATTGATTAACATTTGAAAATACATACATACCATCACGCCGTTTCCTTGTCGACAAATATGACACAGCGCCAAACTTTCATATCTTGATGCACATCCTTCGCCTCATATACCTTTTCACTCATACTGGATTTCCTTCTTTCAAAATATCATCCACTTGATTCAACCATATTTTCTCTGTTATTTATCTACTAGACATTCCTCTCACATTTGAACTGTACATTTTGTTAACTTCATTCATTCGTTTCACATCACCAAACCATCTTACAGTGCTCTTTATCTTAGTCAACACATCACCTTTAACGAGTAGATTATATTCACCCCATATGACTTCTTTATTCTGCCATACATTGTCATATCGTGTATTCTTCTCAGAACACGCATTTCTATGACATTTATTCGACTCCTATCAGTGACGATAATATTTATTATATGCAATTTAGATAACATTTCTAAGTAAATAAAATCAATTTTGAGGGCTACATCCATTGTGGAGGAAATAAAATAATATATTACGTAATAGCGCTTGCTCTAAAAAAAATTAATATTGTTTGAAAATTTACAATAAATTTTTATAGGGTACTTGACAGCCATTTGACTTAATTTTTCAAGTAGATTGTCTTTTCATTATGTCGCTTACAATATAAAAAAAGAAAAACTATACTTCTTCATTAAAAAAATCAAAGATTTCGCTTTTGATTTTATATTAATTAATACTTAAGTGATTCCCCTTTTATCTTAATCACCGCGGCACGTGTTTCTACCTCCTATCTTGAGACTCTTTTCAGAGGGAAAGATGCCAGTTTGTTACGAGAGCAATGAAAACATTCAAAATTAGGTTATTTTACCCTTCACAAGTAAATGGTCTTTCAATTTGAACGGTTTTTTTAATTCTTGGATAAAACACAAATGGCGTCGCGAACTTGCCTGGGTCTTGTGACATTTGAGAAGTGTAATGTATGACATTTATAAAAATGGAGTCGCATACAACACAATAACGCGTTCAAATTGTTGAATTATGTTACGTATTGTTATCTCCGGAAACGGTGATGTTGATTCCCACCAAGATCATGTGATCCGACACCGTTGGACTTTTTTCTCTGGGGTTACGTGAAAAATCAGGTATACAAGAATGACCCCCGATCAATTCCTGAGCTAAAGGACGAAATTATTCGCGTAATTGGTGAGTTAGAACCGCAATTATTCCAAAACGTCATCGAAAATTTTGACAAAAGAGTGAACATCTGTGGAGCCGTAAGAAGTGGACATTTGGCAGATATTGTTTTTTTTTTGTGTTTAAATGTCATGCCTTATAAATGACCAATAAAAAGTTTTTGAAATCAAAGCAAATTGTGTGTTTTATTCAAGAATTAAAAAACCGCTCAATTTGAAAGACCCCTTATGCAATAACATACAAAACATATATTTATTTCTAGTGTATTTACATAAATCTAAAAGAGTCTTCATAATTATCTGTTAGTATATTGACCCATAGGGGAAAAATAGTCTTTATAGCGCTTTATGTGCCTATCAACCTTTCAAAATGAATATGCAGTGTAAATATATGGTCTGGTACAAAAAACCAAGGAAAGTAGTATTGGATCAAGTGAATGATATTTTGAATTAAGTATATATACGAGGCATATCCAGAAAGTAAGTGTACTAAATTTTTGTAGGTTACAATTTTTTTTATTTAAACAAAAAAATTACGTAGTTACCGTAATACATATGTAAGCTATTTTTCGACATAGTCGCCATTCCTCTTAATGCAGGTGGTGAAACGGGGTATCAACTTTTTGATGCTTTCCTCGAAATAGTTTCCCGCCAACCCCTCCGTCCACTTCTCCACCTCCTCCTTTACCTCCTCGTCGGCTGAAAACCTTTTTCCACCCATGTGCAGCTTCAGGGAGGTAAAGAGATAGTAATCTGAAGGTGCTAGGTCAGGGGAATGCGCGGGATGGTTCAGGACATCCCATTTAAACGAGGCGAGCAGTTCCTTCGTGGCGTTGGCCGTGTGTAGTCTGGCATTGTCGTGCAGCAGGCAGACTCCCTTTGTCAGCATGCCTCTCCTCTTGTTCTGAATCGCCCTCCGCAATCTGTTTAAGGTCTCACAGTATCTTGCAGAGTTGATGGTCTCCCCTTGAGGAATATATTCAATTAAAATTATGCCTTGACAGTCCCAAAACACGGATGCCATGATTTTCTTGGCTGAAATTGTGGTTTTGAACTTTTTGGCGGAGGGTGAAGAGGTGTGACGTGACCGTTTTTAAACTCGCGACACCACTTGTACACACTCGTACGATTCATAGCTTTATCACCATATGCAGTTTTCACCTCATTTTAAACCTCAACCGGAGGTTTTCCCTTCCAAACGAGATAACGGATGATGCCGCGTATTTCGCACTTGGCGGGAGATTGGATTGACATTTTTCACGAAACGTGTTGTCGCGTCGACACTTCTCAACGTACTGACCTCGAACCGGTCTCATTGCGGAGGGGAAGGGTCAGGCTACAAGGAAGTGTAGCCAACATGTCGAAAATAAAATCCATCCGGTCGTGAGAGCCTCAGTACACTTACTTTCTGGATACGCATAGTATATTAGAAAGTCTAAGAAATTACAGGAACTGTATTATAAAATGAAATGAATGAGTGTAGAAGAGGTGAAAATGTGTATGTCGCGATTGAAAAGTCTGGCGCTATCTCGTATCTGCCTACCCGACATTAAGATGACGTGATGGTATGTATTATATGTACTTTATGTATGAGGATTAATAAAAAAATAACGAGAATTTAAATTTTTACAAAAAATATTTATTTAATTATTGAAATTATTATTGTCCCCTTCAAATTAGTCCACATTTCACCACCACCACCACCAAGGCTTTCACCTCATCTTCAGGGAAGCATAAACAAGACTAAATTATTTTAGAACTGATACCGACATACACGCTTCAACGGCTGGGGACTGAGGGGTAAGGGAGGCAAGGGACGATTTCGGCCAGGAGCGAAGAGATTTTTGGGATATATGTGTTTACTAGATGTTCGGCTCGATGTACTGACTTAGAAATTTATAGGGCCTCTAATCGGTCCAACTTATTTCCGTTACTACTGATATGTAAGAATTTGGCATCATCGATAGAAAAGGTATTGTTTTCACGGTGACAATGATTAGCCATTTTAGAATAAATTAGAGGATTTGTTAAGGCGGATTCTATTTTCAAAGGATCTTCCTGTATTTCCTATATAGAAATTATCACAGTCAGCACATAAAAGTTTATACACACCACTGTTGCTAAGTATCCCAGTTTGGCCGATCCCATTAAATAAGATTTTCCGGAGATTAAAATTAGTGTAAAAAGCTGGCTTTATGTGACTTGGATTTTTTTGGTTATTTCGTATATGTTTTTTTTATAAATAGGACTTTGCTCCATTTATAGGTATGATTATAGGTGACGTTAAATATATGATATTTTATAAGTTTCTTTTTTGTTTTGTTTTTTAAAAGTGAATCAATGAGGCTTCCAGGATTATTTGTGACAATTTTTGTATGGTTATTAATTCCTTTTTAAAATTTTCGTCGATTAATGGGACACTGAACAATCTATGAAGCATATAGTTACAGGCAGCGAATTTATGGTTATTAGGATTTCTGGAAGTTGATGGAATTATAGAGTCGGAATAAGTGTCTTTTCTATATATATCAAAGTCAAATGTACCATTTTTTTCGAGATAATGTTAGGTCCAAGAAATTTAATTTTCCGTCCTGTTCTGTTTCTAGTGTAAATTTTATAAAACTCTCTATAGAATTTAAATATTTAAGAAATTGACGTAATTTTCTATCGGTACCCGGTACCCATCCAAACACAAAGAATGTCTTCTAACCTAACCTAAACCAGCACAAAAAAATTTTGGTTAACTTAAACTTACTTCTAAAAATATATTTTTCAAAATAGTTTATAAATATTCCATTGAGTGGAGACAACGGTGAGCCAATAGCTAAACTATTTGTTTGTTTATATATTTTATTGTTGAAGTTAAAG
This sequence comes from Odontocerum albicorne, assembly GCA_949825065.1. Lineage (NCBI taxonomy): Eukaryota > Metazoa > Arthropoda > Insecta > Trichoptera > Odontoceridae > Odontocerum > Odontocerum albicorne. Next base: position 7,133,356 of record OX463865.1, read on the forward strand.
TAATTTTATTTGATTCATAAGTCTATCAGTGAAATCAATTAAGTTTTTTTAACAATCCTTACTATTGTCATTTACGATATTTTTTGCTCACTCTAAGGATCTCCTGAAGATCCTGGTATACTTGGATAGAGATTAGTGACATCAAATGACTTAACTAGAAACAATAGGGATAAAATACACATTTTACAACATTTTTTCCAATCCGCAAAACATTTGTGGAACGCCCTTTGTGAGATAGCCCACCCAGCGATGTTGTATTTATCTCCACTATGGTCGCAAAACGTTGTATTTTCAATGACTTCTTGTTCGGGAACAGGAAAACATCGCAGTACGACATATCTGGTGAATACGGTGGATGCGGCATCACGACGATGTCGTTGGTTTGGCTGAAAATTCACGAATAAGTAATGACGGGTGAGCCGGTGCATTATCTGATTATTAAAATGTCAAATTCGATTGTTTCCTTCGGATAACCTCACGCAAATGGCGTAAAATCTCAAAAAAAATCTTGGTCCAGTCAATTTTTAAATTTAAAAAATCGCAAATGTGCATAAATGCGTTGTAAATACTTGTCTGTCAAACACAAACTGCCCATCCAATATGGCTGGAAATTGAAATATACATAACAGACTGTGTCGCCAATATCAAGAAAAAAATTGGCTAAATCAAAAACAAACAGCACGCGAAATATAAAAAAATCTCATTATTTTTTAATCAACCTTGTATGTGTGTACATTTGAAAATAATGTATTAGGTGTTATACGTCGTCCGAAATAAGAAAATTTATTTCGAATGACGTATAACATTTACTATTTTGTTTTACTTTTGGTGCTCATTTTTAAATTGGAAAAAAACGGACACAACTTATGTTAACACCTAATATTAAAATAAATACTTTATAGTTTGAGAACCACCGATTGAACACACAATTTCCGTATAAAGGTCTGTCTACACTATCAAGATAATATATATATTTTTCACAGCTTGTTTGATGTGTTACCCACTGGAGTGTAGCCCAAAACAGAAACCCACAAGTTTGGGATACACGCAGGTTTCGCTACAGAAACTTCGTTACAAGTTTCGGCAGTTGATGGTTTCGGAGTGGCTTCAATTTAAACTTTGCCAAAGATAAACGTGAAAAAAAATACAGGATATAAATCTAAAGTTTCTCGGCCAATACACTTTTTTTCTTCATTTAGTTTTTACTTGAAAAGAAAATAAAAAAACTCCTAAAAAATTACCATCAAACATCATGTGCATTTACTTCTTCTCCACCGATCTATGCATTCTTCTCTGTCTCCTTGTGTGTTGCTCTTCCTGGGAGCCGGGCTGCTACCATCGGGGAGCTGAGGGACGGAGCGGGACGATCGGGAAGATGCTGGAATATCGGGAAGTTCGGGAAGATGCTTGACGATGCCACCAGGGTCACTGATGTGAGATTGAATCACTCTGGATACGTGACTCATAACATATTGGGCTGAATTCGACGACGTATTGAGGTAGGAGGGGGAGGGACCATAAATAAACTGAAGTTAATATAACTACACAAATACACCCCACACACACACAAACACACAGAGAGAGAGAGATGACACAACAGTGGAAAAGGTGATCCCTGAAATCACTCACATAATCGACTAAACACGCGCATCGCACGAAAATTTTACTTTCAATATAAATAAAAGAACTCGTTTTTTTCTTCTCTCTCTCAAGGGCATTTCTAGCTCAGGACTTAATCCCACTATTATTGACTGGTTAAAATATTATAAAATAAATATATTCCAGGAAATAAGTTGCGTATGCGTCATTGCATTAGGCACTTCCTCGCACCTGCATATGTTCAGAAAACTTATCAAGGGAAAACAAACTACAGTGAAACCTTTATAGATCTTCCAATATGTTATAGTAACATATTTTACAATTTGTTAAGTCCTACACTGTTTATTCTACTCTATATAACGGTAAAACCCTGCCGGTTCCAAGATTTTCACCTCATAATCAGGGGAGTACGAACGAGAATTCCGAAGTCCTTTTCATGCTCCCCTGATGATGAAGTAAAAACCTTGAAAACGGTAGGGTTGTACCGTTATGTAAAATGGAATAAACAGTATATGAAGTGGAATAAACCTCCAGAGTGTTAATGCCTTAACTATAAATAACATATTTTACTGCATTACAAGTTTTCTTTGAAAGGACCAGCTACTTGGAGCTGCTTAAACACTAGGCCTTAAGCTGCTTTAATAGTATTTTTACTGCATTGCGAGTCATTTTCTGTATCTCGTGACGTCGGACCTTAAGTCCAGTGACGCTACCATTCTTATCACAATCAGGTATGTCCCTGCCGGAGAAGGATCCTATAAGGATCGTTCCTTCTTCGTCACTTCGTGACGTCGCGCTCATAAAAATTAAAAAGATTTCGTTCTTCTATTAGATAGCGCTGGATGGGGGCTTATGTTGTCCCCTGTGTGTTCTAGGATCAGCCTGTGTGGTTGTGTGATCAAATTGAGCAATGTCCGTAGATAACAAAACAAAGTTTTCCCTCACATTTTCAATTAATGCTTTTTCAACACCTTTTTGGTCGGTTGAAATTGATAGGCAAATGACAATTGACCCTCTAGTTTTTTTTGTATACAACGAAATTTTAATACGGTACAATGCTGTGAGTATATACAACCTTATTTTAGAGGTTTAACTAACCCGTAATTAAGTTTTATTGAAAATGGATCCAGATCGGCAGCCAAAACTCTCTTTTTATTCTTCAGTTTCAATCCTGGGGGCTGGTTAGCTGCAAAGCCTTGCATATCCTCCTCCCCTCCGCTTGGTCTTCAGCGATTCTCTTGAGCTATGTACAAGAGGTGCAGTCCATATCGTGGCATATTTGCTCCAGATACTTCCGGCGAGGACGCCCTCTGCCAATCGATCCCTCAATCATTTCCTCCAGTATATTGTGCAGGAGGTTTTCATGTCGCAGCGCATGACCCGACAATTCTGCACGCCTTTTCGATATGGTGTTTGACAGGTGCCTGGTTTCTTCGATCCTACTGAGAACCTCGTCATTTGTAATGTGATATCTCCAGGAAATCCTTAGGTTTCATCTATAGGGCCACATCTCGAAGGCCTCCAATCTTTTTCGATCTCTTTTCCATGGGGACCTTTTCAGAAAGAAGACAAAAAAAAAAAAACAAAGACAGTCAGTGTAAGAAGCCAAATATAGATTGCTTGAGACTGCCTTAAGCAAAAGTACTGATGATGGCAGATAACAGAAACAAATAGAAGAGATGCATCTCAGTGTTTAAGTCCTGTCCATTCAGGATGAATGAAAAGAATGATTTAATTAATGACCTTTTAAAAAAAACAAAAAGCAAGCTTTTTCAATAGACTACAGCGACTGAAAGAGTTAAATTTCTTCCGTATTTTTCTTTTCATGTTACCATTAAAAAAATCTTTGAGTTCAGTACACGTTACAATATAAACGTTGCCGACAATAATGATCCTTATTAATTATATTTTTTTAATTAAGCGTAATGGAACACGCCGTATGAGAACTGAGGTTTAATAATTTATCCCCAAGGGCACTCACCGAGCCAGGTTTAAAAAAACACAACATTTTTACCAAGCGACTCTTATTGGAATATTGATTTCACCGCAAATGAATGACTTTTTCGCTGTGTACAGAGTTAAAAAATAGGGTAACCATATTATTAGCAATAATCGATCGAATGTGGGGTACGTTTTTTTTTTCATACATTATATTTCAAAATACATTTACATATTCTCTGTTGGGGTAAGCAGAGAAGATAGATATCTAAACTTTCCGATCTCGACACATATCTTTCTTCTCTTTTACATGAACATACCTTATATGCCTTCCCATATAACTAGTACGATTTCTCTGACTTTTCACGTTTCCTTATTTTAAGCATTCACTTGATCCAGTCATACTTTCCTTGATCTTCCTATATAATGCCTTCCACTTACAATCGTGTTATATATTTGTTTTTTTTTAATTGTAATTTGTTTTATCAAACACTGTTTATTCCACTTTTTGTAACGATATAACTCTACCGGTTTCAAGGCTTTCACCTCATTTTTAGGGGAACACAAACAAGACAAAAACAATAAGTCTGGTTTATGGTCGCCTAAAGATGAGGTGAAAGTCTTGAAACCGGTAGGGTTATACCGTTACAAAAAGTGGAATAAACAGTGTTTGATAAAACAAATTACAATGTCTTAAAACCTCCACAATGTTATTGCCTTAACTATACCATAAATAATATATGTTTCTTGAATCTTTATTTGTTCATTTATTTCATTTATTAATACTTTTACATGTCTTTAACACTTTTATTGCAAATATAATCTAGCGGGATTATTGCCAGGCGGCAATCTCTTCCAACCAACCAGACAAAAGTAAATAAGGCAAATTACATGGGTGCATAAATCATTTAAATGACTATCCATCCCCATGAAATCCATATACACATACGTGAGCATATACCCACGAACCCCACAAAGACGGACAATTAACCGAACATTATTTTTCATATAAAGTGAGATATCATCAATCAAAAGAAAAGGAAGGGATGGGGGAGAGGATAGGAAAACAAAAATCGGGAATGAAACACGTTATTTTACTGACTAGAAATTAAGAGTTTTTTTCACTCGCATCTTAAAGCACGCCAAAGACGAAGCGAGCCTTATATTGGTTTGTAACTGTTTCCAGAGTCTCACTGCATGAACAGTTAAGGACGACGTAAAAAGAGGAGCGGTGAACTGGAAAGGTCAATAAACAATCTCTCTTTGAGCGTAGCGCTAATCCATGATTGAAAAGACGCCGAAAATTTTCGGCTAGAAAAGAGGGGGTGGCAGGACAGTTAAGAATGTTATACAATAGAGACAGTATGTGAATTTGGCGTTTATTTCTAACGTTCAACCAGTTCAACGCCTTCTGGTATGAAGTGCATTGATGATTTCTTTGTGGAGAGTACACTCCTTTCACATGTACCGGGTCTCACTTATTTTCTTGTGTTCAGCACATGCCTTTCAAGTTCTGCGGAGTTTTTCTTTTTTGTAAGTTGATATACATATTGACACATGTTAAGACATGTTTTTCGACACCTGTTTGAAGGATCTTGCAAATTCCTTATTTTATTTGGGCCGGAAGTCTTTAGTCATCTCCAGATGCACATGTCAAAATCGTCAAGATTTGACACTTTCGCACTGATGTTGCAATGTAAAATCTCCATCATAAAATCAATTAATGCATATGTTCATTATTTAGACTATCGTTTATGCTAGAAAATCAGGAGACTGTCTTTTAAAGGTTGAATTTATAAATATATTTACCAGTAATATGCATTTTTTTGGAAGAAGTATCAATCACGTGAAAACACGGGACTCAGTGTTGACGTGAATGTAGTTTATCACGTCAAAACACGGGATCGAGATACAAAAGGAGACTGTCTTTTAAAGGTTGAATTTATACATATATTTACCAATGATATGCATTTTTTTGGAAGAAGTAACAATCGCGTGAAAACACGGGACTTGGTGTCGACGTGAATGTAGTTTATCACGTCAAAACACGGGATCGAGATACAAAAGGAGACTGTCTTTTAAATGTTGAATTTATAAATATATTTACCAGTAATATGCATTTTTTTGGAAGAAGTATCAATCGCGTGAAAACACGGGACTCGGTGTCGACGTGAATGTAGTTTATCACGTCAAAACACGGGATCGAGATACAAAAATTTTAATATTCAAATATTTTATGTACGTCCCACTAAATACGAATCCACAGTGACCTTAAAAGAGGGATGCATTTTATGAGCTCCATTTTTAACTGAGCGTCGCCCATTAACGTTGTATGGGTAAATTAATATGTTTTTGCAACGCGGGACAGCCGTGTTGTTTTTAATGACGGTTTTTTATTCATCCTTTTCGCAAATTGACTCGGAAACTATATACGCACATATATATGGTGTTTATTAATATTGTAATCCTGTATTAAAGTGAATTTCAGTCGTTTATCAAGTTAATAAATATCTTCATTGGTCACGTTTTGCGGAGAAAAGTAATTAAGATGTGTGTAAGATGCTGTCAAAAGATTATGGCTAATATGGTTTAAGATTTGTACTATTAATCTTGCTAATTGAATAAGATATTTCGTTGGTAATACTTTTAACTTCCACCAACGAGTTTCGGATTCAATTTCCGATGGTGTCTGAAAAGAAGTTTAAAAGTGTACTATTTCTATTCAAATCCCTTTATAGAATTTATTTTATTTTATTTTATTTATTTATATATCTATCTATTTATTTTATTTGTTTAATTTGTTTTATTTATTTTATTTGTTTTATTTGTTTTATTTATTTTATTTTATTAATTTTATTTATTTTAATTATTTTATTTATGTTATTCGTTTTATTTGTTTTATTTGTTTTATTTATTTTATTTATTTCATTTATTTAATTTTTTTTATTTAACATACATAATTTGCGAAAAAACAACAGATAATTTAATTTTGTAATATGATCTGGGTTTGTTGCCTTTCATTTGTCGTGTCCCCAGTAAACTAGGCTTTTGCCTGTATCTCACTGAGGATATTTAGCATGAAAAATAAATCGATACTTCTTTCCGATTTTTGACTACACAAAAACAAAACCCCGTTGCACGTTCTCACCAATCTGACAAACAGTGACACTCAATTACGACGGGAAACATCATGCGAAATCAAACTCCTCACACATCATCACTCCAGAAAGACCAAAAATGTTCATGCCATAATATACCGCACACAATAAAAAAAACAAAAATATACAGAAACACAAATATAAAAAAACAAAATTAAAACGAATGTCTCCATTATATATTTTGAAGTAACATGACATGAAATGGGCTTAAGAATCGGAGATAGCTAAATTAGTATAATTTCCTATCATGATGATACAACAATTGTTGCAAAATCTGAAGACGACCTTCAAAAGAATGTTTCTTTCTGGTTGGTTGGAAGACATTGCCACATGGCAATAAACTCGTCAGGTTAAAAAAAAAGATATTCCACCGTTTGCACCTTTCATCACAAACATATAATATGGTCATATTTATCTGTAAGGAAAACTTTATATTTAAAATTCTTAAAAATACAGTGAGATGTCAAATTAAGATTGACCTTAAACCACACTTATCCCATAACACTTCATTGCGTATTATGTCAAACATACTCACCTTTTTTTAGTGCTCGTTTTTCTTTAGGTCTTGTTCCGGCTCCTTCCAGTCTTGTTCCACGTCTCCTTCCAGTTGATTCGGCTCCTTCCAGTCTTGTTCCACGTCCACGTTCGCTACCATACATCAAAGTTGATACTAAAATACTGATGTGGACTATTATCTTGGCAATTTTTGATTCTGTCTGGTTCAAGTATTAATATCTAAGTGACCCATTGACTTTGTCAATCGCTTGAAAGTTATGTATTTAAATTAACCTGCTCTTTCTAACCCTTCCTTCCCTGTGATGTGTAACTAGTACACATTGCTTCTAAAAACTTTAATATCTTTATAAATATAATAAATACTGGGTTCAGAGTTTAGGTATTCCTCCGTAATACATTTACGCATTGAATGAAAAAATAATATTAATAATTATTAGCACTTATCGACCACATTAGAGATATTTTGTGAAAATCGGGAATAAATTCACCAATACAATCAAACGTGTGCCAGTGTGCGACGTAGGTATATTCATTCTAAAAAACCATTTTTGGTGAGGAAATGACGCTATTCACGTCTCACTCTCACTCTACTTCGGTATATGGGAACGCAAGAAATAGAATCTCAGTTCGCAGATCTTTCTTCCTTCGAGGTATAACATACACAGTGCTAGTGTTCCGAGTCCCGTTTCAGTAGTTCTGGGGCATCCATTTGAGGTGGTCTCTTCTCCCGTTTCGTGAACGTCGGCCGACGTTTTTTTTTTCATGTTTTCAGAAAATTTATTTCAATTATTATCACTTTTGACTTCAAATTTAATTAATTTAAGCGATTGGCTATGAATATTCTTATTTTTCCGATTTCAAATCGATCATTTTTACGGATTTTTTTTAGCATAGGAAGGGAAAGGTTAATTTACTATATAAAAACAATATTTGAGACATTTTCACAAAAAAATTAAAAATATGATAAAATTCAACGTAAAAAGTGATTTATTTTGAAATTATGCTGGAGTTAAGCACAAAGAATATTTTGAAATACTCGTTAATAATGTGTATTTAGTTTATTCTTAAATATCAGGAGGGATATTTTATATTGCTTTTATATTTTACTTTGATATATCTACTATACTCGAGAGCACGGGAATTTATTACCCCATAGATATTATGGTGTGGTTTAATTTTCATACCACCATGCAGTGTTATTATCACTACTTGATCCGCATTACTTGATACCGTCAACCGTAAACTAACCACAATTCAATAATTATCACTGTATGACTTGAACCAAGTCGAAAAATATAGATATATCACAACAAAAGTTTATTATTTAAAATATTCAATAACAAATTACTTTGTTAGTACTAATTACATTAACCTGTACACCGCGTTAAAAATCATATTCCACGAATCCTGTGCGCGGCACAATTTCGGCGTTTTTTAATTTCTAAGTTTAAACGCGTATTTTGTTTAGAACCACTAATATTTGATTACACCACCAAGTAAACATGACATTCAAGTAATTTTCTGATAATAAATAATAGTCATTACTCTTAAGGAGGCTCATTAAATAAAGGAGATAAACTAAACATTACGTAAAATACACAAAGGAATGCTACAGATCAGATCACAGGCGTTTGTGCTTCCCGTGAGGAACACGTTAATCTCCGCTACACGTGTTTCCACCTTCTATCGGGAAGCTCTCTTTAGACGGAATGGTCCCGGATTATTATGGAAGCTGTGTTTAGGTTAGACTAATGTTATGTGTCTATGGACTCTAAGATCAAGCGAGAGATTGAAAATGGATGCATTTGAAATGTGATACACGAGAAGGATGTTACGATATTATATGGACAGTAAGACGAACTAACGCCTCCATTCTCGAAGAAATGTGAATCACCGACAGATTGTCGACAATATGCCTTGGACGAGTCCTCCAATTCTATAAACACATTGTTTGCGACCAAGGAGACAGTTTGGAGAGATTTTTGCTCACTGGAAGCGTGAAAAGATGACGCACAAGAGGAAGAGTCTGAATGCGTCGGACTAACCAAGTGTCCTTTTAACAGCGGAAGGCCGAAATGGATGGAGAGGAGTCCTCAAAGGCTATCATGGAAGACACGACGCTCAGTCATAAGCTCCACGACAGAATGGATTTTATTAATTGAGAGGTTTGTGGTTACTGGAGGTGTCGAATGATGACGCATAAGACGAGGAATCCCAATACGTTGGACTGGCCAAGTAATAGATGCAACAGGACTACCCATAATAATTGCCCTTGAAATCGCGGAATGATTGAATGGATGGAGAGGAATCGTCAAAGACTATCATGGGAGAAACGATGCTTAGTCTTTGTGGCAGAATGATGACTATGGATCATTCATATCAAACGTGTGTGATCTATTGACGCAAAGATTTTAATTTTAAGAAATTGATTAAAATTTATTTTCGAATTCAACGATATAGGAAAAAATCAATATATTAAACATTTTGTATTCTCTGGTTATTCATAACTTTATGATTATACTTATAGTTTTGCACATCTCTTCGGTTTCTCTTACTTCTTACGATTTCTCATATTTCTCTTACATCTCACTTTCACTTTTTTCAAAATATCATTCACTTTACCCAACAATACTTTCCTTAGCTTTTCTCTACCATACCTTGTTCTCACATTTATACTGATTGTTATACTCTTTCTTCATTAATTTGTTCTGCCTGCCAAAACCACAATTAAAGTTGTCCTCTTCATCTTCCTCAACACACTAGCCTTAAGTTTACATTCATCCCCAATCACTTCATTCTGTATTCTGTGATACATTGCCACCCCTAGTATTATTTTAAGTGCATCCAATTCTACAGCATTTGTTCGGCTCCACCGTTTCACTTACATACATCAAAGTTGATACTAAGATAACATTGTGTTGATCCTCTTAACCTTTCCCTTCCTGTGCTAAAAAAATCTACGCGTTCCGGTGCTGTGTATTCAATACATATGTAAAAATGAGCGATTTAAAATCGAAAAAATAAGAATATTCATAGCCAATCGCTTAAATTAATTAAATTTGAAGTCAAATGTGTTAAGAATTGAAATTTCATTGCTGCAAACATGAAAAAAAAAACATCGGCCGACGTTCACAAAACGGGCGAAGCGACCACAAAGAACGAAAGCCCGCGAGCTACTGAGCGAGAGAAGCGAGCGAACTGAGACCCATATACCGAAGTAGGGTGAGAGTGAGACGTGAATGATGTCGCTTCCTCACCTATAGCGTGTTTTTAGAATGAATATACCTACGTCACACACTGGCACACGTTTTATTGTATTGGTGAATTTATTCCCGATTTTCACAAAATATGTCTAATGCGGTCGATAAGTGCTAATTATTATTAATATAATTTTTTCATTCAATGCGTAAATGTATTACGGAGGAATACCTTAAATCTGAATCCAGTATTTGTTATATTTATAGAGATATTAAAGTTTTTAGAACCAATGTGTACTAGTTACACATCACAGTACAGGAAGGGTTAACAGAGGTTGATATTGTCCGTTTCGAGTATACGAGTACATATTTAACATAAGTACCCCGTGGAATCTTAATATTAGATTATCTTAATATAAAAGCTTCAGTGGAATGGATTTTGATTTTACAAAAATAAAAGCTCTATTGCTAAATTGTGAAACTTTTCATAAAGTGGAGATGAAAACTTTTGAATTATTGAAAAATTCTTTCGGCAGTCAAAATATATTATCAATTTCTGTCTAATATGACGATGATCGCTTTTGAGAAGTTTTTAAAAACTGTATAAATGGTGTCTGAATTTTTAAAGGATCAAAGGAGTATATTGAAAAGTTCTCTGACGACGTGAAACTCGACGAAAAAAAAAAGAGCTTTTACCATTCTTTTAAAAGTTCAATCAATTGTATTTTATGACGCGAGCCCCTTCTACCCCGCCCCGACTTTACAGATTTGCAAAATCGTTGAGCTCGCAGAATCGAATTATTCTCAGCGAATTTCGCTTCGTTGAATTTTTACTGCGAATATTTCAACAATATTCTAGATGATAAATTTTCTCTCACTATCTCTTAACACCAATTATTTATCCGTTTCGAACGATTGATAAAAATATAAAAAGTCTGAAAAATTATCGGAGTTGTATAAAAAGACAAGTATGGATACGAAATATGTGTGTTAAGATAGTCTGTCGCTTCGTCATATCTGCCTACACAACAAGGTAACGGCGTGATGATATGTATGTGTGTAAAAAAAATATATCACTCATGTTTTAATTGCACTGTCCGTCGTGCACCCGAAAACTAAATTATCCGTCAATATCCAAACATTTAAATATCCACGAGTGATCAATGCGGTGAACATATTTGGGTGGCTGATTTGTGTGTCTCTATGGTTTATTTTGATTGGTGAATTATCGAATCCAGGGGCGTGCATAAATCTTTAGTTCTAGTATAATTTTATTTTATTTTACATACATACTTATCGAAAGAAATTCTCTCGTGGTCAAGTATGATTTTCAGCCATCCTGTTGATGGAATACGCCTGTGAGTGTGTTTTTTTATTATTGCGATGCATGGTCACATGGTAACGCAATGGACTTCCGTATGGAATGTCGCCGGTTCGAACCCCGCTCTGTGCTACTCCCCTCGAATGACACGGGTATTCGTTTCTGCCTATTATTCGAGGCTATAAGGATACCCTTGACTTAAATAAATATAGGTTTATTGATACGAGTACCAACATAGTATATACATAATACATTGAACATAAATATACTTTAAGAACACATAAATTGCAGATAATAAATTAAAGACAGAAGCTATCTAAAGGTCTGGGCTCATCTAATAATATCCCCCCGGCCAAGATTCAACCCATCAATATAGGGCGAGCCCAGCCACGGGGAACCCAGATGTTTTTCAGCTCACACCCTTCGCACACACACTTCGGTCATATATATTCTTTGAAAAAGAAAAAAAATATGCCGGTGTCATCTCACTTTGGTGTGTCATCGGATCCAGTACAACGTTGTGGCCGGAGAGTTTCCTGGTGTGCAAGGGCTCACTCACTTAAAAAAAAACTCCGCAGCACAGCTTCACTTTTCAACTGATTTGACGTTGGATGGCGAGGGGTCTTCAGGTCAGAATGGAATGAAATGGAAATCTAATCCCTCTACCCACTTTTCCCGTACAATTTAAATTCAAAGGATAATTTTATATAGCGCCGTTTAGAGAGGAGAGCAAACTCTCCTCAAGGGCACTCTAACTCAGAACTCAAACCCACTAATAGTAAACAAATCACATCTGGCAGTTATACCAGCACCCAAGCGAATCATGTATTTTTGCATACATGACAACCTTTTGGAACTACTGTCATGCGGCAATCTCTTCCATCATACCAGAAAAATGTCTACGAGGCCTTAAATGAAAACCAGCTTTAGATGGAGTATAGTGTATGTTTGCAATGTTTCTCCTAATTATACTTTGTTTACCTTTCTTATCTGTGAATGAACTCCTTTTTTTCCTTCTTTATTTTGAAAGAACTTCTTTATTACCTTCTTTATCTTTGAAAGAACTCCTTTTTTCTACTACCGTTATTTTTAGAGATTAGTAATTTATTTGATTTTTTTCTTGAATTCGTTAAACCTGTCATGAATAAAAACAATTTAATGTATTCCAGATCAGCTGGTTAATTTGAAAGAAATGTATATATAGCAATAAGCACGTTGAATGTACCATGTATAACGATGTACACATAAGAACGAAAATAAAATGTAATATTAATAAATTTTTCCGTTTTTTGAAACTTTTCAAGCTATTTGTCGACCCGCTGTTGCCTAAAGGGTTATCAAAATTATTTTTAATATATTTTGTGCTTTTTAAAATACTTTAACTATTGAAAATATTTCGTTACCAAATGAAAATCAACACAATTTTGAGTCGCGGCACAAAAATACGAAATTATGAATTAGACACGAGTGTTACAATTAAAAAAATCTTTAATTAGAACTAAATTTCCCTTAAATTTAATTTGTAACTCATCACTAGTAACGTTTATTCATCAAAGAAATATCGAATACATCATCACTTTTTTAAGTCCCCTTTTCGCAGCGAACTGCACAATTAACTGACAGCAAAGTGCATTCATTCAGTAATTGCATCGTGTATTCACAATAACGATCAAATAGATCTGATCGAGTCGATGCAACGGATTAATTGAATATCACTCTTTTCAATACTCGATTCAATACTGCAGTTCATTTTGGTCGGTGCATTGTCGGATACATGCAATCGAAAGAGAATTCCATAGGCGTCACTTGCGAGTAGTTATTTGTTCATATTTTATCATAAGATCTGATTCTCAGGACAGTTACAGAATTTTTTTGATTTTATCGTTTAATAAAATAAATTAACCTCTATTTTCTTCTGCATTAACTTTTGTTTTATTTTTTAAGTTCACTGCCGGTTTCCAATACATCTAACATATGTTCTTCGTCAGGTGGCGTGGAGGTTAAATAGTATATTTAAAATATTTGGGAGTAAAGCAAGGATACATTTTATCACACGAGTTGTTTAATATTGACATAGATTCATATGTGAAGGAACTACGTGAAGTACTACTCATATGTGAAGGTACTACTCAATGGGGGGCATAAAAATGTTATGTAGAAATGTATGCAGATCGTTGTATGCTGACGATGATATCGTCAACGGAGAACTAAGATGAGTTAGAGTTTGTAATTCATCTTCTTTCAATGTCATGGTGATAGAAATTTGCAAAAGGAAAAGTAAATGTGATCTATGGGTGAGTAATAAAAGCTTACAGCAAGTTGAATAATTTTGCTATTTAGGAAGCATTTTGTTAGATGTTAGAAGAGTTGCGAGAGAAATCGAATGATGTGTAGTGATAGAAAACAAAGTCAATGAGGCACTGAAACATATTTATACGAAGTAGCGAGTATCAAAATCTGCTAGACAAAACGGCATAGATGATGGTTCACAACAGTATTTTAGTATCAACTTTAATGCATAAAAGTGAAATATGTGCAAGAAAAAACTCATGTTGAGGCTGATGTGTTGAGTGAGATGAAGAAGAGCTTTTTGAGATGGTTTGGACATCTGGAACAAATAAATAAAGACCAAAAAAAATACAGTGCAAATTTGAGTGGAAGACGTTTTAGAGGAAGACTAAGAAAGTGTGGTTGGATTAAATAAATTATATTTTGAATGAATGAAACGTAGAAAATCAGAGAAATCGTAGAAGTTGTATGACAAAGTATATAAATATAGAAAAGGTGAAAGAGATAGGAAAATCTGACGTTCTGTCTTCTCTGCCTATTACGACAAGAAAATGTTTTTATCATAAAATGTAAAGTATGAATAATAGAAGATTGTACACGACGAGATGTATGAATGTGGAAGAGATGAAAGTTGTGTGCTTGGATCAGTATCAGTAAGAAGATCTGTCTATCTGTCAATCCTGCAAGAGACGCGGCTTAATGATATGTATATCGATCGTCCAGTTCATTACTCAGACAACTCCAAATAACCTGTTTTGAGATAATGAGAAAAGGAATATTATAATCGTCACCATAAATCAAATACTATTCATTTTTGCTTCAGTTTTATATACTCGTATTTTATCAATAGATTTTATCAACATCTATTGATAAAATATATAAAACTCGGGCAAAAATGAACAGTATTTGATTTATGGTGACGATTATAATATTGCTTTTCTCATTATCTCAAAACAGGTTATTTGGAGTTGTCTGAGTAATGAACTGGACAATCGATATATGTACGAAAAAGAAAATTAAATTATATAGCTATAAAGGCATGAATAATTATGCACGCCCCTGTATCCTCTAATTCACCAATCAAAATGAACCATAGAGACACACAAATCAGCCACGCAAAACTATTTAATACATTGATCGCTCGTGGATATTTAAATGTTTGGATTTTCAAGGATAATTGAATCTTCGGGTGCAATCATTCTAGCAATGCAATTTAAGAGTGCACATACATGGTTCACGAGTTTTGATTGATTGATTGACCGCATTAATTTGTTTAACTGTCAAATTTGTAAATGTTTAATTATTTCTATATACTCGTATTTTAATTTGTGTAATCAAACACTATTTATTCCAATTTATAAAACTTTTCCGGTTTTAAGGTTTTCACTTCATCATGAGGGAGCACAAACAAGACTGAATTATGTTCGACCTGGTACCGACATACTCTTGTGCGTCGTCCTTCCACGCCTCCAGTAACCCTAAAACACTCCAAACTATCTCCTTAGCCACGAGCAATGTGTCCAATGAATTGAAGGCATATTGTCGACAATCTGTCGGTGATACTCAGTTCTTCGAGAATGAAGGCGTTAGTTCGCCTACTATGAAACATTTATGTTGTATTATTTATTTCATGATTTATAAATAAAAAACATTCGCGGGTCGCACAAAATACCTGGTGACCCGCGAATCACACAAGCATACCACAGATGAAAAAGATAAATAGACACATCACTTGCCTATCTCATTAATCAATTCTGTGTCATGTACGTATTTAGTTATTAGGGTTGAAAAAATGGACAAACTATAGCCGCTTGAAAACGTTTATCTCAAACCTGAAAAAATACGATCATATCACTTCTGAAAGAAATTAATTGGTTGAATGTGAGAAATAGACGTAAAGTTCACATATGCCATTATTGTATTATAGCTTTAAAAATAGGCTGATTGCAGATTTGATGAAGTGTTGAACGTGTAGTGCTACCCCTTTAATTAATTCTGTGTCATCCACGTATTCAGATATTAGGGTTGAACAATTGGACAAACCACAACCTCTAGAAAATTTGTTTCAAATTATTTGATTTTCATCTCTAGCCTAAAAAAATACGATAGCTTTAAAAGTAGACTGATTGCAGAGTTGATGAAGTTTTGAATTAATGTTCGACTATTCTTTTTGAATTTATGTAGAATTGATATGGTGAGGTGTGGGCAGTTGACTAGAGGCTGCCCGGTGTCGCATTGTCAGCTGTTCATATAGTTTTTTTTTTCCAATATTTTTTAATCATTTTGACTCGTGTACTGTTGTATTATTTAAAATGTTTTGTTAATATGTCTTTTTATTTGGTTTTGAGGAAAAGTTGTAAATTGTTTTTTTATTTATTTTAAAATTGTTTTATAATATTATAAATGAAGCACCAACCCTTTTTATAAAGAAGTTTGTTAGGTTCATTGTACTATTGGTAAAAAATAAAATTAATTTAAATATTTCCTTAACAGTCCCACCACCCTATTTTGTTTTCCCAAAACTTTTCTTAATGTGTAATTAATTTTAAAATATTCTTCATCCCTTTAGACTTTACAATTTGAAGTTTCCTCGATTGGGGTTCATAATTCAGGAAAATAAACAATAATGTGATGACACTCTCAACCAACGTAATTAAGATAAATCGATAGTTTAATATAATCAATCTAGATTCAGTACTTCAACACCAACTTCGCACCAGCGTAGATCGCGACCTAATTAGTAAGTTCAACCCGAGAGTTTGCGGGTTCGTTTTTCTGT
Source organism: Odontocerum albicorne (assembly GCA_949825065.1). Taxonomy (NCBI): domain Eukaryota; kingdom Metazoa; phylum Arthropoda; class Insecta; order Trichoptera; family Odontoceridae; genus Odontocerum; species Odontocerum albicorne. Next base: position 7,150,153 of record OX463865.1, read on the forward strand.
TAGTACCCATTTTCGTATAAGTCCATTTTACTTGAGACTTAATACCTCTTATAAATATTACTTTTTGTTGGAAGAAATTACCATATATCAATAAATCAACCATATATCAATAAATCTACCATATATCATTAATCTACCATATATCAATAAATCGTCAACTACCTTGCCATCATGACCTATTAATTCATGCATAAAAGATATGTTCTTGCTGAAAGGAAAAAAACATAAAAAATAAACCAAAACAGACGCTGATATTCTCGAGTCATGTGATAAGTTGGCAATTTTCCTGTTCCCTAGGGGTCGCGTTTCATTATAATTAACCCAAATAAATTTTCAATCATTGAATCCCTGCGTCTTTAGTTGTTGTGAAATAGTGAAATACAGAAACAGCGGAGTAATTTATCTTCTAGTTTATACAACCATAGAGTAGTGAACATAAATACAAAGTTCATGCGGGCAAAGAAACTTGTGTTTGTTTATGGTAATATGGTGAAAGCTCATAGACAAAGGATATTCCCATAGAAAGGAAGCAATTCAACATAAGCACGGAGAATGCGAGTAATTTTAATATTTCAATTATTTCGTTTATATTTATTTTTATTATAAACTTTCTGAGCTACTTGTAATAATAACGATTGAATGAAAATATATAAAGAACTGTTTAGAAAATAGACTCTCCTAAAGGGTGCTATTACTCGATTTTTAAGGTTTTTTTTTATAGTTCGTCTTCCTATTGTAATTTTTCTGCTGTTTTCTTACCAAATATGAAATATGAAGCTTGAAAATGCACTTTCAAATATCCGAGCCTTGGAGTCGCGTGTCATTCTTTGACTTTTGAAGATCTTTTTTGAAAAGCTTTTTAATTGATTATTGAGTTTTGTTTTACTGTTTTTGTGATTTTTCCTGTTTTTTGTATTTTGATTTGTCTATTGTGTATGTATTTTTTGCGCAGTGTAGGCTGTGCACCTATGGACGACCGCGTATTGTGTTGGTAACAAATGATTTTACGATTTGATAGCTGTTTCATTCGAAATATTTGGGTTGTTATTGTGTAATTTTTTTGTTTATATTCTATCAAACTTAATGTCTTGATCACTGGCTCTTATATATTTTTTGTTATTTTAATTATAAGGTACATTGTACCGTTTACTTATAAATAAATACGAGTGTCGAAACAAATGCGAATGCGGGTTAGTATCTGATCGAATGGCTTGAACCACCAATCTCCTATCTTGATACTCGACGTATAACATATATTTTGTCTTATTTTTAATATGTCAATGATAGTGGGTTCGAATCCCAAATGAGAACACCCTTGAGGAGTGTCTGTTCATTAAACGACGTTTTAAAAATTATGTTTTGTATCTATATTATATATAGTCTAAAATAGAGGTTTTCCAAAATTCTGGAAAAGAATCGAATTCAATTTATCCTCTTTTCGAAAATTTCTTTTGTGTTTTAAATCTAATTCCTTCCCTTTTCTAATCAATTTTGTTTTTACCATTTGTATCCATATTAAAAGATTTCTTTTTTTATCTGTTTCTGTACGAGAATGTGTTTGAAAACAAAAGAATCACGTCACTCCCCTAGTCACCCAGCTTTCATCCCTTTTGAGTATTTGCTAGGGGTCCAACCCTCTTTAATTCCATTAATTGATGGGCCCCTTGTTCGATGCACTTTTAATTGGCAAAAACCCTTAATTTACCTCGTTCTATAGCTTCATTTTGTACGAGTGAAACGGCGTTGTTTCTGTTTTCGGCTTTAAATTAAATTATTCTCTCTTTAGTTTGCAAAATCATTTTTATTTACTGGTTTTTATTGGATATTCATCGAAAATTAAATATTCCCTGCCAGTAAAAAAAAATATTAGTCGATTCCGTATACATACCATGTACCAGAAAATAATTACAGTAAGCTGTCGCAATTAAAATGTGAAATATTACACAAAAATTAGAAAACCAAAAAAGTTTATGCCGTTTTCAGTCGAGATAACTGCAGCAAGTTGTGCCTTGCAGACCCCAAGTTTTTATATGTATTATTTATCATAAATATGCATCAGTCAATCAGTACGCTTTGACTTTGTATCTACTATTGTGATTTTAAACCCTTTTAAAATTTCAGTCAAATTTAGTGTTATTCGAACGTGTTTGTTTTATGAATTTAAACCTGGGAAACACTCACTACCTTATCCACCATACTCTTCCGATGTTTCTCCAAACGATTATCACCTTTTCTTGGAGTTTAATAATTACATGCGAAATAATAGACAATTTACCAATAAAGCACATATCAAAGCGGAGGCTGGAAGATTTTTTACTAAAAGCAGAATTAACATATTTGTATCTCGTTGGGAAAGGGTTGTAGATTGTAAAGGTGGATGTTTTAATGAAAAAAACTGTTTAAACAAATCGGTACGAATTATTATTTACTCTAAAAATGGTACGATCTTTTTTTTATATTTTTAATAACACATTGATCAAATAAGATCACTTATTTATTTGAAATATTTGTTTCATTACACACAAACCATCATGCCATTTCGGTGTCCGAGTAAGCAGAGAGGACAGAGTGCCAGACTTCTCTATCTCGACACACATCATCGACTCGTACAACTCCTATGATTTTTTATTACTTTCTACGTTTCTTTCTTTCAAAATATAATTCACTTGATTCAACCATTATTTCCTTTTTCTGCCTTTACCACTCCTTTCCCTCCCATTTGTACTGAATATTTATATTGTTAGTATGGTATACCGTAAAGGTGTACCTCATTATTACTCTATTTTGATTCTACTTAGATCAAGCCATATAGATGACCACCGTGGCCTAATTGGTAAGACTCTTGTGTCCCAGCCCGGAGGTTATGAGTTTGGTTCACGTTGGAACACATTTTATTTTTTTAAATATTCCAGCCCGGTTTTCACTAAAGGCATCTTTTTTTTCTTCTTTTTTATTTCACCTGGCGAGTTTATTGCCCTGTGGCAATCTCTTCCAACCAACCAGAAAGCTGTTTTTAATGGGCCGTTAGTGAAAACCAGACTGAAATTCCATTTAAAAAAATCTGGATTCCAGCGGGGATCGAACCCGCAACCTCCGTATCGGCAGACAAGCGTCTTACCACCAGGCCACGGAGGTGGTTTCTGGTTGGTTGGAAGATTACTTATAAATAAATAAATAAATATGAGTGTCGAAACGAATGCGAATGCGGGTTAGTATCTGATTGAATTGCTTCAACCACCAATCTTCTATCTTGATACTCGAAGTATAACATATAACTAATGGCAATAATAATGCCAGGTTGTACTGCATACAACAAAAGTGTAATGCTGTACAACACATATTTCTTTTATGTATGGTTTTAGGTAGAATGCATTGTAGGTGTGTAGTGTTCATATATATAATCATACATTTTAATAAGACTTCCCAAAAATAATTGTCTTCAATAACTTCCTAAATCTGCAAACGCCACTCGTATATCCACCAAGATGGAAATAAAATATTGTTATAGATTATCACACTGTGGTACTGGTATGTATATTCGTTCGCTCCAAATAACCTATAACAGGTCAATTTATTTAGTACTGTTTAAAAAACAGACACTCCCCAAGGGCGCTCTGTCTTAAAACAGACACTCCTCAAGGGCGTTCGGTTTTAAAACAGACAGTCATCAAGGACGTTCGGTCTTAAGAATCTAACCCACTCTTTTTGACAGATTTAAAATATATTATTATGATAATAAATAATTTAGTATAGGGATATGAAAAATGTGGCTACGGCTATTAGATTGAACCAACACTCAAGGGTGTGGGCTGAAAAACATCTGGTGTCCCTGTGGCTGGGCTCGCCCTATATTGGGGGGTGTATCTTGGCCGAGGGGATGTTATTATATGAGCCCAGACCTTTTGATAGCTTCTGTATTTAATGTATTATCTACAATTTATGTGTTGTAGAAGTGTTATTTATATATATTGTGTACATACTATGTTGCTGTCAATAAACCTATATTTATTTATTTATTATCAAGGAACGATGAACTACAAAAAAACTTTCGTAGATCTTTCGATGTGTGATACAAACACATTCAGCTTTAGGTGAAGTATACTGTGGGCGTAGTGTTCGTATATTCAGACCTCTTAAAAACGGTTTTCTTCAAGTGCTACATTTAGCTACATATATCTTTAAAACTTAAAGGCAGACCACTCCACGTTATGCGACCAACAACTCCAAAACCTCTTCCATTATAACCCTCCTATTAGATCGATTCGGTACAATAAACTTATTAAAGTTCTACTCCTCTCCCAGTCATATGATAATTTGTTTCTGCATGAATGTGTTTGTCTGTCGATAAAGTTCTGAGATTTGTGACAAAAGTCTCTAGGGCATTTGATGGTGGCGCTGTTATAAGATATCTTTATAATTTACTGGTTCGCAGTAGTTTAGATTGCGGCTCAATAATTTGAAACCCGAGAGGCGTCTACATTTCAATGATGGTTCAGCGAGTTCAAAAGAGATTTTTGCGACACTTTTATTACAAATAGTATGTATTTTATCTCATATTTTATTTGATGGGTATGTTTTGATATTACTCCTAATGCGTTTAAAGAGATTTACGAACTGAGTTCATAAGAGTATCACCACTTGCACACGGAATGGTCTTGTTGAATAAATTTTCTGATATCGATATCGTCCACATCTTGGTGGACAAATTGAGGATTAAACTCTTCAATATTTGTAGGTATAAATAAATCATTCACATTTTCATTAAGATACTATATATGCTTAGATTTTACTCTAGAAGTGTTAGAAAAGATCTACACATATGTTTATAGCAAACTATTTGTCGATTCACAGACTTATGTCTTATATGCCGGACAAACATTGACGCCATCTTGAATGAAGATTGTTTTCAGTGCCATATTCACGAACTGAGCTTATAAGAGCACCCCCGCTTATACACGGAATGACCTTGTTGAATGAATGTTTTGATATCGATATCTTCTAAATCTCGGTGGATAAATTAAGGAATATACTCCTTAACCACTTAACAGTGATTTTTAACACGCAACGTAACACAATAACGAACTGTAAACGAATAAATTCTATACGAAAATATATTCCGTTCGGAGAAAACAAGTTGAAACGTTGAAAAATCTGCCCAAACGATGATCGGGAGAAACACTCCCAACAAGTCGAAACAAGGTTTGCTCGAACGAGGCTCGGGCTCGTCAGTATAAAAACAAACTTCGTGCCCGAATCCCGCTCGGGAAAAACTGTCAAGTGGCTAATAAACTTTGTAAGTATAGCTGAATGATTCAGAGGAAGGCATGAGTAAAATAGTTCCTGTTGTCATTATGCTATATTGAGACTTTATTACTCGACGCGTCCAGAAAGTAAAGAACGATTGCACACCACGCCCTGCCCCAATCCCCCCCACCGCGATCGCATGCGTGCCAGTTAGTACGACCCAAGTTTTATTGCTGAACGGTCGTGCATTTTTTTTCTGTAACCTTTCAAAATGGCTGCGCCCATTGAAAATCCCTCCAAATGTGAAGTGCGTAGTGTCATTCGTTTTCTGAATGCACAAAATGTTCGGCCTATCGAAATTCATAGGTAACTTTATGCACAGTATATGAATCTTTCCCACAAATTTCTTCACGATCGCTCCTACATGAAATAGTGACAGAGCACCTTGGCTACAAAAAAATGTGTGCTCGGAAAAGAAAACCCGAATCTCAACACCAGAAAAGTGATGGCAACAGTATTTTGGGACCGAAAGTGTTTGATCCACGTGGAATTTATGCCAAGATGACACACAATAAACTCACGAGGCTTATTGTGAAACTCTTCAACAACTTAGACGTGCCATCTAAAACAAGAGTCGTGGAATGTTGTCGGGAAAGGTGGTTTTGATTCATGACAATGCGCGGCCTCATGCATCAGCACGAACACAGCGAGAACTTCAACGTATTAAGTGGGAAATTTTTTGACATCCTCCTTACAGCCCTGACTTGGCACCGAGTGATTTTCACTTATTCCCGAAACTAAATGAATTTTCGGGTGGAAAACAGTTCGCAAACGATGATGACCTCAAACAAGAAGTGACATCCTGGCTCAAATCTTTGACGGTAGAAGAGTATAAGATCGGAATTGAAAAATTGTTCCGCGTTACAATTAAGTGCCTTGACAGTTATGGCGACTACATTGAAAAATAGAGTAAGGTACTGTGACTTTGTAAATAAAGTTTTGTGTTGATATCTTTCGTTTTTATTTTGTTATGCCTAAACGTTTTTTACTTTCTGGACGACCCACGTAGTATTTTTTTCTTATTTAATTTAATTGGTTTAAAATTGTTTCAAATATAAAATAAAATAAAACGTTTATTTACAACGTTACCACTGACGCCGCCACATTTTACACACGCACAGCGAATAATAAATGCAATGTAACAGACTGAGTATTTAAGACCCTCCAACAGTAATTGTATAAATATTAAGTGGTCGTATTGCGCCAATTAAAACTGCATCACATGAGGGTCACCAATTACTCAATTTAGAGGGTCAGCAGCTCTTAACTAAACTCTTAAAATCGGTTTAAGGGATCTGGATTCGGGTTACTGAACAGTGAAATCTAAACTGCGGTTGAATATATCGTAATGTATATAACACTAATACTTACCCTAAATATAAGGGTTTGTTAAGATATTTTAAACATGGTTCACAAAGTTCTTGATTCTTCTTGAACTAATTTATTTGATGTTTTATACTTCATTACTTTACTTAAATTTCTATTTAGGTTAAGACATATTTGTATCGATATTTTTAACAACATGCCCAAAGTACGTAAGGATACCTTTTCTACGTGCTGTCGAGTCTTTCGGTAATCTACAAAATCATGCAATGGATAAATATTTATTACGCTTTTACACTTTTCGTTTTCGTTTCTGCCACATCCATACACCTCGTTATTCGCATTGTCCTACGAGTATTATAAAGTCTTACCAATTATCCGTTTTTTTTTAGAATATTATATATTTACTCGTGTCAAGTCTTTCCAGGAGAAATTTCTTGATTTTTATGAATATATCTTATCTTAAATTGAAATATTTTGATTTAGATTAGACATTAACAAAATATTTCGGGGGATTGTCCGTTTTTGTGGGGTTCGTGGGCATATGCTCACGTATGTGTTTATGGATTTTGTGGGGATGGATAGTCATTTGAATGATTTGTGCGACTATGTAACTTGCTTCATTTACTTTTGTCTGGTTGGTTGGAAGAGATTACCGCCTGGCAATAAGCCCATCAGGTTGTTTTTGCAATAAAAGTGTTTAATAAATAAATAACAAAACATTTTAATAAATTTAACGATTAAATAAAAATACAGTTTTCGCTTGGACCGTGAAGTTCTAAAAAAGGCACCAGTACCACAACAATCCTCAAGTCGTTGCCCTGAGGGCTTACGGGAGTATGTCTGACCTACCTTTCCGTTATAAGCACACACTCCCGAAGTATCATCACACATTATTAGCAGGGAGGACTGAGGTCTAGTAAATGTGATGGAATACAAGAAACCTGAACGAGTAGACATGTATATGTTACATCATTATGTCGTGTAGCTCATGACTAAGCATCGTGACTACCATGTTAGTCTTTGACGACACTCTCCATCCATCTCTGCACTCCGCAGCTCGAAGAGCAGTTGTTAAGAGTAGCCCAGTTGCGTCTCTTACCTGATCAGTCTAACGCATTGGTATTCTTCCTCTTATGTGTCATCTTTCCACGCCTCTAGTACCCACAAACCTCTCCAAACTATCTCCTTGGCCACGAGCAATCGTAGGACTCGACGAAGGCGTATTGTCGACAATCTGTCAGTAATTCTCTGTTCTTTGAGAATTGAGACGTAAATTCACCTTGCTGTCCATGGAATTCGTCACATCCTAATCCAGTACCATATTTCAATTGCATCTAATCTACGTCTCTCGCTTGCTCTCATGAGTCCCAAGTCTCCATGCTATAGATACTTAATTAGGCGCATTTTCGTCGTGATGGTGATAATTCTGCTCTTCTATATCGTTTACATCGAATTTTTAACCAATCCAGTTCTTCTTTTCATCTCAGTATCGCATCCTCCATTGTTGGTTATACTGGAGCCTAAGTAAATACAACGAAGTGTTCAATAAATACATAAATATCATCAGTCATTTCCCTGCTGAAGTAGCCACGATTATCAATGTTGTCAACAATCTGTCGGTGATTGTCAGTTGTTCTATAATCGAGACGTTAGTTCGCTTAGTATGTCATGAGTTAAATAATTAGTTGTAAGAATTGTTATCTAGTTATAAGTTAGTATAAGGTGTTAACGTCTTCTAAGGAATGAAACATTAAGATTAATAAAAACAAAAATTAAGTTAATTTATAGTTAAAATATATAAAGTATATTAGTTCTAAATATATAATTTTTTTAATAGTTATAAAAGCCTTTAGCAAATGTTTGTATGATAGATTACTTTATAAAATAAAATATCGTAAAATTTTAACATCTGTTTTACGATTTAACCGTTAAAATGAGCAAATATGTCATAAAAATTCTTCCTTACTGATAAACACAGGTGATGTGTAACAATGGAATATTCAGAGTTATCTCTATTTACCTTGACGCCATTCCAATTTATCACGTGGAAAAATAAATATTGATTCTTTGGTAAACTCTTGCAGTTGCACACTCCCAAACTGTGGGTCTCAAAGCCGTCGCCTAAAAACATTTAATTGTAGAGGAACAAAAATTGGTTTAATATGTTTTGAGGTAAGATTAGAGCTAGCTAAGAATTCTGCTATTAAGATAGTATTTTTTACAGATCATGGAAGAGTTACGAGGGTAGGATAGTATTATTACAGATCATGGGAGAGTTACGAAAGTAGGATAGTATTATTACAGATCATAGAAAAGTTACGAGGGTAGGATAGTATTATTACAGATCATGGAAGAGTTACGAGGGTAGGATAGTATTATTACAGATCATGGAAGAGTTACGAGGGTAGGAAAGTATTATTACAGATCATGGAAGAGTTACGAGGGATGTCGAATGGCGTATAACGACATGGATATCATTATTATATACCACACATTTTAAGGTATACTTGGTATTACATTAACTAGCCTTTACAACTGCTCTTTGAGCCACGGAGAGCAGGTATGGATAGAGAGGAGTCGTTAGAGAATATCATAGGAGTCACAAAGCTTTGCGACACGACAGGATGGATGAGCTACACGACAGGATGGATGGTATTACATTATTTTTTAAGTTTAAAAATTGACTAAGACATGGTTAAAAATGGGATCAAAGTTATCAATTAAGAGAGGAAACTATCCTCAAGGGCGCTCCAACTCAGGATTCGAACACGCTCATACATTTTGATAAAACTTCCAAGAAAGCATAGTCTTTAAGTGATTCCTAAAGCTTTACGCGCCCCCGTAGGAGGCCGACCAATAAATGCCACAGGACCAGCAATGGCTAAAGCATTACCATAATACCCCACCCTATTTAATAGATTTTGAACAACCACAATTTATTAGATGAAAAAGAAGATAGACTAATAGTTTTGTTTTTTTATGTAATGTAAAAGTGTGGGTTAAAAAACATATGTGATGCCCCCGGTCGGGCTTCTACTCTTTACACTGGAGTAGAACAACCGAATAACATTAGATCATGAAGAAATCGACTTCAAAGTTCTACTTCTCTCCGAAGGAACATCCCTCTGATACAGATTCGAAAGATACAACGGAGACATTATATTAAGAGACATGTTTGAAATCAATCCGTTCATGACACTTTAATGAGTGCAGACTTTTTAGATCCGGACTAATATAACGATATATCAGCCTAGCAGCTGCATTGAAACTAGACTGGAGTATAGAAATTTGCGAATCAGACAAACCAGAATAAATAGAGTTAACATTAATGCAAACGCGGCATAACAAATGAATTGATAAGAATTTTTATTTCCATTGGAAGGCATTGACAAATTTTAAAGTTGTACTGACTAAAGAGCCCCGAATAAATCCCATCACCTCTTTCTATCATATCATCATCATTGTCAACCAGGGTCGATCCACTACTGGATGAAGGTCTCCCCAAGTTGACTCCAAAACGTCTGTTTTTTTTGCTCGTTGACGCCATGTGATGCTGCCATGCTTCCTGATTTCATCTATCCAGCGTACCTTCGGTTTTTTTCTGGGCCTCTTTATGCCTCTTGGGTACGATTGGATTATTTCGGATGTCCATCGGGAATCTGACATTTTGGCTTCGTGTCCTGCCCATTGCCACTTCATTATTTTGCACACCTTTATAACGTCTCCTACCTTTGTTGTATTGCGAATCCAGGTGTTTAGTTTACGGTATCTTTTAGTATATCCCAACATGCATCTCTCCATGCCCCTTTGTGCGGTCTGGATCTTTTGTGTGTTCTTTACTGTGAGCGTCCATGTCTCGTAGCCATGCGTAAGTACTAGGAAAATATACTGGTGGTAGACCTTTCACTTCAAATTTGTGGGAGAATACTTTTGAAGATGTTGTTCAAACGTCCAAATGAGATCCATGCTAGTTTTGTCCTTCGTGCTATTTTCTCAGATATGCCACCTACAAAGGAAATAAGTTGGCCCAGATACACATATTCCTGGACAAGTTCTAGCGGATTTCCATCTACGATTATTGGTTTTGGGGTAGCAAAGCTGTTCATCATATATTTGGTTTTTGATATATTCATTTTTAAACCCACTTCTTTACTGACCTCTGCCAATTCTCGTAGTTGATGCTGAAGATCATTCGAGTTTTGTGAGAATATTACGATATCGTCTGCAAATCTCATACGACTCAGGTATTTTCGATCAATCACCAGACCTTTATTATCATATTCCAGTTTACTAAAGACGTATTCAAGTGTAGCTGTAAATTACTTACTATCACGTAATAAGATGTATATGTTTTGTATTTTGTTTTATCAAAAACTGTTTATTCCACTTTTTGTAACAGTATAACCCTACCGGTTTTAAGGTTTTCACTTCATCTTCAGGGGAGCACAAACAAGACAGTGTTTGTCAATTACAATGTCTTTAAAACTCCACAACGTTAATGCCTTAACTATAAACAATGGATGTACCATATATGTCTTAATAAGCAGTATGAGAAACAGAAAGAGAATGCGTATGGAAGTGGAGGGTGCGTAGGAAGTACCAGTATGTCGTTATAGAAAAAGCGGTATCGTATGTATGTATGTATGTTAGACATTAAAAATGTAGATAATTATTTGGTTCTCACACATATACACATTGTTTACGAAGTATGTACTTCGTATGTACTTTATTCAAGTAAGTGTACCTAATTCTTCGTATGTACTTAATTCAAGTGAATGTAATTATTTAAAAAAATAGTCTTCATTCCTTTTCCCTGGAAATTTTATTTCATTTCCTCAATTGAGATTCATTACTTAGGAAAAGAGCACTCGAAAAATAATTAAGATGTGGTGGCACTTGATTTGTATATTATATCGATTCGGTTTAATTTCGATATAATTTACTTCGAATTCTACTGAGAAATTAATTGAATTTAAATGCCAAATCGCTTTAAAATTTATCAAGAAGCCATCTTTCAAATTAAGAGTAAAAATGAAATACATACGAGTACATCTTCTTCGATTCATCTTATTACGAACATTTCCTTATTTTCTTAAATTTTATTCATTTATTCAAATATACTCTTCTCGGCTTATATTACATACAGCAGTCTCTCACATTCACTTTTATTTGAAAATCAATTAATCAATGCCGTTTTATATTTTCGAATCATTAAAGAAATGGTTTATAAAAATTGTTTATAAAATAGGGCTTATAAAAACTAAAAAATATCATTATTTATAGTTAAAGTATTAACGTTGTGGAGGTTTAAAGACATTGTAATTTGTTTTATCAAACACTGTTTATTCCACTTTTTATAACGGTATAACCCTACGGGTTTCAAGACTTTCACCTCATCTTCAGGGGAGCACAAACAAGACTAAATTCTGTTCGAACTGGTACCGATATACACAAGAAAAACAAGTCTGGTTTGTGCTCCTCTGATGATGAGGTGAAAGCATTGAAACCGGTAGGGTTATACCGTTACAAAAAGTGGGATAAACAGTATTTGACAAAATAAATTACAATAAAAAATATCACTTGTAATAATAATAGTAACAAGATAAGCTATTTATATAGCGCAATTTATAGAGCGGACTGTCCTCAAGCGCGCTCTCACTTTCAGATTCGAACCTACTGTAAGACGACCTCCTTGATCAAGTTGAGACCCTGTCTCCCAACTCGAAGTTTGCGGATTCTAATCCCGCTAGAACCCAGATTTTTTAAAAGTCTTACTGGTTGATTGTAAGATATTGCCACATGGCAATAAGCCCACCCGGTTGTACTGTATGTTATACAATTAAAGTGTAATCAAATACACTTCAATACTTTTGACAGATTCAATGCATTACAAAATAAATATATAAACGTTGAGTGTGAGGATAAGAAGGCAGTGGCTGTGGTCGTTATACACGGTACTTCCTCGCATCTGCTTTATATGTTAAGAAATATATATTTGGTAAGAGAAATGCAGAATAAGCTAACGAAGGGAAGACAAACTACATACAATAGAAATCTTTGAAGAATTTCGGATCTGTGATAGCAACACATATAAATTTAAATAAACGCTAAAAAGTATTATTTTTATATTATAATATATTATACTTCAGTATAACTTGAAGGTTTGTTGCCTAATGGTAATGTCTTCCTACCAACCAGAAATCTGTTAAATAGGCCGGAAGGTTAAAGCAGACTAGGACCTTTTTTATAAATAAATGGGTACCTTCTTACGGTAAACATTCAGGTTGGGGACTGGGGATCGAGGGAGGCATGGGACAATCTGGGCGAGCAGCGGAGAGATTCTTGGAATATATGTGTTTGCCAGATGTTCACCTCGATGCACTGACTTAGGAATTTATCATCATCATCATCATCAATGGCGCTACAGCCCATTGTGGGCCCCGGCCTCCTCCAGCAGTCGCTGCCATTCCCCCCTATCCTGGGATGCACTCCTCCAGCCCCTGATGCCAATCACGTTTGCATCATTCTGCACCCCATCCATCCACCTAAGCCTCGGTCTACCCACGCTACGTCTTCCTTGGGGCTTGGAGAAGAGTACTTTGAATTAGGAATTATAGGGATTTATAGGGCCTCTACTCTATCCAATTTATTTCCGTTACTACTGATATGTAAGAATTTGGCATCATCGATAGAAAATGTATGGTTTTGACGGTGACAATGATTAGCCATTTCAGAATAAATTACAGGATTTGTTAAGGCGGATTTGTGTTTCCGAAATCTCTTTTCAAAAGATCTTCATGTCTTTCCTATATAGAAATTATCACAGTCAGCACATAAAAGTTTACACCCACCACTGTTACTAAGTATTCCATGTTTTGCCTTTCCCATTAAATACGAGTTTCCGGAGATGAAAATTAATGTAAAAAGTTGGATTTATGTGACTTGGATTTTTTTTGGTTATTTCGTAGATGTTTTTTTATAAATAGGACTTTGCTCCATTTATAGGTATGCTTATAGGCGTCGTTAAATATATTATATTTAATAAGTTTCTTTTTTATTTTGTTTTTTAAGAGTGAATCAATGAGGCTTCCAGGATAGCCATTATTTGTAGCTATTTTTTTATGCTTATTTATTCATTCCTTTTTAAAATTATCGTCGGTTAATGGGACACTGAGTAATCTATGAAGAAAACAGTTCTTATTTTGTTTGTAAAATGAAGGATCCGGTGACCTAGTCGATATATTTTGTGCAGTGTTGGCTGTGCGCCTGTGGACTAACCCGTGTGTTGATAACATGTGATTTTATACGATTTGATACCTGTTTCTTTCTGATTGTTTTTGTTGTAATTGTGTACAACTATTTCTTAATTTGTTTATGTATTCTGTCCTTCTTAATTTGTTTATTTATTCTGTCCTTCTCAATTTGTTTATTTATTCTGTCCTTCTCAATTTGTTTATGTATTCTGTCCTTCTTAATATGTTGATCGCTAACTACTGGCTCTTTTATTTTTGTTATAAGGTACATTGTACCGTTTATGTATATAAATAAATAACTAAAAGTAGAAATAACAGTTTATTTTTCTTTGTGCTCTCATTTCTGATGATCACCCGTCAAATGGCAATCAATATAATGCTCAGTGAGGAATTACATCTCGGATTTCTCCAAACACTTAACTGGAACCTGTCCATGCTGCTGAAATCAATTCTTATACCAACAGCTTTGACAATATTAAGACTTCATATCTGCCAATAAAACAAAGTGCTTAACAATATCGAAAGAGCCACTCAGATGCAAACTGATTATCGATAACGTACCTATCGAGCAAGTCATGCGATTCTTTTACCTAGGTGTAGAGATCTCCAACAACAGTGACCTATATATCGAAGTACGAGCACAAACTAATAAAGTGACAGCTTTGGCTGTCTGCCTACGGGACACTATATGGAAAAACAAACACTTGCTAACCGAAAGTAAGGTCAAGATATATAAGACATGTGTCCGCCCCATCATGATGACCTACGGGATAGAAGTGAGAGCCGATACCAGCAGGACAAAAAACCTTATCAGAGTAGCAGACATGAGAACCCTACGCTCCATCGCAGGCAGAACTCTTAGAGATCGGATCAGAAATGAGACGATAAGGTATGTCTGTGGTGTTGAAGACATAGCGAGGTGGGGAAGAAGCAGAATGTGCTTCTGGAGGGATCATGTGGAACGCATGTAGGATGTAAGATTGGCAAAAATCGCTAAGACTGAAAATCCTAACAGCGGGAGATTACGAGGAAGGCCGCCGAAAAGGTGGAAGGACATCTGGACGTCATCATCCCAGGACAGCTCCACCATCACAAACAGGTCATACGACCTAAACCAAGAGGAAGAAAAAAAAGTCATCTGGAATTGATCGTAAATACGATTGTGACTAGCACTTCAATTACTGAGGTGTTGAATAAGCGTTTGTCTGATAGTGTTTTTGTTAATTGCTAAAATACAGCACTTGTTTTTATTCCCAAGCGATTTTATTTCCCTAAAACTGATCTCAAAACGTAAAGACCAAATAACACTTCAGTCTTTGTGAGATAAAATCTTGAAAAATATTAGCGTTCAATATACATCTCATATTGAAAGAAACTGACCACTTTCTTCGCTTCAGTTAGGTTTCAGAAGTGGCGTCTCTTGTAGGACGCTATATTTTCAATGCTTTTGAGAAGTGATTGCTCACTAAATAACGCTATATAAATGTTCCTTTTATTGTTATTATTATTATTATTATGACCTCCGTGATCAAGTTGATAATACGTTTGTTTCCTAATCCGGGGGCTGCAGGTTCGATTCCAGGTAGAACCCAATTATTTAGAAAATGGATTTTAGTTTGGTTTGCCTAAAGGCTTCTTAAACATATTTTTGATTGGTTGGAAGAGATTGCTACATGACAATAAGCCTGCTAGGCTGCAATTTATATAATAAAGTGTAATAAAACATAATATGGCATTTGCAGGGAAGTACGAGTATGTGTTATCGATCTGGTGAACATTTTTGGAGCGTTTGATAAAACACGTTAGTCTTTGATACTTGACAAATTTAGTCTTCTAAATCTCTCAAGGAATATTGTTTGTTCGGTACAGGACTACTTTCAAAACGAAGAGTTGGAAGTCATGCATCGTACCAACTAGGCCACGTTGGTTGATGATGAGTTTTTTGCACTTATATTGATGTTTTTAATATTTTTTTCAATACTTTGTATATCTATCATCAAACAGGCAAACTTATGCTTCGTCCTATTATAAGCAGACAGACAACAAAATTACAGAACGATGTTTAATAAGGTGTACGAAACTCAAAAAGTTTGAGATTCTCCGGTTTTAAAAAGTTTCCTGTCGGTTCTTGCAAAAAAGTTTCAATGCCGACACCTACCCAGCCAGCTATTTGCCAAGTTAATCGATTTCGTAAGTCAAATAATGAGTTTGGAAAGTAATAAATGTTTGAAGAGTACGTACCCCTAGGTGGGAACGTTATCTTTCATTGATTTTGTTGATAAGTTCTAGAGTTATCAACCTTTTCCGATATTATGATAGTTCTTGCCAGTAGTTCTGAACTTTTGTTTCTACTCACAATGATTTCTTATTGGTACATGCTATATTTTTTTATTTCTCTTCAACAATACTCTATTCCTTATCCAACGAAAATCTTAGTAGTTCCCATAAAACTGAATGGTGTATGAACATGGATAAAAAAAAAGAAACATGATAGATTCTTTTAAAATATGGTGTTGAAGGCGGAAATCCGTATCTTATAGACCGTAGAGTGTACCAATGTATATATCATCCAAGAATTGGAGATAACTGAAAAACTTTCGGCAACATACAGAAAAGAAGTCCTCACGTACTTAGGGAATGTTGCTGGAAAGAATGATGAAAGTCTGGAGATCATGAGGATAGTTGAGGGAAAGCGAGTAAGAGGCTAGTGTCATATGAATGGGTGGGTCAAATCAAGAGTTGGTAAGATCCCTTTTAAGCGCTGCATTCAACATGGTCTAGAGTCGAGAAGGATGGAGACAGGTGGTACGCCGAGTTGAAGACAGCAGAGGACCACAACGTTCAGCATTAAGCACCCGATCAAGAATAAGAATACTTAATCTCTCCTCAAAATATAAAATAAAACGTGCTTCTCTGATTCTTTGATCTGCCACAAAAATTATGGTGTATCCTGAATCGTCTTAGACAGCTGAATCGTCTTATGATTGTAGTGCGCACGCCTTGCTAAGTTGATGTTTCTTTGATTTCCCGTTGTGTTCATGTAGAATGGTCCAGTCTCAATTAAATCGTGAAAGAGTTCCCAAATTCTTAATTCCCAGGAGAACACGAGGAGATCCATAATACGAGTATTTTAGAGAAGTTGTATTATAGATGAGAGACCTGAACTCGAATCTACTGTGAGAAAGAAACCATTCTACAGAAGAGGAATATAATATTTAGACAATAAAAAAGAGGTTATTTCGACTTCTTTAATACTTTTTTGCATTTTGTTAAACAAATTTACACCTATTTAGTATAATATTTTGTAATTAATTTTATCAAACACTGTTTATTCCACTTTTTTGTAACGGTATAACCCTGCCGGTTTCAAGGCTTTGGACCTCATCTTCAGGGGAGCACAAACAAGGTTAAATTCTGTTCGAACTGGTACCAATATATGGTACACGCTTCAACGGTTGGGGACTGAGGGCTGAGGGAGGCATGTGACGATGTCGGCCAGCAACGGAGAGATTTTTGGGATATATGTGTTACAACACATATATCCCAAACACATGTGTTTGGAATATATGTGTTTTTTTTTTTTTGAGAACTTGTCCCAAACACGTGTGTTTGGGACAAGTTCTCAAAAAGGACTGAGAAAAAAAAACACAAAAGTAGTTTTTAAAAACAATATGGTAATGATAAAGTCTTTATTGAAATGATGCAGATGTGAAGGACGAAAGAATGGAAAATAGTGAAAAAGATATGTACGATGTGAGAGTAATGCTCGCTAAAAAAATATAATTACCGGTATGTTCAGTTAAATTCGTTCATTTGATTTCCGTGTCTGGACCATCAATTATGTCACGTGTTTTCAGAATTGGCAGCAGAGTTATCTTTCTAAATGGCGTTATGCAAATTGTCTTTTTATTATTATTTTCTATCCTCTCTGCTTATCCCGACAGGATAATGGCGTGATGGTGTGTACGCATGAAACTTATGTATGTTTTTTTTTGTTTCAGGTAAAAAACGACAAAAGCTCCAGAAGATATGGAAAAAGTAATCAATTTTATATTGATGTCAAATAGTGCTTAAAGCAAAGTTATTTTTATGTAAGTATTAATATTCTAAAATACGAGAGTTAAAAAAACTATGTTATAATTTTTACACGTAATATTTTAAACAATATTTTCAATAAAAATCGTTCTACTACAGGGTGCCACTGAAAGATTGAATCATTCACCGATTTTTTTCACAGGAGGTCTTTCGTCGCCTTGGCAGTGTGCTCAGTAGCTTCATCCTGTTGAAACCATACAAATTTCCTGATTATCTTTGACCGCTGAGTGTAAAAAAATTCAAATTTTATCCTATACAGGACCCCGTTGATTCTTTCTGGCTGACCTCAGTTTCAAAGAAATAGGGGTCGATAACTCTTTCGGCCATAACACCGCACCAAGTAGTGCATTTTTGGGGATGCAATTGATGCTGATGTAATTTCCTGGGATTTTAAAACCCAAAATCTGCAGTTTTGTTTGTTGATGTACCCGTTTAAATTAAAATGGGCCTCATCACTCATTATCAAGTTGTTCAAAAAGTTTTTGAACAACTTGATACATTCACTGGAATAGAAAAACCCAATGAATTTTACTCGTTGCTAGACATCATACGTAACCATTTTAATTTCCAAGGGATGTTTTGTAATCTGTAAAAAAAACTGAAAATGAACATGTTATGACTTTTTTAAACCCTTCAGTATTTTACTGGCCACCCTTTAGAAATGTGAACTGAAGATGGAAGTACATTATTCAAATCCCATCCCCATTGTATATAAAACCATTTAACAAGCTACGTTTGGTCAGTGTTATTGCATGGAGTGGAATCATGGACTCTCAAAGTTGGTAGTATGAACCGACTGGAAGCATTCGAAATGTGGATGCACCGGAGAATGCTACAGATACCCTGGACGGATATGGTCAGCAACACAAGGGTTCTTCAAAGAGCCAAAGTTGAAAGAGAGTTGCTGACTAATATTAAAATACGAAAGGTGTCCTAATTGGATAATGTACTTGTACTTAGAGGAGCAAAGTACAAATTACTGCACCTGATCATCCAAGGCAAAATAGAAGGCCGAAGAGGTGTTGGCAGGAGGCAAATCTCCTGGCTCCGCAATATACGTGATTGAACTGGCATAAGGGGCGTTGGATATCTTTTTTGGGCTGCCGGGGACAAAGATGCCTACTCTCAGGTGATAGCCAACGTTGGGGGAACCTGACATGACACTGGGAAGAAGAACAAGCTATGTCTATAACGCAGAGGTTTAATTATTTAATAACAGATTTCGTATATCTTCCCTTAATTCTTCAACACTTACTCTACAAATACTCACGAATTTCACATTCATTTCATTTCCGTGACCAGACCATTAATTATGCCACGTGTTTCCAGTAGGAGACAACATCGCCCTATTATTCGCATCTGTCAGGTCCTGTCCAGAGCATGCAGTTCCGATGCTCAAACAAACCAGCATGGCTAGAGACTCCTGTATATCCTCACAATCATATTCAATGCTACTTTCGTTCAATAAACTCCATCTTATGTTAGAATGTCTGGCGTGCATCTAATCGCATCTACTCGGAGTCTATTCACGAATCCTACATTATACTGCCAGATATATTTGCACAAAAGTATTATAAATAAATATAATACACTAGTCGACGCTTTTCAATCCCAGGTTTGTCCACATTATGACATTTTTGAGCTTAATATACTAAAATGTAGCTTATGTAGTCCTGGATAAATCTGCATTTTTCAAAATAAGACATCTCCTCGTGAAATCAATGCAAAATGGGGATTGAAATAAGAGTTTTTTTTTCAAACTTAGATATGACCACGAGGTTGTTTATATCAAAGTCAGACATGTCTATTTATACCAATCAGAGAACGCCATCATTCAAGATGGCCGATCAGTCGTAATGTCAACAACAATCAAACTCGGGCATGTCCATGCGGTGTTGTATCAAAAACACGCATTTTCAATTGCGTTTTCAAAAGTGGCTAAGTCCGAATTGAATTGACACTTGTAAACATATCATTATGGTATTTTTCTTTCTGAGTAAGCAGAGAGAATATAGCGCTAATCTTTCCTATCACGACACACATCTTTTCCGCTATTTCCAGGAACTTTGATTCGTGTCTGTTTTCCAACAAATTCAGTTTGCTTCTTTTCTACATGTCCATATCATTAAAACCTGCCTTCTATCAATTTCAGGGAGATTGAAGCAACTTTCAGGATCTCCTCCCATACTCATTCCTCATTTCGTCTTTCTTTTTCATTCCTGAAATCTTTCGCCAAATGTGAATTTCCCCGTCAATGTTGATTGGATATTCAGGATAAGCAAAGTCATTGATCACTTCCATGATGTGTAAGTTGTTGATTTTACTATGTAGCAGAATGTTTCAATTAATTATCATGACTTCAGTCTTCAAACTTTTGAAAATTACTGCAATTTTATATTCCACAAAGCTCTCAGTTTTCGAAAACAATTTCAACTAGCTGAGTAATCTCATTTTGCACATGGTTCACAGTTTTTGAAAATAACTGCAACTAGTCGAGTAATTTAATATCGCAAATATGTTAGCTCACGGTTTTTTAAAAGTACTGCAGCTAGGCGAATAATGGCATACTTCGCATAGCTCACAGGTTTGAAAATTACTACAACAAACCTAGTAATCTTACATTGCGCATAACTCACAGTTTTTTTTAAATTACTGCAACTAGTTGAGCTATCTCATATTGTATATACCTCACAGTTTTTGATAATAACTGCGACTAGTTGAGTAATCTCATATTGAGCATACCTCACAGTTTTTAAAATTACTGCAACTAGCCGATTAATCTCACCCTTACTGCAACTAGCCGATTAGCCCACAGTTTTTGACAATTACTGCAACTAGCCGATTAGCCCACAGTTTTTGACAATTATTGCAACTAGCTGAGTAATCTTGAAAATGAATGCTACCAACCCATTAATCTCATCTCCCAGCTCACAGTTTTGTATACTGAACAAGTATTGCGTGTTTTGCAAAAAAATCACAATTTTTATCATAAACTTTTATTTGATTGATATACAAAACCAATTTAAAGTGAATCCCTTTTGAGGTTTTTGGAGATTTACTTGGACAAGTTCGATAATTACTATTTGAATAGAAAAGTTTCAGGATATTTTCCAGCCTAAGAGACACTTGAATTTCAAAATTTTTGTTTGAAACAACTTCATTTGAGTTGAAGAATGAAAAAAAAAATACGCCATGCCATGCCTTAAGATAAAATATTGATTTTTAATTATATGATTACCTTGGCGTTATTCTTGTTATCCCTGTTTCCAAACGCTGAGATAAACCGAGGAAAACGTGGCTGGACCAAATTTTACAAGAAGGTAAATTGAGAAGTATGAATAATAGAAGATTGTGTATGACAAGATGTATGAAAGTATAGGAGACAAAAAATTGTGTGCTTGGATAGAACAGTTTGGAGATCTGTTATCTTTGCCTACCCCGCAGGGGACACGGCGTTATGATGTGTATGTAATTACGGTCTTTCACTATTAAAACAATAATTTTCATTTCATCATCCACCACGAGACATACATAACATATATACATACCATCACGCCGTTTCTCTGTCGAGGTTGCCAGAGTATAGTGCTTGACTTTCCTATATTGATACACATATTTCACCTCTTCCACATTCATACGCCTTCTCATACAACTAGTTGTATTTCTCTTACTTCTTATATTTCATTTTTTTCAAAATATCATTCACTTGATCCAACAATAATTTCCTTGATCTTCAACTTCTGCTCACATTTGTAATGTGTATTTGTTTTGTAAGTCTTTCTTCGTTAATTCGTTCCACATGTCCAAACTATTTCCGAGTATTCTTCATCTTACTCAACATATGTACGAGCATTAAGTAAACATTCATCCCTAATCACTTCATTCCATTCTCTGTTATACATTGTCATGACATTTATTCTTCTTCATTATGGAAATATGAGTAAAAAACGTGCTATAGAAATACAAAGGGAAGTATGGTCGGACTGATTTTTAGAAGAATGAAATTGAAAAAGTCAGAGACATCGTAGTAGTTATTTGAGGTGTATGCATATATAGTAAAATAGGTGATTCAAAGACGATCTTCTTTGTGTGAAGGGCGAAAAAAGTTTTTTCACCCTTTAAGATCATCCCTCTTAAATGCCAACAGCAAAATATGTGAACGCCAACAGCGAGTTCCGTGCCTTCTTCAGTAGTTCTCAACCCAAAGGCTCGATGAATAGGGTTCAAAAAGCTCTTTCTGTGTGAAGGGTAAAAAACCTCAGTGAATTTTTTTTCACTTTTAAAAACACCCCTCTTGAAGGATGAAAAAAACTAAACGTTATATAATTTATCATTTTCTCCTTGTAACCTTTTTTCATATTTAGATAACGATGACAAGTGGAAGTGGCATTTTAAAATACATCCCCTCAAAGTGCGATAAACTAGTGTAGAAAATATTTTTGCAAATATTTTTTTCGAAAATACTCGTAATATTTGACAGGTTGTTTGGCACGTAGGAGGTTGTTAGCGCACGTGTACAAGCAGTAGGCGAACCTGCCGTTTCTTCGTTTCACCTCACTAATTGGACC
This sequence comes from Odontocerum albicorne, assembly GCA_949825065.1. Lineage (NCBI taxonomy): Eukaryota > Metazoa > Arthropoda > Insecta > Trichoptera > Odontoceridae > Odontocerum > Odontocerum albicorne. Next base: position 7,172,699 of record OX463865.1, read on the forward strand.
GAAATGCGAGGCAAAAAAATCCGAAATCCAGGACGAGCGTTCGCTCATTCAGAAGCATTTCGAGCGAATCAATCACTGGGGAAAAAACTTGATATACAAGAATATAAACGAGAACGAATAAACCTGGTGTGCGGAATTAAATACGGCAATGTCTACTAATCTGATTTTTCTAAAAAAAAATAACTTTTAAGATCTGATCGTCTTGCTTATACCTTGCTCAATGCTGAACCTGAACTATCAAACTTTTTATTATATTTTTTTTATCCACTTTGCACGGATTTCTCCTGATACACAAAGAGGGTCTGCTTCTAGCGTTAGCTTATTCGTTAGGAATAATATCAGCCAGGATTCTTCTCATACTGCTAGACGGTACCGAGAATATATCAACAGTGTCATTCAGTTGGTTCAAAATATCTATACCACGCGTGACTGAGTGTTTAGCCATGATATTCGTCCTGTAAGTTGGTATATAGAACAGAGGGTGATTCCTTGCACGGCTATATTTATTGGGTACATATAAACTTAGTGCTTCTAGAATCGCGGGACAGTTAAAGCGACCTTGAAAAACCTTTATTAGGAATATCGCATTGGATTCTTGCCTTCTTGTTTCGAGGCTTCAGTTACACACCGTGAGAAGTTCGACATGGTGAGCATATTTTGGGTAATCGCCCTTTGTTCTGTATCATAGATATCTAAGGATTTTTTTTTTGTATTTTTTCTATATTTTTTTTATATTTGAGCTGACGAGGAGCCCAAACCGTAGATGCATATTATAATTTGGTTCTAATTAGATAATTATATAAGTTTCGGAGGATATCGGTGCTGTTGGTACGCTACTTGGTACGCTACCTGTTTCCAGCTAAACTTGTTACGCCACCTGTTTCCATCCCTCTCAGTGTTGAACTAAGAAATTTTTTGGAGCTTCAATGTTAAAATCAAGGCGAAACAATAACATCAGTCTTTTTAAATATACTTTCCACCCAAACTGTGCCACCAAATTCAAGTCAATGTATTAACATTATTTAAAAAAATTACAATTCTAGACAATGCAAAGTTTCAACTGATTTTTCTTCTTCCCAGTGTCATGTCAGATCTCTCCAGCGTTGAATATCACCTGAGTGTAGAAATCTTCGTCCCCGGCAGCCTGAAAAAGATCTCCAACGCCCCTTATGCCAGTCCAATCACGTATATTGCGGAGCCAGGAGATTTACCTTTCATTTGTCGTGTCCCAAGTAAACTATGCTTTTGCCTGTATCTCACTGAGGACAGTGATGGTATATATGTATTGTTAATATTTTTAACGTAATTAATTTATATGAAAAAAATGGCGTTGCTTTTTTTGTCTCTTAATACCTCTTATGTTTGAATAAAATTGAATGAATGAATGTATTCAGAAAGCGAAGAGAACTCGATTTTTTTGCTGAGGTTCATCGATTATCGAATTTTCATTCACAGGAGTATTTTTTCAAAGTCCATCGTATACAGGTTTTATTGCAATTTTGTTGTGGCTTTTATGAGTTTTTTATGTTTTTTTTTTATTTTCTCTTATGAGTTTTAAACGGTTATTTTTTTATTGAATATTCGTTTGGACCTAAATTCAAAGCGTGACGTATGACAATTTTGAAATTTATTATATAACTAGGTTCAACTTATATTCTACAAAGGGTTAAATTATAATTTATTGTTTTACACTTTTGCTGTACACAACACAACCTATTGCTTTATTTCAATCCCTTCCAACGAAGCTAAATTGTATAAAAAAAGACATAAGATGACCTCCGTGGCCTAGTTGGTAAGATACTTGGCCGGGGGAATGTTATTAGATGAGCCCAGATTATTTATTACTCGTCTCCCGACTTGATAGTTGCGGGTTTGATTCCCGTTAGAACCCATTATTTTTTTAAATGGATTCAAGTCTGGATTTCACATAAGGTCTTTTTAACATATTTTTTTTTAAACTGGCGAGTTTATTGCCATGTGGCAATCTCTTCCAACCAACCACAAATATGTTTTTATAGGCCCTAAGTGTTAAACAGGCTGGAATCCTATTTTAAAAAATCTGGGTTCCAATGGGGATCGAACCCGCAACCTTCGGATCGGCAGACAAGTATCTTACCACCAGGCCAAGGAGGTCGTCTGGTTGGTTGGATGATATTTTCACATGGTATTTCCTCATTTCGTTTTCCACAAGATATTTCCTCGTCTCGTTTTCCACAAGATATTTCCACATCATTCTGGTTGGCTGGAAGATATTTCCACATGGTAATAAGCCCGGCAGGTTGCTCTGTATACAACGAAAGTGTAATACAATATAATAAGGCAAAAACAGACTTGAAACATTGATCTAACCAGACTTTCCTTAGTTTTCCTCGATCACTCATTCTTCTAACATTTGAAATTGATAGAGATCGCGTAAACTATGTAGTATGAAATAGCAAAAAAATGGTGTCCCACAAGGAATATTCTTTAGTTCTCATAAATTCAAGACAAACAAACATAAGCCTTGTATACCTACGAGTACACGTTCTACTTTAAAGTCACTTAAAATATTTGTTTAAATATTGTTTTACATTTGTATTAAAGAAATTCATTTTATTTAAAATTATTTCTGACTTTCCGATAAAGTCAGCCTTTTAACTTCAGAAGAATTCGCTGATGGCAATGTCTTCGGTATTCCAATAAATTAAATCGGTGTCCCTCAAGGAGGTATACTTAGTCCTCATTAAGTCGAAAATGGAATTAGTCCAAGATACCGACACGTCTCGTCTTCGACTCCTGATAGATACATTCGTGGAGCTGGTCAACTTTGAAATGTTTGCACGTGCGAATTTAAGATTTTATAAATGAAACATGAAGCGGCGCCGAAAGAAGCCCACGTATCGTGTTTTGACAGTTTGTCAACCGATTCTTAAAGATTTGCTAAAACTTGTTTTAAATGACAGAGATCGTCAACATGTTACACAATAACTCAAAAAATAAAAGTTTTTTCTCACAAAAAAACGATAAAGAGAAAAACGCATCAATTTAATCAAAGTTGTCGTTTATTTTTTAAATATATACATCTTACCAACTAGACGACCTCCGTGGTCTAGTGGATAAGACACCTGTCTCCTAACCCGGAGGTTGCGGGTTAAAATCCTGCTGGAACCCAGAATGTTTTAAAAAGGATTCCAGTCTGGTTTTCCCTTAAGGCCCCTTTAACATCTTTCTGGTTAGTTGGAAGAGATTATCACTTGGCAATAAACCCGCCAGATTATGCTGTACACAACGAAAGTGTAATACAATACAATACATGCTATCACGTCATCTTCCTATCGGAGTGGGTAGATAATACAGAACGCCAGACTTTCACATTCCATCACATATCCTTAGCCTCCTCCTCATTTGTACAACTTCTACGATTTCTCTGACTTTCTATGTTTCCTTTTTCTTTTTAAAACATAATTTACTTGATCCAACTATACTTTCTTTCAACCCACTCTTGTCTCGGCTCAGCTCAAAGGAAACATTTTGATGTTATGTGCATTTTTTGTTAGTGTTCTATCACGAAACAGGACAACACACGTCATTCTTTCGTTGTAGATGTTATTCTGATATGCAGCTTCGTTACATAGACTACATATATGGTATAATAATAGTAATAATAATAAAGGGACATTTTATTTAGCGCCCTTTAGAGAGAACACTTTATAAGGGCAATCTAACTCAGGGTTAACACCCTCTATTATTGACAGATCAAAAATATTACAAAATGAATATAAATTGAGGAAGAAACCCGCAGAAAACTTACTCTCAGGGAAGATGAACTACAAAGAAATCTTTGTAGATCTTCCGATGTGTGGTAGTGACAGATTCGGTTTTATGTGTAATGTAGCATATGTGTGAAGTGTTCATATAAAATCATAAATTTTGAAAAAATCTCCCAAAAAGGAATGTCTTCAAGTGTTTACTAAAATTGCATAGCTGCGTGATAACGCACTGGATTTCCGACTGGAAGGTCGCTGGTTTGAACTCCGCGCTGTTATACTCCCCTTAAATGACACAAGTATTTTTTCTGCCTAGTATTTGGGAGTATAAGGATACCTTTGACATCGGTCATATTTATTCTTTAAAAAAAAACATGGCGGTGTACTCCGATCGTCTCACTTCAGGTGTGTGATCGGATCCAGTACAGCGGTGTGGAAGGTGAGTTTGCTGGTGTGCAACGGTTCACTTACTTAAATAGGAGAAATAAAATGAATAAATATACGTAAACTCTCCAGCATAGTTTTGCTTTTCCAGCATTGACGTTGGAATGGCGCTCTGTCATAATACCTCACCCTCTTGGCTCGATTCGAATCGATCCATTCATTCGATGAGAATGAATGCGACCTCAAAGTTATTCTCCTCTTTTTGTTAATTGTGAGACCATTTAACTATTGGAAAACCTGCTGTTAATAAGATAAACGAGGCAAAAGGAACTTCGAGCTCCAGCGGGTGGATATTGCTTGCAGAAGCATAACTCCTTGACTCTAAACTGACGTAGAATACCTGGAAATCTCTTAAATGACTCCAAACAGAAACTGGGAGAACCGAAATCATGTCTAAATGGGGAATGTTGTGTAGTTGTTCAACTCTCTGTATCTGAAATGAGAAGCAGTATATACGACTCTTACTCGTGTATCAGTCTTGTACCGAGGAGGAAAGTTGAGTGCTCTCTAGACTAGAATTTTGGACAGAAAAAAATAAGATTTTTGAAAGTCATTAAAAATGTTGAGAACAGTATTTAAAAAATTTGTATAGTAGTTTGAAGCAAGTTTTCAACACAGTCTTTTCATCCTTTACGAGTAAGTATTATTTTAAATTAAATTTGAAAGAAACTTACGAAATTTTTAACGTCATGGTTTCAAGAGAGAAAAAGAAACTATAAACGCTACGAAATTTATTTTTATTGTTCCATTGTAACGTTTGTGTCTTTATTTATTTACATTTTATATTATCTCATATAGTTTATGACCACCTACCTCTTCATATGGTATTTTGTCGTATTTTTTTTTTATGATATTTTCGTTTTTATAGACGAATGCCTTCATTGATTTATTTTGACGGGTTTTTCTGATTGATATAAATCACGCATTGGCCTGCAATAGGGACGTGCTTTAATTTTGCGGGCTTTCACCCAAATTTGGGTGTCCGCAGCCATTTAGGAATTATGAGTTGATTAATTTACTTTCATTGAGAATAAAATAATATTTTCTTCTTTTTCCCTACACTACCCTTGAACCATTTTCTTCTTCTTGCATATAGAATATGTAACATATTGAACAGTGTGACTAAGGAACAAGATAGTTTCTGGTCCCATTAATTAGGTCTATTAACTGACAAGTTAGTAATATGCTCGTTTTCTATCCGAGGATTTCAGGTTCGATACCCAATTCGGTACACAAAAAAAGAACAAAGTAGTCTTAGTATGCCTGAAAATTCGTCTAGTAACAATGTTCTCACGCGTTTAACGTGTGCACGAGTCTTGTTGTTTCTCCACAAACGGCATTATTGCTTAAACCTGACTCTGGATAAGATCTTGGATAGGGTATTGTGGAGAGAAGAGACTCATCCCTCAGACCCCAAATAAATGGCAAAATGGAATGATATTGATGATTATGATTAAGTAAACTTAACATTCGTTAAACTTGTCCAAACCATAGCAGAGTATTCTTCTTCATCTTACTCAACACATCAGCCTTAATTTCACATTCATCCCTTATCACTTCATTCCGTATTCTGTCATATATTGTCACCCACATGTTTTATTCTCAGTGAAATTTGTTTTTATCAAACACTGTCTATTTCACTTTTTGTAACGGTATAATTCTACAGGTTTCAAGGCTTTCACCTCATTATCAGAGGAGCACAAACAAGGGTCTTGTTTATGCTCCCCTAATGTTTGTTTTTGATGAAACAAATTACAATGTCTTTAAACCTCCACAATGTTAATGCCTTAACTATAAATAATACATATTATTCTCAGTGCACACACTTCGACACAATTAATTCAGCTCGTTTCAGTATCTCTTCTCGTCCACGTTTCTCTCCCCGTACATCAAAGCTAGTACTAGAATATTATTGTATTTTTTATACCCTAATTTAGATATCTACGCCTCATATTAGTGTGTGTTCAAGTGTTGTTTTAATTTTTTATGCGAAGATTATCTGGGTCAATTTTTTTTCTTACTTTCCCGAATTATCAAGACTAATCTGCCCTCATAAGCAAAAACGCAGCTAACGGGAAAAATCAGAAATGCAACTAAGTATGAGGCAATATCTTATATCAAATTCTGAACCATAATCCATAAAAAATACAGAAAACCATTTATTTCAATACAAAAATCGACTTAATGTATTCTTTAATTTTACAAAATGCTTGGTTTTTCTAAGCAAAAAAGCAGTAAAATGTGATTCATAAGCAAAAAGACAGCTAGTGCCTATGCGTTTGCTGCGTTTTTGCTTATGAATCACATTTTACTGCCTTTTTTTTCATGAATCACGAAATTTTTAAGCAGCACTGAAAAATATGAAAGTATAGTTTTCTCAAAACTTAACTTTTGCCATTAGCTGCGTTTTCGCTTATGAGGGCAGTAACTGTAAGGTGTGTTTCGAGCTATGATTATTTCATGGATAGAAAATAAAGTAAAATGAGGGTGACAAGTAAAAAAATAAGTTTAATTTTTATATTACACTCTTAACTTTTGCCATAAGCTGCGTTTTTGCTTATGAGGGCAGTAAATGTAAGGTGTGTTTCGAGCTATGATTATTTCATGGATAGAAATAAAAGTAAAATGTGGGTGACAAGTAAAAAAATAAGTTTAATTTTTATATTATACTCTTAACTTTTGCCATTAGCTGCGTTTTTGCTTATGAGGGCAGTAACTGTAAGGTGTGTTTCGAGCTATGATTATTTCATGGATAGAAATTAAAGTAAAATGTGGGGAACAAGTAAAAAAATAAGTTTAATTTTTATATTATACTCTTAACTTTTGCCATTAGCTGCGTTTTTGCTTATGAGGGCAGTAACTGTAAGGTGTGTTTCGAGCTATGATTATTTCATGGGTAGAAATAAAAGTAAAATGTGGGTGACAAGTAAAAAAATAAGTTTAATTTTTAAATTATACTCTTAACTTTTGCCATTAGCTGCGTTTTTGCTTATGAGGGCAGTAACTGTAAGGTGTGTTTCGAGCTATGATTATTTCATGGATAGAAATTAAAGTAAAATGTGGGGAACAAGTAAAAAAATAAGTTAAATTTTTATATTATACTCTTAACTTTTGCCATTAGCTGCGTTTTTGCTTATGAGGGCAGTAACTGTAAGGTGTGTTTCGAGCTATGATTATTTCATGGGTAGAAATAAAAGTAAAATGTGGGTGACAAGTAAAAAAATAAGTTTAATTTTTATATTATACTCTTAACTTTTGCCATTAGCTGCGTTTTTGCTTATGAGGGCAGTAACTGTAAGGTGTGTTTCGAGCTATGATTATTTCATGGATAGAAATTAAAGTAAAATGTGGGGGACAAGTAAAATAATAAGTTTAATTTTTATATTATACTCTTAACTTTTGCCATTAGCTGCGTTTTTGCTTATGAGGGCAGTAACTGTAAGGTGTGTTTCGAGCTATGATTATTTCATGGGTAGAAATAAAAGTAAAATGTGGGTGACAAGTAAAAAAATAAGTTTAATTTTTATAATTTACTCTTAACTTTTGCCATTAGCTGCGTTTTTGCTTATGAGGGCAGTAACTGTAAGGTGTGTTTCGAGCTATGATTATTTCATGGATAGAAATTAAAGTAAAATGTGGGGGACAAGTAAAAAAATAAGTTTAATTTTTATATTATACTCTTAACTTTTGCCATTAGCTGCGTTTTTGCTTATGAGGGCAGTAACTGTAAGGTGTGTTTCGAGCTATGATTATTTCATGGGTAGAAATAAAAGTAAAATGTGGGTGACAAGTAAAAAAATAAGTTTAATTTTTATATTATACTCTTAACTTTTGCCATTAGCTGCGTTTTTGCTTATGAGGGCAGTAACTGTAAGGTGTGTTTCGAGCTATGATTATTTCATGGATAGAAATTAAAGTAAAATGTGGGGGACAAGTAAAAAAATAAGTTTAATTTTTATATTATACTCTTAACTTTTGCCATTAGCTGCGTTTTTGCTTATGAGGGCAGTAACTGTAAGGTGTGTTTCGAGCTATGATTATTTCATGGATAGAAATTAAAGTAAAATGTGGGGGACAAGTAAAAAAATAAGTTTAATTTTTATATTATACTCTTAACTTTTGCCATTAGCTGCGTTTTTGCTTATGAGGGCAGTAACTGTAAGGTGTGTTTCGAGCTATGATTATTTCATGGGTAGAAATAAAAGTAAAATGTGGGTGACAAGTAAAAAAATAAGTTTAATTTTTATATTATACTCTTAACTTTTGCCATTAGCTGCGTTTTTGCTTATGAGGGCAGTAACTGTAAGGTGTGTTTCGAGCTATGATTATTTCATGGATAGAAATTAAAGTAAAATGTGGGGAACAAGTAAAAAAATAAGTTTAATTTTTATATTATACTCTTAACTTTTGCCATTAGCTGCGTTTTTGCTTATGAGGGCAGTAACTGTAAGGTGTGTTTCGAGCTATGATTATTTCATGGGTAGAAATAAAAGTAAAATGTGGGTGACAAGTAAAAAAATAAGTTTAATTTTTATATTATACTCTTAACTTTTGCCATTAGCTGCGTTTTTGCTTATGAGGGCAGTAACTGTAAGGTGTGTTTCGAGCTATGATTATTTCATGGATAGAAATTAAAGTAAAATGTGGGGGACAAGTAAAAAAATAAGTTTAATTTTTATATTATACTCTTAACTTTTGCCATTAGCTGCGTTTTTGCTTATGAGGGCAGTAACTGTAAGGTGTGTTTCGAGCTATGATTATTTCATGGGTAGAAATAAAAGTAAAATGTGGGTGACAAGCAAAAAATAAAAATAATTTTTATATTATACTCTTAACTTTTGCCATTAGCTGCGTTTTTGCTTATGAGGGCAGTAACTGTAAGGTGTGTTTCGAGCTATGATTATTTCATGGATAGAAATTAAAGTAAAATGTGGGGGACAAGTAAAAAAATAAGTTTAATTTTTATATTATACTCTTAACTTTTGCCATTAGCTGCGTTTTTGCTTATGAGGGCAGTAACTGTAAGGTGTGTTTCGAGCTATGATTATTTCATGGGTAGAAATAAAAGTAAAATGTGGGTGACAAGTAAAAAAATAAGTTTAATTTTTATATTATACTCTTAACTTTTGCCATTAGCTGCGTTTTTGCTTATGAGGGCAGTAACTGTAAGGTGTGTTTCGAGCTATGATTATTTCATGGATAGAAATTAAAGTAAAATGTGGGGGACAAGTAAAAAAATAAGTTTAATTTTTATATTATACTCTTAACTTTTGCCATTAGCTGCGTTTTTGCTTATGAGGGTAGTAACTGTAAGGTGTGTTTCGAGCTATGATTATTTCATGGATAGAAATTAAAGTAATATGTGGGGGACAAGTAAAAAAATAAGTTTAATTTTTATATTATACTCGTATATGATTATGGATTATAGAAACGAAGATATTTTGTATTTATATTTCTACTTGTCAAAACTTTCCAGTCTTCCTGAAGTAATCAGTGCTCAACAAACACTTATAACCTCGGTTTATTACCCTTCTGATAAAATGTTAAATGAACAACTAGCATTAATATCTTCCCGCCTACGTTTCCATCCTTAATACCCTGGAAGTCCCCCATTACAGGGCATCCTGAAGGATATCCCAGCGCAGGGATACAATGGAATCCTGGCCGTCAGGGCGGGGGAAGCAATCTTGGTCCCTACTAATGGATCATTAGTCTCTTTTTGCTGTTATAAATCTATGGGCAATAAAAGAGAAACTTTAATTGTGGCTCTAATTTATTATACAGTCGATTTTCCATCTTTGAAATATTTTTCTTTATAGTCGGAGATAATTAATTGGTATATGCAAGCAAAATTTGGACGTGGAAAAAATATAAAATGGGGGCGTGGAAAAAGAGCGGAATTTATTCTGTAGAAATACGTGCACTGAGATAAATGCCATATATGGGTGAAAATGTATTTATTTATTTATTTCATTTGACATTTTTTTGCAAACACAATCTTGCGGGAGTATTGCCAGGTGGCAATTTCTTCCAACCAACCAGACAAACGTAAATGAAACAAGTTACGTGGTCCCAAAAAACATTCAAATGACTATGCATTCCTACGAAATCCATGAACACATATTTATATTATATTTATATTTATTTATTTAACATTTTTATTGCAAATACAACCTGGCGGGTTTATTGTCAGGTGGCAATCTCTTCCGACCAACCATACGAAAGTAAATTATGCAAGTTACATGGTCGCATAAATCATTCAAATGACTATCCATCCCCACAAAATCCATAAACACATTTATATTATATTTATATTATTTTATTTAACATTTTTATTGCAAATACAACCTGACGGGCTTATTGCCAGGCGGCAATCTCTTACAGTCAACCAGACAAAAGTAGAAGTAGACAAAATGAAGCAAGTTACATGGTCGAAAAAAACATTCAAATAACCATCCGTCCCCACGAAATCCATGACCACATATGTTATGTAACATACGTGAGCATACGCCCATAAACCCCACAAAGACGGGCAATCATCTGAACATTCCTTTTTATATGAACTGAGATATCATCAATATATGACAATAATACGAAATGAACTGATTAGGGATACTCAAGTCTGATGTATTAAGTATTATGAAGAAGAGGAGACTGAGATGGTTTGGACATGTAGAAAGAATTAATGAGGATGTACTAACAAAACAAATTTATTGTAATTTGTTTTATCAAACACTTTTTATTCCATTTTTGTAACAGTATAACCCTATCGGTTTCAAGGCTTTCACCTCATCACCAGGGGAGCACAAACAAAGGGTTGTACCGTTACAAAAAGTGGAATAAACAGTTTTTGATAAAACAAATTACAATATATTTAAACCTCCACAATGTTAATGCCTTAACTATAAATAATATAAAACAAATTTCTTTTTTATTTATTTAAAAATGACAATAAATTTTATGAAAATTTTATGATCAAAATAACAGGTTGTTTAATGTGGACAAACAATTTTTATGGATCTGTGTTTGTTGAATTTCATTCATCGTGTCCCTAGTAAACTAAGCTTAGGTATGTATCTTACTGAGGAAATTAACAGTGCAAATGTGAGTTTGAAGGCGTGAAAGTGGAAGATTGTGGAAAGTACGGTTGGATCAAATGGATGATACTTTGAAAGAAAAAAGACGTAAAAAGTTACAAAAATCGTAGGAGTTATGTGAGAATGTGGAAGATGCAAAATATATGTGTCACGATAGGATAGTCTGGCTATATGTATGTAGATAAAGTCAATGGTGAACTTTATGTATTGATATAGCAACATTAAACACAGTGTATTGTATTATATTACACTATCGTTGAAAACAGTACACGTGGGTGTATTGTCATGTTTCAATCTTTGACAACCAATCAGAAAAATGTCGAAAATACCTTTAGTAAAAATCGTACTAAACCTCTTTTAATTTTTTTTTCTTCCAACAACAGCCGAACCCGTATCCACTAGGTCGGTAGACAGACGTATTACCAACTACACGAGATAGTATGTATATTATCCCTGGCTTTATCCAAGTGTCTTTTTACTGGCGATGCTTAGTTCCAGATAAAGGGTCTTTTTAGTTGAGCGTTTTTTAGTTCTTAGATAAAACACAGATGGCGCCGCGAACTTGCATGGGTCTTGTGACATTTGAAAAGTGTTATGCATGACATTTATAAAAATGGAGTCGTATATGGTACAATAACGCGTTTAAATTGAGAATGATTTTATATATTGTAATCTCCGGAAACGGGGATGTTAATTGGCTACCAAGATCATGTGATCTGACACCGTTAGACTACTTTCTCTGGGATAGCGGCAAAAATCAGGTATATAAGAATGACCTTCGATCAATTCCTGAGCTGAAGGATGAAATTATTCGCGTTATTGGTGAGTTAGATCCGCAAGTTATGCCTAAATATCATTGAAAATTTTGACAAAAGAGTGGACATACGAGTATGTGGAGTTGCAAGAGGTGGACATTTGTCCGGTATTGTTTTTTGTGTTTAAATGTCATACATTATACTTAAATGATCAATAAAAAAAATTTTGAAATCAAAGTAAATTGTGTGTTTTATTCAAGAATTAAAAAAAAAATTTATTAAAAAAAAAACGCTCAATTTGAAAGACCCTTTATTTAACATGCTACATTTTTTTCATAATGTTTTAGTGTGACATGTATTATTAATACATTTTTAATAAGTTTTAAAATTTTGAATTGTTTTATACATGTTTTTTTTTCGTACTAATTATTTTTTGTCCTTGTGCGAATAAGGGAAACCTATAATGACCTGAAAAATAAAATAAAAATTTAAAAAAAAACAGTCACGAAGCTCGTCGTTGGTTTCGTAATAAAACATTTATTAAGTTAATACTCGTACTTGTAAATATTCCATTGATAAACCAATCAATAAACCGTATATTTTGACTTATAGGGAGAACATAAAAGGTCAAAGTTGAGATTTATTCATCTTGATAAATCTATTATTGTAAAACAGGGAGAGAATTTTCCTTTCTCTTTACATCCGTATACTTGCAAATCTAATAAACCCTCGTCAATTTAATTAAGGGAAGATTAGCACGACAAAGAAAAAATATATAATTTATGATACATACAAACCGTTTTTTCATTTACCTCTTGGGGTAGATGGAACAACGTTTCTTTCAAGTCATACATCCTCTCATGGGTTTTTGATTCAACCTCCTTGACCCAGGCTGTAAGACGTCTGTCTTCTAACTCGCGGCTTACGAAATATTTGAAAAATCGAAATATATATAGATACACTTAGTATAAACTTTAACCAGTAAATGGAGCCAAATTAGTTTATAATAAGTTTAAAATATTGAAAATACTACCGCTCATGAAGAGGTAATAATATTCACTCACGCATATATCGTGTGCGAGTTTTATTGACAAACTAACTTATTTACCAGTCTGTTATTGTATCGTTGCTGGCCCCGATTTTTGTTCTTTCCTTTCTCCTCTTAAAATGAACGAGTCTTTGTACACCAGCAAACTCACCGGCCACACCGCTGTATTGGATCAGGTGGTACACCGAAGTGAGACGATCGGAGCACACCGCCATGTTTTTTTTTTTCCTTTTTTCGAAAGAATAGATATGACCGAAGTCATATGTATTCTTGTACCCCCGAAAACTAGGCGGTTAAAATGCCTGTGTCATTCGAGGATAGTTTTGTTGAATTTGAAATTTTCAGTGAAAGTACTGGCAACTTGCTGGGCTTTTTGAACTCCAGGCTTTGACCTATTGTGTAAGAAATAAAATTAAAAAAATTGCGCTGCAAGTCATTTCCCTTTTCCCGTGATGTCGGACGATAAGTCCGTCGTCACTTCTATTATTTTCCAACTCAAGTGTGTTACCACCGGAGTAAGTCTCTTTGGGCAGTTCTTCTTCGTCACCATGGAATAGTAATATATTTGAAGAAGAGTAAAAATATATTTAAAGAAGATTTCTATCTTCTAGTGTAGATCGTGCTGGATGGGGATTTATGTTGTCCCCCATAACAGCGAGGGTGGAGGTGGGATCGAACTGAACCGTGCCATACGAGGGCATAGCACAGCGCAAGGTTCGAACTGGCGACCTTCCCCACGGAAGTCCACTGCGTTACTGCGCAGCCTTGCACCTATATCGAACCCTTAACCCCTAGATGGAAGACAAGCGTTTTACCTAATAGGTCACAGAAGTCGTCAATTTTGACAAGTTAAAAAAAATGTCTCTTTTACTTTTGCAAAAAAAAATATATTCATATACTCGTATATTATTTTCTTTTTTTTTTGTAATACACGGAATTTTCAATATGAATTCTTCACATTGAAATTGCAATATTTTCGCTTTGACATTTTGAAATGTATACAAATTGAATGTGATATAATTTTCAATTTTAATATTTTTATTATTAAAAGGTTATTTGTTGTTTGATGAGCAAATATGAAAATATTCTAATTATTTTCTATATACAGTATTTTCCATCCCTCCATTTTCGCAGGTAATTGGTTGCAGGAAAACAGCTACTGAATAAAAAACGCGCAAATGCATACATACATATATGCCAAGACGCCAACTTCCCTGTTGAGGCAGGCAGAGAGGACAGATCGCCACACTTTATTTTATTTTCACACATTCCTGCTTATTTCCAGGCGGCAATCTTTTCCAACCAACCAGACAAAAATATTTGAAGCAATTTACATGGTCGCATAAATCATTCAAATGACTATCCATCCCCACGAAATTCACGAAAACATACGTGAGCATGTGCCCACAAACCCACAAACCCAACAAAGACGGACAATCACCCGAACATTCCTTTTTATATAAAATGAGACATCATCAATCAAATGAAAAGGAAGGGACTGTGGAGAGGAAAAGAAAAAAAACTGGAATGAAACACGTTATATTTAAATTAAGAGTTTTTTTTCAGTCGCTTCTTAAAGCCATACATAAACCTTCTCATATAGTACAACTTTTTTTGTCTGACTTTCTATGTACGTTTCCTTCTTTCAAAATATCACCCAGTTTACCCAACTATGCTTTCCTTGGTCTTCCTCTAACACACCCTCCACTTACGTTTTCACTGTTTATTTGTTGTTTTAGTCTTTCTTATTTCATTCGTTCTACATGCCCTAAATATCTCAGCGTGCTCTTCTTCATCTTACTCAAAATCTGAGCCTTTCATGTTACACACAAATTTATATATGACAGATGACCCTGTGGTAAACATTTCCGAAGCACTACAATATCTTAACAGTTCAAATATGATTCATAATGCATACTTATTCTGTACTTTGAGTTATTTTAAGCTTCTGGACATGCAATTTATATTCCACCACAGCATCCTCTAAAGCATCGATCAATCATGTTTTTTCTTCTACATAACGAACGTATTTAGCTTTTTCTTCTACAAACGACAGGACATGGCTTCAGTGTTGTGTTTTTTTATTTTTATATTTGTACTTTTAATTTACATGTAAATCACATAATTTGATTATAAAGGGTCTTTTAAATTGAGCGGTTTTTTTAATTCTATTTTTTTTTAATTCTTGAATAAAACACACAATTTGCTTTGATTTAAAAAACTTTTTATTTGTCATTCAAGTATAATTAAACACAAAAAATAATATCTGCCAAATGTCCACCTCTTGCAGCTCCACAGATGTCCACTGTTTTGTCAAAATTTTCGATGATATTTTAGCACAATTGCGGTTCTAACTCACCAATAACGCGAATAATTTCGTCCTTCAGCTCAGGAATTGATTGGGGTTCATTCATACTCGTATAGATCTGGTTTTTCACGTAATCTCAGAAAGAATAGTCCAACGGTGTCAGATCACATGATCTTTGGTGGCCAATTAACATCACCGTTTCCGGAGATAACAATACATAAAATAATTCAACAATTTGGACGCGTTGTTGTATTGTATACGACTCCATTTTTTATAAATGTCATACGTTACATTTCTCAAATGTCACAAGACCCAGACAACTTTGCAACGCCATCTGTATTTTATCCAAGAATTTTAAAAAACCCGCTCAATTTGAAAGACCCTTTAATTTCAAGATTTATTTATATTAATAAAAAATCACAAAACTTACAATTTGCGGGACAGGTTTATTCAAAATCACTCTCGCTTAACAAATCTGCCATTGTTACGGATTTCGCTCCGATAGTTGTGAATATTTCTTTTTTTTTTATAGGATTATGAATCTGTTTAGACAACTGCTTTACTGTTCTTCTCCGTTCTTCTATTTTTAAACAGAATAAATCGTGTTTGTGTGAATTCGCATAAATTGACACCGCTTACATGGAAGAATCACTTTGAAGAAGAAATTTAATATACTCTCGAAGCTTTGACAACTGGTGATATTTATTTGTTCAAATTTCCAGCTAAATATATACGTGAACTCGTGGTATTGATTGATTCTGAAGTAAAACCACTCGCTCTCTTAGAAGCCTTTCTTTGTTCAGCGTAGCTATATTTAGAAGTAACATAGACTTCTATAAAACTATGTACAGTGCGATAGTTGACTCAGAAGTTGACATATTAAGTTCAACACTGTCAGAGATAAGGATCAGGTTTCAAGTAATATCTGAATCTCTGTCATGTTAAGATCAAGAATATTTTGACTTCAGATTCCCAGTAGAACTGACAAACCCAAGCATTTCGACAAAACGTTTTAGGCAGCGGAATCTCTTTTATAGAAGTCTGCCATCCTTCTTGAGGCAAATCTTTAAATTGGCATAGTTCTCCAAAGACTTAAAAAGTCACTTGTTCTCTATACATCTTCTGGAAGTTAATAGGTACCTCTCTTCAGGCGATTTTAAAGATTGGTAAACAGCTCTTCATCAAATTATGATTATGAAAAATCTACATAATTTGTAACGTTTTTACTGACCAGTTGACGTGACAGTACTGTGAATTTGATAAACTTTGTAAGTTAACAATTTAATGCTTAATTAATTTTTTTTTTTGAAAATCTTGATTGTTTTTTTTTTAATGATAAATAAATATATTGTAATTTGTTTAGTTCTTTAAACCTCCCGTGTTAATGCTTAAACTATAAATAACATATGAAAAATAAATATATTATTCATAGTTAAGGCATTAACATTGTTAATCATATATAAAATAAGCATACCTATAAATGGAACAAAGTCCTATTTATAAAAAACATATACGAAATAACCACAAAAAATCCAAGTCACATAAAGCCAGCTTTTTACACTAATTTTAATCTCCGGAAACTCTTATTGAACGGGAAATGTAAAAATGGAATACTTAGCAACAGTGGTGTGCATAAACTTTTAAGTGCTGACTGCGATAATTTCCATATAAGAAAGACAGGAAGATCTTTTGAAAAGAGATTTCGTGAACACAAATCCGCCTTAACAAATTTCTAAATTATTCTGAAATGGCTAATCATTGTCACAAAGAAAACTATACATTTTCTATCGATAATGCCAATTTCTTACATAACAGTAGTAACGGAAATAAATAGGACAGATTAGACTTTATAAATTTTTAAGTTAGTGCATTGGGGTGAACATCTGGTAAACACATGTATTTCAAGAATCTTACCGCTGCTCGCCGAGGCTGTCTCCTCCCTCCCTCCACCCACAGTCCTCAACCCGAATGTTTACCGTTAGAAGCGTGTATGTCGGTACAAGTTCGAACAGAATTTAGTTTGATTTATGCTTCCCTAATAATGAGGTGAAAGCCTTGAAACCGGTAGGGTTGTACTGTTACAAAAAGTGGAATAAACAGTGTATGGTACCATAAAACAAATTACAATGAAAAATAAATAGTTTTAATAAAGCTAAGGTCATTAATTGACAGTGATGGGGGAAGTAAAGGTAAAATTAGAAGTTTAATTGTAATGATCACTAGTGTAATTTTTGGACTTGAAAAGATGTTGAAAGATAGAGACAACACTTTCTCAACTAAAATTCATATTTTAAAGAACTTGGTTCTCTCCAAATATCTTTTTGCATCAGCAACCTGGGCAATAATGGCAACAGATGGAAGGAGAATTAATACTTTTGAGATGTATCATGGACCCTCAAAGTTGGTTGTATGAACCCACTGGAAGCATTCGAAATGTGGATACACCGGAAAATGATACGGATACCCTGGACGGATATGGTCAGCAACACAACACAGCATTCTTAAAAGAGCCAAAGTTGATAGAGAGTTGCTGACTAATATTAAAATCCGAAAGGTGTCCTACTTGGGTCATGTACTTAGAGGTGCAAAGTACAAATTACTGCACCATCAATCATCCAAGACAAAATAGAAGGCCAAAGAGGTGTTGGCAGGAGGCAAATCTCCTAGCTCCGCAATACATGTGATTGGACTGGCATAAGGGACGTTGGAGATCTTTTTCGGGCTGCTGGACTAAGCTGTCTACTCTCAGGTGATATTCAACGTTGGGGGGACCTGACATGACACTGGGAAGAAGAAGAAGGGTTCGATCTCAGGAGTTCCAGTCAAAGACTGTGACATTGAACTATCTCATAGTTCTCCCGACACATTAACACATTTGAAAAGACACGTAGTATTTGATACTTGGACCAAACGCTACACCAAAATAAAGCAAAAGGAATGTGTTTAGACGAAAACAAATCCTTCCTTTTCTTTATACAGATATTATCAGTACATCTTAAAAGAAAAGTGTTTCACAAAAATGAATTCACTTAGAATCCAACCCTGTCTCGAATGTTCTATTTTTCACCCTTATCTCCGACGAAATACAAGAATGACTAGTGATTAGCGAATTGAATGCGGCTTTATAAAATTACCGACATCCCTTAATGCGTATAATGAGACACACCCCAAGGGAAATGGAGAGACAAGAGATGAGATTTGGAAGGGGGTAGAGAGGATGTCGAGACAATTTGTAAGAGACAGAAATTCTGGTAAATAACCAAATTAACGAGAATATTTCTCAATAAATATTTTGTTTGTGTTATATTTACACATGGATTAAATTTTTTTTTCAGGGACATGCAGTTGTCTCTCCACTCCCAACATTGTCTCAAGAAATGAATCATGTTCTCTTACAATGTAATAGCAGACTGATTTGAACATATTTAATGATGGGTGGCGAAAAACTGACTTAACAAATTTACAATAAAAGCATGAGGGTAAGCTGTGGTCGAGGATGACTGAGGAAAATATAGTTGGACGGAAAGAATACAAGTTCGAAAGAAGAAAAAAAATGTAAGGGGTAAGAAAAAACATAAAAAAGAGCTGTATTAGAAGATGTATGGATGTTAAAGAAGCGAAGGAACTTTATTATTTATGATACATTTGAGTATAAAGGATCAATACATGTCATTATTGACACATTCGGGCATTGTGACGTTTTAAGTGTAGTTTTTTGACACATGTGGGTTTATGGACTTAAAAATATTGTTAATTAGACATTCTAGCATCGTCGAAATTCATGACATGTTTGAAAAAAATACCAAGAAAAGTATGGTTGGATCAAGTGAATGATCCTTATGGAATCCAGATTTTTAAAAAAAGGATTCGAATCTGGTTTCACTTAAGGACACTTTAACATATTTCTGCCTGGCAGGAAGAGATTCCCACACGGCAATAATCCCGCTAGATTGTATTATATATATATAACGAAAGTGTAATACATTAAAATGTTTGGAAAGAAAGAAATGTAAAAAGTCAGAGAAATCGTAGGACTTGGCGTTTGTAGTACTTGGATGTAGAAAAGACGAAAAATATGTGTAGTTTTTTGACACATGTTTTTTGACAGGAATAGGCAGAATTCGGTAATCATTTTGCCTATCTAGACCCGCATGATTTATGTATATATGCGTAAGTATTAATGACCTATAATTGTCATCAATACATTATAGCATTGTGGACCCATAAGTGTCAGTTTAGCGCTTTTTATTATCTACCTACCCCATCAAGGAAATGGTGAGGGGGTATGCAAGTAAAATACCTCTTCATCGTCGGCTCAATATGAGGGTAGAAATGGCCCCTCCAGAGCTGAGATCATTATTAAGATGGCGTGTATTATGTGATAAGATTACATAGTCATTTTCTTAACGAGTTGTCTCACCACAACTTCCTACCCTTATATTGGGGAGTATTGGCTTTTGAAGGTGTCTCGAGAAAACGAAGGCCAACTAAATTCAACAAATTTTAACGATAAATAAAAAAGCTTGCCAAAATATTTTCATTAATTAATTTATACTGTCAACAAATAAATGATATTTTGGCTTACTTAAGACTTCTTAATTGAGTGTCGTCAATTATCCAGATACATACAAAGCCAACTTTGTAAAACGTTACTTAGACTTGTGCTTACTTACGCATTAGACACCTGGACGCTTACAAAATGGGACATAAGAGTTTTTGATACCTTTGACAGAAAAAAATTATACAGAATATATGGTCTAATTTATGATAATGGCGCGTAAGACAGGTATAATGAAAATGTCTTCACCCCGTGTGGTGAAACTACCAAAAAAAGTAATAAAAACCACCATACTGTATTAACTTGGGCAGCTTTTATCACATGCAGGATACTAACCCTGCAAATAAAGCTTTGTTCAGCTATCCGATGGGGTGTAGAAAATTAGGAAGACCAAATCTGAAATGGCAGGATAATGTGACAGATAACTATCACATACTGGGTATAAGCAATTGCGGAAGGAATTTTGCTGAGAGATATCTATGGCAAAGAATTCTGCAGGTATCTAAGGCTCATCCTGGATTGTAGTGCTAAATATGAATAAACTTGTATAAAAAAAACAGTTGGTCGAAGACAACCGAGCGCCAGTCTTTCCTAAAAAGACATGGTTGTATGTAACACTTTCGTTGTATACGGTATAACCCAGCGAGCTTATGTGGCAATATTCCAACCAACCAAAAATATGTTAAATATGCCTTAAGGGAAAACCAGACTGAAATTTCTTTTTTTTTAATCTGGTTTTAGCGGAATTTGAAACTGCAACTTCCGAGTTTCGAGAGAAGCGTCTTCTCAACTAGGCCTCAGAAGTAATTTCTACTAGTGGTAGAGTTCTGTGACACTTCTTCGTGCCACCAATACTAAGACGTGCGGCTGCATTTAAAATTTACTGTAGTTTATTAAATTGCACGAGTATCATAGGTAAGCCTGAATACAAACTGTTACAATACTCAACGCAGGAAACAACCATTACACGTATTAATAAACGGGACTGCTCGTCCGAAAGAGACCGTAAAATACAACCTACAAGAGATCGTAAAATATAACCTACAAAAGACCGTAAAATACAACCTACAAGAGACCATAAAATACAACCTACAAGAGACCGTAAAATACAACCTACAAGAGACCGTAAAATACAACCTACAAGATACCATAAAATACAACCTACAAGAGACCGTAAGATACAACCTACAAGAGACCGTAAAATACAACCTACAAGATACCATAAAATACAACCTACAAGAGACCGTAAGATACAACCTACAAGAGACCGTAAAATACAACCTACAAGAGACCGTAAAATATAACCTACAAGAGACCGTAAAATACAACCTACAAGAGACCGTAAAATACAACCTACAAGATACCATAAAATACAACCTACAAGAGACCGTAAGATACAACCTACAAGAGACCGTAAAATACAACCTACAAGAGACCGTAAAATACAACCTACAAGATACCGTAAAATACAACCTACAAGAGACCGTAAAAAACAACCTACAACACTTTCTATATATGGCTTATTAGATAAAGTACTATCAATGTGAAAATCTAGAAATTAAATTGACATTTATAAGACCACCGATCTACCCAGAATCATCCCTGATTCATTTATATTCAGATTTTGTCGACGTTGAGAAGCAGCCCTAAGCTCGGTCTTCGAAGGTTTAACTTTTAATTTATTTGAAAACATCCAGTACATTAATTTATAAATAAAGATAATTCCGCTTACTTTTAAAAATGTTTAAAAAATGCATTAGAAATGCGTGCACATTATTTGTGATAAAGATAAACAACCACGCATACATATATAATTTGATTCGGAACAGGGCTCGATTCACTCTCTGCCCTTGATTCTCAGCGTTCTTATTTCTAAAGATTACAAGTGAAAGAAATGTTTTTTTTTTCCTAGTTAATTTGAGACGAGCCCTTAATAAGGTATCAAGTCCTTTTCTTCAAATTATATACGCTGTTTACCACAACTTCAAATAAAGGCGCGCTAGATACAGAAGAAAAAAAACTCCAAGAGAAGATATCTTATTTTAATAAATTGGAGTTATATTTGCAAAAATGATTCATCAACAAGGACTTTATATTTTTTACTTGAAATATTTTGTCTCTTCATTTTCAGATAAGGACATTAGAGAAGGATAAATTGAAGAAAAAAACATTGTGATGAAGAAATATGTATTGAAATTATTCGGCCACTTATAGAAAAAGATAGTTTATATATCTCTTTGTAATTTGTTTCATCAAACACTGTTTATTCCACTTTCAAAAAGTGGAATAAACAGTTTTTGATAAAATAAATTGCATTGTAATTTGTTTTTATCAAACACATTTT
Organism: Odontocerum albicorne; assembly: GCA_949825065.1. Taxonomy (NCBI): domain Eukaryota; kingdom Metazoa; phylum Arthropoda; class Insecta; order Trichoptera; family Odontoceridae; genus Odontocerum; species Odontocerum albicorne. The sequence goes on from OX463865.1 coordinate 7,194,999, forward strand.
ATGCCACTTTTTATAACGGTATAACCCTACCGGTTTCAAGGCTTTCACCTCATCATAGGATCACAAACAAGACTTGTTGGTGCTCTCCTGATGATGAGGTGAAAACCTTAAAACTGGTCGAGTTATACCGTAATAGAAAGTGGAATAAACAATGTTTGATAAAAACAAATTACAATGTCTTTATCCTCCACAATGTTAATGCCTTAACTATAAATTATATATCTCTGTATAACGTTGACCCATATATAATCCAGACGTGATAGATGTTAAGTCATGCTATTTAAAAACTCTATAAACGGCGCTATAAAGATCGTCATTTTATTATTATTATAACTGGATACATGCATATTTATACTCACAAACATTTGAAATTGTTGAGAAAATTAGAAAAGTTTATCTTAAACTAACATAAAGATGCAATAAAACATTAGTAATAACTACCAAGTAGTTATTAAAATCTGTCTTGTTCCTCGCCATAGTGAATTGCCTGGGAAAAGATAATCAGAGTGGTTTCCCGTTGCCTTCTCTGATGGGTTTTTCTGTAGGGGTCACCTTCCCTTAGCTGGGGGGATCCGGTTTTGTGGCGCCGGAGACTCGCCATTCGCCCATTCATTATCTGCTATGACACTGATGTTAATGTCAGTGGCCACATTGCCCAGGGTTCGCGGAGCCAAAAGACCACTCGAGGACGCTAATGAATTGGACTTGGTAGTAGTGTTGCTGGTGGTATTGCAACATGGCGCATTACGATATTTTGTAGAGGTACACTTTCCAGCAAAGTATACTCCATCGTAGCCCTATTACCCATTAGAACCCCAAGACAGATGTCCTGGCTGCGGAATGTGAGGGAGTGGACCGGCATCCGGAGTGCAGAGGAACTGTTCCGGGCGGCTCAGGACCGAGACGGATTCGCCGAAGTGATCGCCAACGTTGGGGGGACCCGACAGGGCACTTAGAAGAAGAAGAAGAAGTTATTAAAATAATTTTCAATTTATTTAATCATGACAAGAAATCGATATATACACAATTTGCGAAAAAACAACACGTAATTTAATTTGATTATACAATTTTAATGGATCTGCGTTTGTTGCCTTTCATTTGTCGTGTTCCCAGTAAACTAGGCTTTTGCCTGTATCTCACTGAGAACATGTATATTTAAATTCAATATGTATATACAGGCATTACGAAATATTACACGCTTTCAACTCACATATCCACTAAATATTTATTTTGTTAAACTTTCTTCATTCATTCGTTCCACGTGTCCAAACCATCTCAGCGTCCGTTCTTCATCATACTTATCACATCAACCTTAAGTTCACATTCATCCCTTATCACTTCATTATGTAGCCTGCCATACACTGTCACTCCGTGTATTCTTCTCAATGTTTGCATTTCAAAAGCATTTATTCGGCTCCTATCAGTATTTTTCCACGTCCACGTGTAATTCACATACATTAAAGTTGGCACCAAAATACAATCTTAGCAGATTTTGATACTGTCCGATTCGAGTATATACATTTTAGTGCCCCGTTGGCTTTGTTCCCATCGCTGCATGCCGTTCGATATCCCTATTTATTCTTTCATTTTCTTAGAAATTCAGTCCTAAGAAATTATGTGTATAAATCTATAAATGTCCCCCCTAAGTTTTTTTTTTCAATATTTCAAAACGGGCAGATTATATGTTCAAGGTTTTTGGAATAAATACGTCCAAATTTAAATACTAGTGCTATAATATAATTCTAGATTTTTCCCATAGAATTTCTCAAATATCGCTAGTTGGAATTCTAATTCTTAATTTCATTATTTATTTGAACTTTTATCTAACGAATTCAAAGTATTTATTACATGGAAAGTGTGTCTATTGAAGTTATGAAAATAAAATTCTTGGAATAGTTATAAATTAATATTCCTTTGATTATACAGTTATTTTTAAGACCAAAGTAATTTTTTTTTCTTGGATAGATTTTGGTAGGACGCAAATTTCATGGTTCACTTCATTCCAAACGTGATGTATGTTTATTTTTGTAAATGATGGTAGTTTCAGCGGAGAATGATGGTAGTTTCAGCGGAGAATGGGGGTAGTTTCAGCGGAGAATGATGGTAGTTTCAGCAGAGAATGATGGTAGTTTCAGCGGAGAATGAGGGTAGTTTCAGCGGAGAATGATGGTAGTTTCAGCGGAGAATGAGGGTAGTTTCAGCAGAGAATGATGGTAGTTTCAGCGGAGAATGAGGTTGAATTACAGTGTGTTAAGCAAATCGTATGAGAGATATAAAGAGAAAGATTTAAAAAGTAATGTTGCAATATCGTGATAGAAAAGTGTGAAAGGAAAAGTATCATAAATGCGATATTTGGAGGAGTAATGAATGATTAAAGCAAGATGAAGAATTTTTGCTATGTAGGTAGTATAAGATTATGAAAGAGTAACAAGGTTAAATAAACGACGTGTAGCGATAGGAAATAAAGTGGTCAATGGGGCACTAAAACATATATACTCGAACCAGATGATGATGATGTTCACAACAGCATTGTTAGTATAGGAAGGTAGCGGCTAAGGCAATTAGATTATATTTTGAAAAACATATGTCAGAAGTTTTGAGTCAGATGTATTGAAGAACGTGATCAAGAGACAACAACAGCTTCAGCCCTTTCAATCGAGCCTTCGAGTTTCGAACCACTGGAGACACGGAACTTGCGTTTCGACATCGCATGTATTGAAAGACTACCCCACGTAAATAGATAATATTACTCGCATATACGAATATCTAGCGCGTGCAAGTATTGTTAACAGACGAATTTAGTCAATCTAGTATACCATACTTCGTTTAATCCTTTTTTATTGGTATCATCGGGAATGGATACCGAAACCTCCTCCAGTCTATTACATTTGATTTAATCTTTTTTTATTGATATCATCGGGAATAGATAGTGAAACCTCCTCTAGTCTAATATGCTTTGTTTAATTCTTTCTAATTGATATCATCGGGAATGAATACCGAAACCTCCTCCAGTCTAGTAAGCTTTGTTTAATCTTTTTTTATTGTTATCATCGGGAATGGATACCGAAACCTCCTCCAGTTTAGTATGTTTTATTTAATCCTTTTATTTTGATACTATCGGGAATGGATACCGGAACGTCTTCCAGTCTAGTATGCTTTGTTTAATCCTTTTCTATTGATATATTCGGGAATGGATACCGAAACCTCCTGCAGTCTAGTATTTTTTTATTTAAACCTTTTTTATTGGTATCATCGGGAATAGATACCGAAACTTCCTCCAATCTAGTATGATTTGTTTAATCCTTTTTTATTGGTATTATCGGGAATGGATACCGAAACCTCCTCCAGTCCAGTATATTTTATTTAATCCTTTTTATTGGTATCATCGGGAATGGATACGGATATTTCCTCCAGTTTAGTATGCTTTGTTTAACCTTTTTTATTGAATGGATACCGAAACTTCTTCCAGTCTAGTATGCTTTGTTTAATCCTTTTTTATTGGTATCATCGGGAATGGATAACGAAACCTCCTCCATTCTAGTTTATTTAATATAATCCTTTTTTATTGGTACTATCGGGAATGGATACCGAAACCTCCTCCAGTCTTTTAGGTATATTTATTGTAATCCTTTTTTATTGGTATTACAGGAAATGGATACCGAAATTTCCTCCAGTCTAGTATATTTTATATAATCCTTTTTTATTGGTATCATCGGGAATGGATACCGAAACTCCCTCCAGTCTAGTATGCATTGTTTAATCCTTTTTTATTGGTATTATCGGGAATGGATACCGGAACCTCCTCCAGTCTATTAGGTATATTTATTGTAATCCTTTTTTATTGGTATTACAGGAAATGGATACCGAAACTTCCTCCAGTCTAGTATATTTTATATAATCCTTTTTTATTGGTATCATCGGGAATGGATACCGAAACTCCCTCCAGTCTAGTATGCATTGTTTAATCTTTTTTTATTGTTATCATCGGGAATGGATACCGAAACCTCCTCCAGTTTAGTATGTTTTATTTAATCCTTTTATTTTGATACTATCGGGAATGGATACCGGAACGTCTTCCAGTCTAGTATGCTTTGTTTAATCCTTTTCTATTGATATATTCGGGAATGGATACCGAAACCTCCTGCAGTCTAGTATTTTTTTATTTAAACCTTTTTTATTGGTATCATCGGGAATAGATACCGAAACTTCCTCCAATCTAGTATGATTTGTTTAATCCTTTTTTATTGGTATTATCGGGAATGGATACCGAAACCTCCTCCAGTCCAGTATATTTTATTTAATCCTTTTTATTGGTATCATCGGGAATGGATACGGATATTTCCTCCAGTTTAGTATGCTTTGTTTAACCTTTTTTATTGAATGGATACCGAAACTTCTTCCAGTCTAGTATGCTTTGTTTAATCCTTTTTTATTGGTATCATCGGGAATGGATAACGAAACCTCCTCCATTCTAGTTTATTTAATATAATCCTTTTTTATTGGTACTATCGGGAATGGATACCGAAACCTCCTCCAGTCTTTTAGGTATATTTATTGTAATCCTTTTTTATTGGTATTACAGGAAATGGATACCGAAATTTCCTCCAGTCTAGTATATTTTATATAATCCTTTTTTATTGGTATCATCGGGAATGGATACCGAAACTCCCTCCAGTCTAGTATGCATTGTTTAATCCTTTTTTATTGGTATTATCGGGAATGGATACCGGAACCTCCTCCAGTCTATTAGGTATATTTATTGTAATCCTTTTTTATTGGTATTACAGGAAATGGATACCGAAACTTCCTCCAGTCTAGTATATTTTATATAATCCTTTTTTATTGGTATCATCGGGAATGGATACCGAAACTCCCTCCAGTCTAGTATGCATTGTTTAATCTTTTTTTATTGTTATCATCGGGAATGGATACCGAAACCTCCTCCAGTTTAGTATGTTTTATTTAATCCTTTTATTTTGATACTATCGGGAATGGATACCGGAACGTCTTCCAGTCTAGTATGCTTTGTTTAATCCTTTTCTATTGATATATTCGGGAATGGATACCGAAACCTCCTGCAGTCTAGTATTTTTTTATTTAAACCTTTTTTATTGGTATCATCGGGAATAGATACCGAAACTTCCTCCAATCTAGTATGATTTGTTTAATCCTTTTTTATTGGTATTATCGGGAATGGATACCGAAACCTCCTCCAGTCCAGTATATTTTATTTAATCCTTTTTATTGGTATCATCGGGAATGGATACGGATATTTCCTCCAGTTTAGTATGCTTTGTTTAACCTTTTTTATTGAATGGATACCGAAACTTCTTCCAGTCTAGTATGCTTTGTTTAATCCTTTTTTATTGGTATCATCGGGAATGGATAACGAAACCTCCTCCATTCTAGTTTATTTAATATAATCCTTTTTTATTGGTACTATCGGGAATGGATACCGAAACCTCCTCCAGTCTTTTAGGTATATTTATTGTAATCCTTTTTTATTGGTATTACAGGAAATGGATACCGAAATTTCCTCCAGTCTAGTATATTTTATATAATCCTTTTTTATTGGTATCATCGGGAATGGATACCGAAACTCCCTCCAGTCTAGTATGCATTGTTTAATCCTTTTTTATTGGTATTATCGGGAATGGATACCGGAACCTCCTCCAGTCTATTAGGTATATTTATTGTAATCCTTTTTTATTGGTATTACAGGAAATGGATACCGAAACTTCCTCCAGTCTAGTATATTTTATATAATCCTTTTTTATTGGTATCATCGGGAATGGATACCGAAACTCCCTCCAGTCTAGTATGCATTGTTTAATCTTTTTTTATTGTTATCATCGGGAATGGATACCGAAACCTCCTCCAGTTTAGTATGTTTTATTTAATCCTTTTATTTTGATACTATCGGGAATGGATACCGGAACGTCTTCCAGTCTAGTATGCTTTGTTTAATCCTTTTCTATTGATATATTCGGGAATGGATACCGAAACCTCCTGCAGTCTAGTATTTTTTTATTTAAACCTTTTTTATTGGTATCATCGGGAATAGATACCGAAACTTCCTCCAATCTAGTATGATTTGTTTAATCCTTTTTTATTGGTATTATCGGGAATGGATACCGAAACCTCCTCCAGTCCAGTATATTTTATTTAATCCTTTTTATTGGTATCATCGGGAATGGATACGGATATTTCCTCCAGTTTAGTATGCTTTGTTTAACCTTTTTTATTGAATGGATACCGAAACTTCTTCCAGTCTAGTATGCTTTGTTTAATCCTTTTTTATTGGTATCATCGGGAATGGATAACGAAACCTCCTCCATTCTAGTTTATTTAATTTAATCCTTTTTTATTGGTACTATCGGGAATGGATACCGAAACCTCCTCCAGTCTATTAGTTATATTTATTGTAATCCTTTTTTATTGGTATTACAGGAAATGGATACCGAAATTTCCTCCAGTCTAGTATATTTTATATAATCCTTTTTTATTGGTATCATCGGGAATGGATACCGAAACTCCCTCCAGTCTAGTATGCATTGTTGAATCCTTTTTTATTGGTATTATCGGGAATGGATACCGGAACCTCCTCCAGTCTAGTAGGTATATTTAATTTAATCCTTTTTTATTGGTATTATAGGAAATGGATACCGAAACTTCCTCCAGTCTAGTATATTTTATATAATCCTTTTTTATTGGTATCATCGGGAATGGATACCGAAACTCCCTCCAGTCTAGTATGCATTGTTTAATCTTTTTTTATTGTTATCATCGGGAATGGATACCGAAACCTCCTCCAGTTTAGTATGTTTTATTTAATCCTTTTATTTTGATACTATCGGGAATGGATACCGAAACCTCCTCCAGTCTAGTATGCATTATTTAATCCTTTTTTATTGATATCATCGGGCATCGAAACCGAAACCTTTTCCAGTCTAGTATATTTTATTTAATCCTTTTTTATTAGTATCATAAGAAATGGATACCGAAACCTCCTCCATTCTAGTATATTTAAATTTATCCTTTTGTATTGGTATTATCGGGAATGGTACCGAAACCTCCTCCAGTCTAGTATATTTTATTTGATCCTATTTTATTGGTGTCGTTGGGGACGAATACCGAAATTAATAAATATCTAGTAAGATACTCATGTGTCAAACAAGTCCATCCAAGTCGTGAATATTTAATTGAATTTTATTTATTGACATACTCTTATAATAACAGGTTTCAAAAGTTGACATATCTTAAAATGGAAACAAAGTGCCCTTCGAGTTATATCAGTCACATTACGTTGCTAGAGAAATAAATTCCTATAAAGTTCATTTATTTGATTTATTGCTTTCCCGCATAATATTTCCAGGTCCTTTGTTAAAGGACAGGTGTTTAAAATCATTCGTGTGTATGTAGCATGCTTCGTTAGCGCATACCAGATATTTCTTTCGCAGTCTTATACTTTTTATCGAACTTCCTCTTTTCTCTCTGAACAAGGGATACAGGCTGATTCTTAAGTAATACTTGCGAAGGAAGAATCTCTATCAGAGATAACAGTTTGTCTTTTCCTGTTCAGGGTTTCTCAATATGAAATCAATATCCAGTATCATTATTAATTAATTAGACATTCTATCATATAAAGAGGATGGTCTGTGCCAATAACAATTTACAGAAAAGGAGGCAATGTGAAAATATGTAAGAAACGACTGTTGCACTTATATCGGACGTATGTGTCACCCAAAACATATGATTTATTTTGTTTTCTTGTTTTGCTATGATGTGTAAAAATTTACTTGCTGTGTAATGAAATGTTCCTCATGCGTGGCCTTCGCAATAGCTACTATCAAAAGTCCGTCGGCCCATGCAAGCAAAAAACGTGCGAGATACATAGTATCTCGCAAGCCATGACGGCATGCACGGGCGAAAATAAGAGCTGACGATGAGCGATTGGCCGCACATAAGGAACGCTAAACGTCAAAAATACATTCCCAGTTTCTGGAATGTCTAGTGTGTTTTTACTTACGACCAACTTTTACCTGCTAAAGAGGAATCTCTTCACCCTGGTACTTTTCACCGAAAAAGCATTAAGTGAGCCGAAATCTCCGAGTATTGAGTGGCAGTCATCCACGTATTTTACAGTATTTGTACCGGTTCTGTACATAGTCGTCCTTCAAGCCGGATCTGCTGCATTTGCGGTGCTGTACAGTACTACTTATATAAGAAGTTTTAGACAATAAATCCTGACATGAAATACATGAAGAATTAAATTCCGGTAGAAGGGACATTCTAAACAGACGAAGGACATTCATAATTGAGTTAATGTTATATGCGATGCATAAAGGGCACTCAAAGAAAACATGCTCCAAGGTTTCTTTACTCATCTGACACGTGCATGTAGGGCTTTCGATTATATAGATTTTTTAGTATAAAGGTGGTTTCTTGTCAGAAAGTGACCTATTTTTATCCTACATATGATGGGCACAATGCGTTTGAACAGGTTTCTTTTATGAAACTAAGGTTTTGTGGGTATTTTATTGAAGGCTGGATTTTCCTATAATCAGCGCCCTTCTTGCTATTAGATAGCTACCAAACCTTTGACCAATTGGGAAGTAAACGGTGCAATATGAACGATAGGATATCATTTTTTATGTAATAATAACTACTTGAATCTTAAACTTTGGAAAAGTGTGATTAAATGTTATATATGGTTTATTCTATTTGACGGTGTATACACGTAGACAATCAAGACCACAATGTCAAGTCTGGAATAATAATAATAAAATTAAAAAAATTATAGTGCCGTTTAGAGAACAGACTCTTCAAGGGCGATGAAACTCGAGATCCAAATATATGGTCAGATATAAAATATTTAAAAAATTATATTTATTTGTTGAGTTAAAAGATATAAATATGGCAGCTGTGTGACCTTTAGATTTTGTTCTTCCCCGCATCTGCTTATTTTTAGAGAAACATATTTAGTTAGAAAACCACAGAAAACTTACCAAGGGAAGACGTTCTTCAAAGAAACCTTTGTAGATCTGCCGACATGTGATAGTACCACATTTGACTTTAGTTGTTGTGTAATGTATATGTAAAATATTTTAAACGTAGATTAGAAGCATTTGACACGTAGATTAATCGGAGAACGCTCATAATTTCATGATTTAGTCGTAACTTACCAAATTATACATTATTAAAGATTTCCAGAATTAAACTCATCATTTTATGAAAAATAGCCTGAAAGTGAGTTTAAAAACTATAGCAGACTTATTATTATGGATAAAAATTATAATAAGAGAGCTAAAATAAATGGATAATTGCAAACCAATAAATGCTAAAAGAAAAATAAAATTGTTCGATTAATTCGCGTTTTATACCAACCAACCTGTATATGAACGGAACAGCAGAGAAAAGTTGCTGGCAATCGAAAGAATTGGGTCATTTTGTCAAGTTTACAGTTGCTATATTTTGACAGCTCGCTTTCGAACAAATGCTTTGTACGACAAATATTTTCTACTGTCCTATTATAAAAGATATGGCAACTTGACAGGAAACTTTCTGCTCGTTTAGCCAACGAGAAGGGTTTTTTTTTAGAGAATAGCGAATAACCTTTTACGCAGAAATTGGCACTTATGTGTTTACTTCTTATCTGGGTGGTTAGAAGATATTGCATTGTATTACACTTTCGTCGTATACAGTACAGCCTGGAGGGTTTATTGCTTTATGACAATCACTTCCAACCAAGCAAAACTTTTTCTTCCTTTAACACTTGCCACCCTGTGATGGATGGCAAATGACCAGAACTATTTGAAGTTTTAATACATAATAAAATTATTTTTATAGCTAATTACAAAAAATAACCTAGAAGATTTTGCATAATTTTAATTAAAAACATACATTTTTCACTGGTCGCTTAGCGTCCAGCACCGTGGCTGGCTGAATTCTTTAGCACAGTAAGGCAAGTGTTAAGGAAATAATGTAGTAACCTTTCATTCAGCAATTAGTACTCATCTGCGATATTCTTGTTTGCTTGGCTATAATCGTAACAGGTGGACATCAAACATTTATTATTATACTTTAGACACATACATACATCCCGCCATCGGGGAAGGCAAAGAGGACAGACCGCCAGATATTCCTATCTCAACACACAATTTTAGCGTCTTCCATATCCATACACCATATCGTACAACCTCTACGATTTCTCTGATTTTCTATATTTTACAATATGTCTAAGATATTACGATGTTGTACTATAAAACCTCCCACCAGGCAGTACTAACATATATACAACAAAAGTGACCATGATTGCGTTATATAAAAAAATAATAACGCAATCATCATGCCACGTAGCTTATGACTGAGCATCGTGACTTCTATGATAGTCCATGACAACTCATCTCTATCCATCCTTGCACTCCTGGGTTCAAGTAGTAGTAGTTCAAGGTAAATCTATGGCATCTCTCTTTTAGTCAGTGCAACATATTTGAGATCTTCGTTCTTTCAGTGACCACAAACCTCTCCAAACTGTCTCCTTAACCACGAGCAATGTGTCCAAAAGATCGGAAGACTCGTCGTAGGCCTATTGTCGCCAATCTGTCGGTGAATCAGTTCTTCTACAAAGGATGCATTAGTCTGTCTTGCTGTCCATATAATTCGTCACATCCTTCTCCAGCACCACATTCCCAATGCATTTTTCTACATCTCTCGCTTGCTCTCAGAGTCCAAGTTCCATTGCCATACATAAATATTGCAAAAACAAGTGACATAACTAGGTGCATTTTCATCGTGATGGTGACAGTTCTGTTCTTCCATATCTTTTCCAGCTTTGACATCGCATTTTTTGCTAATCCAGTTCTTCTTTTCCCCTCAGCCTCGCATCTTCCATTGTTGGTAATACTGGAGCCTAAGTAAATAAAGTCAGTTACCACTTCTAGAAGTGAATAAACCAAATAATGTGAATCATGGTTTAGACCAGGGGTATCCAAATCGTGGCCCAATTTAAGATCTTGTGGTCTCTTTTGAGGTTTCGAACCTTCTATACATTTTGTTATTGATAAAATTAAAAATAAATTCCGTGCACGTTAATTATAATAATTTTCATATATTATTAATTTTGTGAGTGGCGAATTTATTACCTGGGTCCAAATTTTAAATGGATATTAAAAAAATTATCAAATAATAAGAAAACAAATGTTTCATTAATTTTACGAAGTAATGAAATATTTTTATTGCAAGTTGTTCGTTTATTTTTGATATAAGAAAACGTCATATTATTATTGAGTTATAAAATATTTATATGTGCGGCCCGTTCAAGACTTGCAATGTTTTATTTGGCCCCCAAATTATTTCAGTTGGACACCCCTGGTCTAAACCATGATTTACATTATTTGATGGCAGTTTGTTACTGCGGTCTATTATCATTAACTTTTTTTTTATTCATTGATTTCAAAGTCCATGCGTTTTCTCTCATATTCTACCTTTTTAAAGAGTGTGGCGATTTCTCCTTTTGATCTGCCAATTAACGTCTTGTCATCTACGTATCTGATTTGGGAGCTTTATCTACTAAAAAAAGCCCCAGTCTTCAAATATTCTCCATACAGATTTAACAAATCGGGAGAGAGAATACGCCCTTGCCAAACACCCTTACACACTTTAAACTGTTTGCAATTGATATTGTTGACTTTGACTGTCGCAAAACGATGTTAATGATGGTGGTTCTGATAACTATTGTAATAACATAATTTAAAACATTTTTTCAAATAATAAATTATCTTATACAGTGTAAAATATATGATAAAAATTCTTAACTACCGTGTTTCCGTAAAAGAAAGATTTAACAATCAGAATTTTATTCATTTTCACTCAATCCATGACCATTTGATTCATTCATGATTTTATTGCGCTAAAAAGTACTTGCAGGAATATCAGACTTTAGGACTTTTTCCAGTTTCGCTTTGTCTCTGATTTTACACGTTTCCTCTATATTTCCGTCTCTTTCGACTCAATGTAGTAAAGCCGGTCTTAAAGAGAATTGTCTCACTTTATTGAGCAGGTTTCTTCAATGAAATTGTGATTTACAGCGTTGTCCTGAAGGAAATTCCTTTTCGAAGGATTTCATTTTTTTTTATATTGGTTATTTCGAAGTCTTTTGATCGAATTTACTTTATCTTAACGATATTCGTGATCGTTGATTTTTGATCTAGCATTCCAATTTAAATCACTTGTTTTACCAAAAAAAATCCTCTCCTTAGACTTGAAAACTTATTTTATTTAATAATATCATTTGATCTCTTGATGAATTATGGTTCAAAAATTTCACGAATGGATCGAAACCCTATTGGTAAATTATTCCTATTGCTTTTACATTTCGGTAACAAATTATTAATTATCTTAAATATATAAGTGAACAAATAAAAAAATACAGACAGTGTTGCAGTGTACATACTTGTACATAATATAAAAAAGCATATATTTTATTCTACTTCTCCCTGGCTCCATCCCAACTCACTGTCTGCGAAGACTGTTGGGGTCAGCTCTCCTCGTCCTCAGGTTGTATGCTCTTCTGTCCTGGACTACGTCCACCAGGCCGTGCCTCTGCATCAGGTTATTTTTTTGCACCACCCATGAATTCTTTGGTCTTCCTCTGGTTGTTATTCGAGGAAGAACCATGGAGATTGCCTGGTTCACAATGTGATCTGCGTCCAACGTGCCCATACCATCTCAATCGCCTCTCCTCCATCTTACTGTTGATGTCTGTTACACCTAGGCTTCCACGAATGCGTGAGCTTTTTATTTTGTCTCTTAGGGACACACCAGCTGACCATCTTAGCATGCGCATTTCAGCAGTTTCTAGTATATTTTATTCTACTGTACTCGAACAATATTTAAACTTATAAGTTAGTACGTAGATGTTAACTATTTTTAAAGAAATTAAATATTAAGCTTACTAAAAATAAAATTTACAATACATGCAGATATTTAAAATTAAGTTAATTCATATTTCTCATGTAAAAATGAGACGAGTTCTTAAGATATAAATTTGTATATACGATTAGATGTAGTTTATGGCTAATGTTGTTTTTATAGATTACTTAACTAGATAAAAAAATACTATATTTACTAGTTTTAAATTAATTAAATTCACTGAAATTAAGGATATGCTTTTTAAATTAGATATGTGCACTAAAATACAATCTATATTTTTTTATGCCTAATTTATTGCCAAAGTGTAAAAACAACACGAATAATCCATACATCAGAAGACTTTGTTCTTAAAAAAATTACACGCACCTAACAATTAACTTGTCTGTATATGGTTAATTCAGTGTAATGGAATTTGTAACCTACCCAACGAGTGTTTAATCGAGTGAAAAATTAAAACTTCAACTGTTCAATAAATAATTATAATATGGGAAACGTGTTACGTTGTGCACAATATAGCCTGGCGGGTGTTTTGTCATGTGGTAACATTTCCCGACCAACCAAAAAAGTGTTTAACCTTTCCTTTCCTGTGCTAAAAAACCGTTCCGGTGTTGTGTATTCAATACACATTGATACAAGTGTAAAAATGAGCGATTCAAAATGGAAAAATAAGAATATTCATAGGCAATCGCTTAAATTAATTAAATTTGAAGTCAAAAGTGATAATAATTTAAATTTAATTGCCACAAACATGAAAAAAAAACATCGGCCGACGTTCATAAAACGGGCAAAGTGACCACCTCTACTGAAAGCCGCCGACCTACTGAGCAAGAGAAGCGAGCGAACTGATATTCTATTTCTTGCGTTCACATATACCGAAGTAGAGTGAGAGTGAGACGTGAATAGCATCGCTTCCTCACCCAAAGCGGTTTTTTAGAATGAATATACCTACGTCACACACTGGGACACGTTTGATTGTATTGGTGAATTTATTTCCGATTTTCACGGTATATATCTGATGTGGTCGATAAGTGTTAATTATTATTAATATTATTTTTTTCACTCAATGCGTAAATGTATTACGGAGAAATACCTAAAATTTGAACCCATTATTTATTACATTTATAGAGATATTAAAGTTTTTAGAAGCAATGTGTACTAGTTACACATCAATGTGTACTAGAGAATACATTTACGTATTGAAGCAATGTATACTAGTTAATACATTTACCTATTGAATGAAAAAAATAATATTAATGATAATTAGCACTTATCGGCGACATCAGAGATATTTCGTGAAAATCGGGAATAAATTCACCAATACTATCAAACGTGTGCCAGTGTGTGACGTAAGTATCTCCATTTTAAAAAACCGCTATGTGTGAGGAAGCGACGCTATTCACGTCTCACTCTCACTCTTCTTCGGTATATGCGAACGCAAGAAATGGAATCTCAGTTCGCAATTGTGTTACTTCTTCGAGGTATAACAGTCCGGGACCGAGTCCCGTCTCAGTTCTCAGTAGCTCTGGGGCATCCATTTGAGGTGGTCTCTTCGCCCGTTTTGTGAACGTCGGCCGATGTTTTTATCATGTTTTCAGCAATTAAATTTCAATTATTATCACTTTTGACTTAAAATTCAATAAATTTAAACGATTGGCTATGAATATTCTTATTTTTCCGATATTAAATTGCTCATTTTTACATGTGTATTGAATACACATCACCGGAACGTACGTATTTTTTTTAGCACAGGAAGGGAAAGGTTAGGTGAATGGGCTGTTGCACGCCAGCAAACTCATCGGCCACACCGCTGTATTGGGTCCGATGGCACATCAAAGGGAGACGATCGGAGCACACCAGAGAGATTTTTTTTCTCTTTTTTTGAAAGAATATATATGACCGAAATCATATCATAGATGTCCTTACTCCACCGAATACTAGGTGGAAAAGATGCCTGTATCATTCGAGGAGAGTAGCACAGCGCGGGTTTTGAACCGACGAACTTCCGCACGAAAGTTTAATGGGTTACCGCGCGGCTATGCACTTTATGTTCAATAGCTTTCAAACAATAAAAATATATGTACTCGTATATCATCAAACAATAAAAATATATGTCCACAATCATCCTACGTTGTACGGAATTACCTATCAAACTGGATTTTTTTGAAAAAGCATTATCCAGGGGGTTTCGCTAATAAACGCCCCCTTTTTGAATCTCCGCAACACTACGTATAACTTTTGAATTTCCGCAGTGCCCCCAATCGAGCGCATCTCCCCGCGCTACAGTAGCACCGCTTTAAGCGGGAATTGTCTCGCTGTATTGAGCACTTTTCTTCAATGAAACCCTGATTTACGGTTCCATCCAAAAGGAGATTCTCAGTGAATGGATTTTGTTTAAATAAAAATTGGATAATTCGAATATTGTCAATAAATGAGGACCTACGTTACCAAGTTGCAAAGACACCTGTATCTCAGCTCTTAAAAATACATTCATAATATTATGTTGGTGTCTCCAGGGTAGGGGCGGTAGGCAGTATTAAATACAGCATTTAAAGAAGGTGCTTGCTCTGTAGCATTGGCCGGTCAACAGTTTTTATAAAGGTCCAAATATAAAATATTAAATCTCTGTGGGCCAAGAGACAAACTCGAGAATATTTATGTAGATAGGCCTATTTCGTAGTAATCCCTATCGTCAAAATTGATTGTAAAAGTTCATTCGACGACGAATATCAGACTCTTTAAGTACAGTTATAGTGTCATTGTACGGGTATATGATACGCATGAGCGATCATAGACTCCCAAAACGCGTCTTGTACTGGGAAGTGGTGGGCAAGCAAAGAGTTGGTGGGCAGAGGAAGCGCTATAAGGACAGTTAGCGAGAGTCGCTTACTTTGTGCGGGGCGCCTGAGGACTGGGAGCGTGTGGCTCAGGACCGTGTGGGATGGAGAACCGTATGCTCTCGGGCTGGATGGCGTCTCAGCGGCTAGACGTGTGAGAAACAGTCTGCGCGCTGCGAACATGCGTTAGCATGGCCAGGCAGCTCAGCAGGGTCCACATGTCTGTGACATTTGCGAGAGGGAGTGCGCATCTAGGATCGGACTGTTTTCTCACAGAAGATCACATGATCGACGTGGATAAACGGTTCAAGATTGACGTTGGAGTGGCGAGGGGATTATCGACTACGATGCTCGGCAACGACGAGTGTCATTGCAAAGTAAAAAATGCTTTGTCGCCTAATTCGGTAACAAAATAATTCTCACTCCTCTGCCTTAAAAGCACATTCGAATTCCACGTTCTTTTTCTTGTCTTGTCAATGACATAAGTGATATATACGGTAAATATTATTTTTAAAACAATCTAGATTTATTTATACTAATCATGGAGAATTAAACGATAGAAAAAGTTGCAGAACAGCGATACACGTAGCACTGCAAACGCTGTCGAATTATAACTGCGTGGCGTCCCAGCAAAGGCCACTTAATGCGAATCTAGGAGCGCCACATACGGTCGTATCTCGCAACTCCTCAACTCGGCGGTCGGCCGTTTCGTTAAAGCGCGTACTTTGAATTTTAAAAAAATGTTGAATTTAGAAATAAATCTTAGCTCGCGGCCGTACAAAAAGAGGAAGTGGGCCGAGTTTGGTCCGTGGGCCGTAGTTTGCCGACCCCTGACCTATAAAATGCTATGAATGAACTTTTATGCATTCAACACAGTCTTTGATGTGTTGTTGGGTGAATTAGGTCAAAGGAAATCAGAGGATCTTCTAAAAGCTTCTCTTGGGTCGTGAAAACCATTACGGTCAGATCTTATAAATAATAAATTGATATTGTATCGTTTGAGTGACTTTATCACTTCAACTAAGAATCTCCCTCTTTATTGTGTGTTCTATACTGAGCATTGTGGTTCACTATATCAGGAACAACTTCATAACATTGTTTAACCTTGTCAACTCAAATTTCAATATTGCCGTCGTGTAGTTAAATACATTTTTTTGAACAATGAATAAATGCCTCAATAAAAATCGCCTTTGCACTTACGCAACTGTTTCCGAAGTGAGTGCTTCTGCTGGTCTGCCGAAAACATCTTTATTTTTTTTATGAGCTCGACGTTACGTAATGACTCCAAAGGAACTGTCTAAAGTAATTCCTTCAGCGGTGACAATTGAATGTCCTAGCCCGTAACGAGTGCAATACAGGATGCATGACTGCACGGTGATTACGCTTGGATTTCAAACAGTCTAGTAAGTGGTCAGCATATTCACAGAAAACCTTGAGCATAGCAAAATTATCCTTTGATGCAACAATCGTTCCGAAGATGAACCAATTTAAAGCTGAATGGCGGATCCATTCGGAAATCATTGCTTTGATTATCATCATGGTGTGGCGACCGTATGCACGGTCACTCAACCCACGAGACGACCTTTGCACACCTTAACAATGCGAGACAAACAATTCCAAAGTCCACGCGATCGGTCATTCAACTCACTACCAGTGAAGACCGCATTCCATAAGGAAAGGAGAGGGCAACACATCTTTCGCGCTGTCTTTCAAAACAAAAGGATACCTACGCGCGACAATAAACATATTGTAAGCGCAAAGATGAGACAGCGATATATCTCGTGCGCATTCCCGCACACGTTCAAAAAACATTATAAATACCGACGTTTGTCAATAAAATTCCTCTTTACATATTCCGATTTCGACAAGTTTTTATTTATCAACAATCATCCTCATCATCTCTCCTTTAAGGAACAAACGTTCCTAAAATGGTATAACAAAGATTAATCCAGATCCACGATCCACAGACCACGCGGTAACGCTCTGGACTTTCATGCAAAATGTCACCGGTTCGAACCCCTTGCTGTGCTACTGCCTTCGTAGGACACAGACGTTTTTTACGCATAGTATCCTGGAGATATAAGAAAACCTACGACTTCAGTCATTCTTTTGAAGAACAAGAAAAACATTTGTTGATTTGTTCCGATCGTCTATCTTTTGTGTGCCATCGGATCCAATACGTCGGTGTGGCCGGTGAGTTTGTCGGTGTGCAAATACTCACTTACTTAACCTTTCTCCTCCTGTGCTAAAAACATCCACCCGTTCCGGTGTTGTGTATTCAATACACATCAATGCACATGTAACAATGAGCGATTTAAAATCGAAAAAATAAGAATACTCATAGCCAATCGCTTAAATTAATTAAATTTGAAGTCAAAAATAATAATAATTGAAATTTAATTGCTGAAAACATGATAAAAACATCGGCCGACGTTCACTAAACGGGCGAAGAGACCACCTCTACCAAAAGCCGTTGACCTACTGAGCGAGAGAAGCGATCGAACTGAGATTCTATTTCTTGCGTTCCCATATACCGAAGTAGAGTGAGAGTGAGACGTGAATAGCGTCACTTCCTCATCCATAACGGTTTTAAGAATAAATATACCTACGTCACACACGTTTGATTGTATTGGTGAATTTATTCCCTATTTTCACAAAATATCTCTGATGTGGCCAATAAGTGCTAATTATTATTAATATTATTTTTTTCATTCAATGCGTAAATGTATAACGGAAAAATATCTAAAATCTGAACCCAGTTTTTATTATATTTACAGAGATATTAAAATTTTTAGAAACAACGTGTACTAGTAACACATCACAGGACAGGAAGGGTTAAACAGGAGAAAAGAAGAAATAATCGAAACTCCACGGCACAGTTTTGCTATCCAACTGAATTGTCGTTGGAATGACGAGGGGATCCTTGACTACGAGGTCCAGTAACGATGACAACGAGAGGGAAAAAACTTCGAATAATCTAAGATTTTTAGTCGGTTCCCTTATATTTATATATATCTTCTCGCCCGGTTCTACCAGCGCACAAAGGCGGCATTTTATCTCGCTCCGTGCACCGTTTCTTTCGGTTTCCAGCCTCCATTCTCCAGCTGATCTTTTCTCCGAAGCTTTTTGAAGTGTTGAAAATAAAAATTGGTCACGTCCAACTAATTGATAGTAAAATACATATATTCATCATACAGCCCCACTGTTTCCCTACAAACCATCTTGAAACGCTATTCTTCATCTTGCAAAAACCACCAGTCTTAATTACCCCAATGCACGCATTTCTACCACTTTTAATTGGACCCTTTCAATATTCCCACATCCACGTTACACGTCCAAATATCAAAGTTTACTTTGTTTCATATCCCTAGCTTTTCTATCGCAACACACATATTTCGCCTCTTCTACATTCATAGACCTTCTCCTACGACTTCTTTGACTTTTACATTTCTTCTTTCAAAATATCTTATAATTAATCCAACCCTACATTACTAAGTATTCTTCTACCACGCCTTTCACTCACATGTGCACTGTATATTATTTTGTTTGTCTTTCTTCATTCATTCGTTTAACACGCCCAAACCATCTCAGAATACTCTTATTCATCTTACTCAACACATCACCCTTAAGTTCACATTCATCCCTTATCACTTCATTCCGTATTCTGTCATACTCGTATATTGTCATATCTTTTAAGTGCACGCATTTCTACACCATTTATTCA
This sequence comes from Odontocerum albicorne, assembly GCA_949825065.1. Lineage (NCBI taxonomy): Eukaryota > Metazoa > Arthropoda > Insecta > Trichoptera > Odontoceridae > Odontocerum > Odontocerum albicorne. Next base: position 7,214,490 of record OX463865.1, read on the forward strand.
GATTCTTTCAGTCTTGATCCACGTCCACGTTTCCCTCCCATGCATTAAAATTTATATAAAAATAATATTGTAGACAATCATTTAATAAGATTTTGATACTGTACGGTTCGAGTTAATATTTTTAATGCTACATTGTCTTTCTTTCCTATCTCTACACGTCATTCGCGTACCCTCGTAAGTCTCCCATCATCTAAGAAAACACAACCTAAATAACAGAATTATTTAGCTCTTATTTTTCACTATCCAATCCAATTCAAAAGACATTTTTTTATAGCGCCGATTTGAGATCGAATTCTCCTCAAGGGCGCTCTAACTCAGGACTTGAACCCATTAATATTAAAGAAACCACGTCTGGCAGTTATAGCAGCGCCCAAGTGAATCATTTATAAAACATTCCTTGTACACAATATATCTGTGGTATTAATAATGCCATGTGGCAATTTCTACCTATCAACCTTAACTTCTTTTCTCCCTCGTCAACATCGCTAGGCGACCCAGCGGGCTCCTCATGTCTGTGACATCTGCAAGAGACAGTGTGCATCTAAAATCAGACTGATTTCTCGTAGAAGATTGACATTGGAGTAGCGAAGCGATCCTCGCCTACGAGGCCCAGCTATGAAAATGACTCAGTCATATTAAAATTAATAAAAAATATATTTCATGGCAATAACTTTTTTGATATACTCCCCTGATAATTTTGTTAAATAATTCTTGGTTACACCAAAGGTTCCCACTTTACTTCATTGAATAAAATCTGAATATTATTTCTGACCAAATGAACACGATTCTTCGTAAAACTCTTTTTCCAAATTCACCCAACCCGCTGTATTGCTCGACTATTCAATGGCTTTTGACTTTTTTTCCTGCTCTTTTTTACTTAAAGAAACGGTTTCTTTGAATTTTTACAGTCGGAATGGTTCACCACTCTGCCCCTTCCTTCTCCTTTTTTTTCTTATTTTTCAAACAGTTGATACTGAATTGAAATGGAGTTAAGTTTATTTTATTTGAAAGTCAAGTGTTAAATTTGCTTTGTTTGCAACAAAGAAAGAAATATATAAAAAAATATTTTTATTTCACAAAAAAAATTATATGGTTTTCAATAAATTTCTTTCATATAGCTTTTTTTTTTATTTAAAATCTGTTAAAATTAATGACTGAACATTTTTTATAGTTATTTATTTATTTAATTGACGACACAACAGTGTATTTTATATAAAAATGCACGTATGACAAGTAATACAAGTACTTACAAAAAATTATTGATAAAAATACAAAACTTTATCTTAAACATCTAATCTACAGGAGATACAACAAGCAGTAGTAATAAAATTATTCACTTTTAATATGTATATTTAAATTCGATATATGTATGTATAATATATTACAAAATATTACCAAATTTCGCCAAGTAGATTTACGTAATTGTGGAATTCTTATTTTATAATTGTAAAGAACTTAGATTTGTTTTTAGTGGAACAACGCTTACATAGAACAAAACGAGTTGGATTTTTCCAGAATTTTATGGATAGATCTTGTGATTTAAAAAAACACACGGGCTCACTTGTAGAACGAGATACAAGTTGCTTTACAGAATCGAAACCTTCCACATGTTGATGCAGGGTTACTCAACTCCAGAGGCAAAGTATTGTCCTTAATGTTTATTTATATTAATAAAGTTTTTTTATTTTTTTATTAAACAAAGTAAATTATTGTACAAACATTTGTCAAGGCTATACCTATATACAAATGTATTACTTAACTAATCTTAATTATATGCTATAATTTATGAACTTACTTAATCTTATTTTCCTACATATCATTTTATTTTATTTATTCAATCTTAATATATGAGATTTTAGAAATAATTAACACCTACATACTACTAATAACTAGATAACAATTCTTACACTAACTAGCAAAAACAAGTCAACTCTTTCAGGCTACTTATATTCCATCACATTCACTCAAACCTTAGTCGTCCCAGCTAATACTGTAGGTGAACTAGTCAGGCAACAGCACAAAGTTACAAGCTATTTCTGAATATTGTTGTGATATTCTGGCGGATACTTTGTGTACTTATATTAAAAATATCTAAATTGTCTCAAAACTCATTTCCAAGTCTTTGCATACGAATTATAAAGGAGTTAATTTTATAATTATTGTAGCAATTTTCGGTAAAAAATGGATTAGGCTGTCTCGTGGATCTAATGGGAATACGAAACGCTGGCGAGTACTCGTAAGTGTGGTGTATCGATCACTGAGTGAAAACGGGCTTTCTCTTCAGTCGAGCGATGAGAGACTTCTTTACATACTAACTCACTTCACGTCATTTCACATATCTTCATTTACAATCCACGTTGCGCGAGTGTGAAACGAACTTTCTAGAGTTATCATATATGCACCATCCTGAACTATATTGATAAGAGAATCGAAAATAATTTGTCTCTAAAACGGGCTTTATGAAATTGGTGTTTGGCTTATCAACTTTGACTACGAACAAGTCCTGAAGATGAAAACTGCAACGTTTTCGAAACGTCGGCATCATATCTCGATAAAATAGTCTGAAACACTTTTTCCGACTAATTTATTTCTTTATTTTCTCACAACAGGCTTAGCCCAATTATATTGAAAAATACATGAAATGTTAACATTAAAAAAAATTATCATACATAAAATAAAGAAATATGTGTATGCATACATATACACACACGAACATACACATATATTCAAATTCACTTAAATACGTTGATGAGTACTTTCTAACGCGCTTAATCTTAGAAGAAAATTTACTTTTGCTTTTGGTAATGTGATATGAAATATGTCAATATCCGAAGCAATCCCGTTCAAAAGAGTTAAGACCCTTCTAACAGGTATAGTGGCTGGAAGACCCGTTCTTATGTATGTTATTGAGAACAGTTCTTGCCAGCGCAGTCTAGTGTAATTGTTAGGAACATTTAACAAATTAATCGTTGTAGTAATGCTGGACAGCTCACAACTCCTCGAACAACGTATACCAGGAGTCGCAGATCTCTTTTTACGTTCAAGGAGTTATACCCGAGCATGCCCAGCAGAAACTCAGTAGGCTAAAGACATGGATAGACACCAAACTCACTCTTATAGAGATGTCGTAGATATTTTTTTTTGTACCTTCTCCACCATGAGTGAGTTCTGCGCCCCCACCGGGCTCCAAATCCAAACCGCGAAAGTCTCAATACATATGTGACATTCTGTCAGATTCACCACAGCCCATTGTTGACTAAATTAAGCAAAAATAAGTCTGCTTAATTTAGTCAAGAGAAGTCTTTCCAAAGAGTTTACTAGTTTGTGCAAGTGTGGAAAACATTCAGTTGAATAATATCAAGGCACCGTAAGAAGTATACGAAACAGGCTAACTTACTTGTTACACACCTCGCTACTGATAAAACAACGGACATTCTTGTAAAATAGAATGTCTTAATAAACTAATATCAAATGAAATATTTATATAAACAATTACAATACATAAGTAAAATGTCAATGTTTGGTGACTACGCAAATGGAAATAATATTTTTTTATACAATGCAATAAAAATTTCGTAGGTATACATCTGTTTGATAATATTTATTTTATATTGTTGATAACTTTGATTCAAATAACAAAAAAAAGGAAAATATATGGCAAGTAATACTTAAAAGTACTAGTGTTATAGTTCGGAAATTCTAGGATGAGTCCTGTGACAGCTCATAAATTTTCCCCAATACAACCTTATGTAATGTATTTACCTAAATAACTTGATACTTATTAGAATTGAGGCTTATATTAAAGTTGATAAAATTATTAAAATTACTGAACATCGTTACAAGGTTGTTTTAGGGCAAATTTGTGAGCTGTCACAGGACTCATCCTACATTTTCTGAACTATGCCAAACAATTATTTCCACAACGTCACAAAATAGAAATTAATTTCCTGATCTCTTGAACCAAACAATTCTTTCCATAACGTCACACAATAGAAATTAATATTTTTTTCCATACCTCTTTGACTGGCAATCAAATTTAAAGACAAAACACCCGGGATATGGAAGAAAAAAAATAAGAATGATGTAAAAAGTGTTATAATACGAGTATATTTGTTACTTAACACTCCAGTGAAGATATACGAAGCAAAGTTAGTTACGCAACAACTTGTAACAAGGAAAGTTTGATTATGTAATTATGTTAACTATACCCCACATACTCGGTACATAATGTATTGATGAATTCCCATCCAAATTGATGAGGTGTACAAGCCCAGTGCCGTCGTACATCAATATTACAACGTGCCATGTGAGATGATGAAGAGAGAGCTTTTAATGGCCTCAAAATTATCTGAGGAAGCTCATCATCGAGATCAAATATTACTTAAGAAAACAATTATCTTCGATTAGGGGGTTTCCGGTAAAATTTTCGGTGGTAACCAAGAACAGTTGTCTGGTGGATTAAATGCTTCAAAGCAATTTCTTGCTATCATCATTCCGTCGTGTAGCTATGACGTGACTCGTGGACATACATGTATGTGTTAAATAAAAGGTATTATAATAATTAGTTGTAAGAATTGTTATCTAGTTATGAGTTAGAATGTAGGTGTCAACTATTTCTAAGAAATTAAATATTAAGGTTGTTAAAAATTAAATTACATTTTGGAAATCAAAATTAACATAGTTCATAATTATTATATATAAATTAGAAAAGTTCTTAAGCTATAAATTTGTATATAAGTGTAAATATCCTTATGCAAATGTTTATATTATATAAACACTGGGAAGAAGAAGAGGAATGAGGAATATTTTGAAACACTTATTTTGAGATATTTTTGGCTAAAAAAAATTCGCTTGCATTGTATTTTACACTCGTATTTCCTAAATGATATTTGTTAAAGAATTCATATACGAGTATATTTCATTTTAAACTCCTGCGCTTTGAAATTATGAAATTATTTATTTTTTCCACATTGAATCAAACTTTCTATTACAGATTTTCTCAAAAACTGAAATTTTTATAATTATAATGTGGATCATAATGATAACATTGATAAAATTACAATTTATTTAGCGCCGTTAAGAGAGCAGTTTCTCTTCTAGGGCGCTCGAACTTGGGATTTGAAAACACAGTTGAAGAGGCAAAAATGGTGTACAGTATCCGGCGGTAAGTAAAATACATCGGGCGTAAGAAAGAGACTGTCGGCCATAATCAGCTAACTTCGGCTTTGTAGAGCGTTATCTCTGTTAGCGCATCGTGCGACAGAGACGACGCTCTACAAAGCCGAGGTGAAGCCGATTATGGCTGACAGTCTCTTTCTTAAGCCCGATGTGTATTACTTACCGTCGGGTACTTGTACTTAGATAAAAAGGTTTGAACTTCATTTATTATCCGCCTACCCCGCGAAAGACACAGCGTTATGATATATATTTTTCTTAAAGGACACTGGGTTATGAAATATAAGATAACATTCTTAAAGGACACTGGGATATGATATATAAGGACACTGGGTTATGATATATCAGGAAACGTTTAGGAGAAAGTGTGTAATGAAGTGACATAGAATAAACCGTCTTATATAAGGGCGGCATTCAACTTAGAAGGAGACTCTGTATAACCGCTAAGTCCTTATAGGTTTCTTGTAATATCCGCCCTGCTTTGAGATAATACACACTAAGGTCGCTTTAAGTAATTGATTAACTTTACTAACCCATTTAATATCACGACGCGTCGAGGCGGATGTCATAGGAAAATCATAAATGGGTTATGATGTTTAATGCCTAAGCTATAATTGGGAAAGGATTATTTTGATAGGGGGAATTTCAATAATACATATCACGCCGTATACCCTGAGGGATAAGCAGACAGATCAGATGTCGACACTTTTCAACACATCCACACAGCTTTCATCTCCTCTACTGAAGATCGTCGACTTAAGGCGCGTTCTCACGGTTCGAGTTTAGTTGACCGATTAAAGTTGATCAACAAAAGTTGAATGAAATCTGTAGTGAAGGCGCGTTCTCACGGTTCAAGTTTAATTGACCGATTATAGTTGATCAACAAAAGTTGAATACAGGCCCATTCTCACGGTTGAAGTTTAGTTGACCGATTGAAAAATTGATCAACAAAAGTTGAATGAAATCTGTAGTGAAAGCGCGTTTTCACGGTTCAAGTTTAATTGACCGATTATAGTTGATCAGCAAAAGTTGAATACAGGCCCTTTCTCGCGGTTCAAGTTTAGTTGACCGATCAAAGTTGAATATGACTTGTATCTGTTTTTGTTCACGCGTTTCAATAGAAACTGATTCAATAAACTATTTTAATTTAATTCAGTTAAGAATGGCGTCAAAAGCATTTTCTCTTGCATCTTTATTTTTACATTTATCGAGTTGAAAGCGAACTTGACAATTCACATGTTCACACGTTTCAAGACAGGTTTCAGAAAGCAAATTGCGGATGACTCATAACTTGAACGATAAAGTTTGCCTGGGTCAATATTTTCTTGATCAACTCTATTGAAACAATGGTTCTCACTGCAGATTTTATTCAACTTTTGTTGATCAACTTTAATCGGTCAACTAAGCTTAAACCGTGAGAATGGACCTTTAGTGTTAATAGGCAAACATTGAAATAATAATCATAATATTTATTTATTTATTTATTTTTTATTTATTATTACACATGACAAGAAATATACACAATTTGAGAAAAAACAACAGGTAATTTGATTTGGACATATAATTTTAATGGATCTGGGTTTGTTGCCTTTCATTTGTCGTATCCCCAGTAAACTAGGTTTTTGCCTGTATCTTACTGAGGATATTTAGCATGAAAAAATAAATTGATACTTCTTTCCGATTTTTGATTACACAAAAAAAACCCGTTGCACGCTCTCATCAACCTGACAAACAGTGACACTCAACTACAACTGGAAACATCTTGCGAAATTCAACTCCTCACACATTATCACTCCAGAAAGACCAAAAATATTCATCCCACAATATACCGCACACAATCATAAGAATAAAAATTAAAACAAATTTACAACCAAAAAAAAAATACACAGAAACACAAATACAAAAACAACCAAAATTAAAACAACAAGAAGAAACCCACACTCACATAAATCCTTTCCACTCGTCATTCATCCTGAAAGCCCAAGTACTCAAAATCCTGATAAAAATATAAATAGGCAAAAACCCGTACGACGGTTGTCGTCAAAGAAAGAATACGAGAATTGAATTTTGAATACAAGAGAGCGAGAGAGGTATACTTTGATTCTCTCCGAAAGTAATTCGAAATTTGAATGTTTTACTTCCGTGAATATTTCACGGGCTGCAACTAGTTATATAAATTTCTTTATTTGCTTTTGTCAAGTTGTAAGAGATGGTGGGCCAATAATAACATTCAAATAATTGTTATCTTCTCGGACACCCTAAATGCTTTTCATTTCATTTCAGGTAATTGTTTTTATAAGCTATACGAGTACAAATAAATTATTTGCTCAAAGGCAAGTTATTCCAATTGATGTAAAAAATATAGATGTTTATCTAGCTTGGATTCCTTTACATATTAGTATCACTGGTAATGAATGTGTTGATTCCTTGGCAAAGGAAACATGTTTACCGGTTGTCGACTATCTGATTTTTCTACTGTAACTGACCTTTTAAATAAAATTAAACGCAAACGATACTTGGCTCCGATGGGTGTTGGATTGGGATATAACTGGTGTGAATAAGAGTTCTAGATATAAATCAATCCAATAATCTATCCCTTTAAAACTATGGTTTGACATAATAAGAATGAACAAGATGAAAGTGTCTGCCATATGTCGTGTGCTGACGGGCCACTACGTGCTGACAAGTCACCTTTACAAAAAAAGTATTGTGGAGAATCCTGCCTTCAAGTGTGGTCTGTATAATGAAACTATAGACCATGTATTTTTCGGTTGTCCTTTGCGATTTACTAAACGCCATATCTTAACCGCGTTTAATAAATGTTGCGTTTCTTCGATGAACTTTTCTGCTTATAGAAAGATTGTTAATTTTTTAAGCTTTATCAGTTGAAACTTTAAATTGTGTAGAGTTGTAATTTAAAAAAAATAGTTTTACCTTATTGACTCATATTTAGTTTTATTTGGTTCCACAAATCATCCTAGTTTAGGAGGATTGCCTATTATGAAATAAAACGAAACAAGCCTGTCAGACACAACACTTGCTCTGCACTCAAACAGAGATTATTTATTTGCCTTCCCAGTTCACCGCTCTTCTGTTTTTTACTATCCATGCAGTGAGACTCTGGAACCAGTTACAAACCAATGTTAGACTGGCTCTTCCTTGGCATGCTTTAAGGAGCGACTGAAAAACTCTTATTTTCTAGTCAGCTATATAACGTGTTTCATTCCTGATTTATTTTTCCTCTTCATCATCCCTTCCTTTTCCTTTGATTGATAATATCTTATACATATTTTATTACGAGTATATTGTTCAAAAAATCCTTAAAAATGAATAATAATTTAAATATATTTTGCGACAGTGTAACTGGCTTTATTTACTTATGTCTGTTTGGTCGGAAGAGATTGCCGCCTTGCAATAAGCCTGCCAGATTGTTTTTATTGTTTTTGCAATGAAGTATTAATTAATAAATGTGCGCGTAGATCTTTTCTAACACCTAAGGAGTAATATCCAGGCATGCCCATCAGAAAAAAAGTGGGATACAGCCATGCGTAAAATCCATATTGCTTATAATGAAGATTTCGCTGAAATGTATTTTGGACTCTCTCAACTTCCACCCTTGTCACACATTTTCTATTATACTCGTACATTAGCAAAAAATCAATATGTAACTTAATACGAGTACATCCCATGTAACTTAATATTTATATTTTATTCGGGTGTATTAACTTAATTAAAGAAAAGTCCTCATTTATTTGTTCGGTGAAATTAGAAGTTTCGTTAATTGAATTTCATTTCTCAGAACCTACTTGCCAACCTTCGTAACCTAGTGGCCACATTCTTATATTCTACTCGGAGGTTTCTCGTTCGATTCCAGACGGTACCCAAATAAGAGAGGGTGCCAGTCTGGTAAAAGAGTACGTCTGATAACAATACTCACACACGTCGATCGGTAGTGTTGCCAACCCTTTTAATGACAAACCGCAAGTTCCGTGCCTACCTCAGAGGCTCCATATTGTCTACATGTTCAATGATGAACTGCCATTTCTGTGCCTACTCTTCTTCTTCTTCTTAAACTTTCTATAGACTCAAGAGTATGTTACTGCAGGATTGTCCTCCTGTGATGCTGAGCTCCAGCTATCTCTCCATCGTTTCGGGGGTCTCCCTGGTGGACGCCGTCCATCCGGTACCCCATGCAGCTATGTATGGAATTCTTATGGAATTCATTCTCTGTTTATGTTGGTACCAGTATCGTCGACGCTGTCGTTTCCATCTGACCACATTTTGGACCTCACAAACCTCTCGGATTGTTGTGTTTCTTACACGATCACGCAAAGTCTTCCCAGCAATAGCACGTTCAATGATGAACTGTCATTTTTGACCCTACTCGAGGTTCTCAAACCCGAAAAATAATTATGTTTCCCAGCCACGCTCTTTAATATATTCCAAACATTTATTAGGATATATTGAAAAGTACCATACGGCTGTTTGCAGCACAAATATTGAAAAGAAAAGACAATTGTCTTCTAAAACATACATATTCGAACTGGAGAGTATCAACATCTGTTAAGTTCAGAATAGTATTTGCTGTCAACTTTGATGTAGGGAGTGAAACGTTGACGTGGAAAAAAACTGAGAGGAACCGAATAAATGCTGTAGAAATGCGTGTATTAAGAAGAATATTGGAGCGACAATATATGACAGAATACGGAATGAAGTGATTAGAGATTTGTGTAAACTTAAAGATGATTTGTTAAGAAAGATAAAGAAAAGTACGTTGAAATGGTATTGACATGTGGAACTAATGAATAGAAAAAGACTGACAAAACAGATGTATAGTTCAAATGCGATAGAAAAACCATCGAAAGTATGGTTGGATCAAGTGAATTATATATTCTTATTCTTCCTAGTGTCATGTTAGGTCCCCCCAATGTTAAATATCACTTGAGAGTAGGCATCTTTGTCCCCGGCAGCCCGAAAAAGATCCTCAACGCTCCTCATACCAGTCCAATCAAATATATTGTGGAGCCAGGAGATTTGCCTCCTGCCAACACCTTTTCGACCCTCTATTTGGTCTTGGATGATCAGGTGCAATAATTTGTACTTTGCTTCTCTAAGTACATGACCCAAGTAGGACACATTTCGGATTTTAATATCAGTCAGCAACTATCTATCAACTTTGGCTCTTTGAAGAACCCTTGTGCTGCTGACCATATCCGTCCAGGGTATCCGTAGCATTCTCCGGTGCATCCACATTTCGAATGCTTCCAGTCGGTTCATACTACTTACTTTGAGGATCCATGATTCTAATCCATGCTATAACACTGACCAAACGTAGCATTTGACTAGCCGTTGTCGAAGTTTCAACTTTAGATTATCATCGCAGAATACGCTTCTCATTTTATTAAAAGCTTCACGATATGATTCAATTCTGCACTTGACTTCGATTTCTGGGTCGAGGTCTTCCACTAGGATACTTCCGAGGTATTTAATTTTTTTCACTCTCTCTATATCAGTACCGTTTAATGTAAGACGTGTTCCTGCGTGATCCTGCCGGCCAAACACCATTAACTTAGTTTTACTCACTTTCATGTTCAGCCCCAGCCTCATACCTGTGAATAATATGCTGAAAGAAAAAAAACGTAAAAAGTCAGAGAAATTTTATGAGAAGGCTATAAAAAAGATGCTAAGAAAGTGTGTTGAGATAGGAAAGCATGGCACTCTGCTCTCTCGAATAAGTTTGAAAGGACGTATGCTTTAATTGTATGATATATTAATTAACTTCGACTTCATTAATTTATAATTGTGCTGAGAAAATAAAATAAAGTTTTATATGCCGTGTACATATCTAATTGAAAAAGTATACCGTCATTTCTAGTGTATTTACTTTATGTTAAAATAGTCTTAATTTAAAAAGTACTCCTAAAAGTCCTCTCTATCTTGATGATTAATCCTCACGGGAGTTCTCCACGTTCTATAGTACTTAGCTTAACAAATATAAGCCAGGACCTTGCCAAGTTTTCTTTCTACTTTCCTGGTGGCGAATTATTTATTAAAACAACTTCCTTAATATGGACCGCCACTTTAAAGTTGAATATCTTTCCTTCCTTAAACTATAATATCGATAAAATGGTTCATTTACTGAGTTGTGGATATATAGGTAGAATGAATGTCTATCTATTTATTTATTTATGTATTAATTTATATTGCTTATTCAATGTACGGAAAATTTACTTTTAAAACATAAACCAATGAAATAGAGTACGTGTTCACATACATACAAACATACTATCACGCTTTTTTTCCTTTCGGGGTAGGCAGAAAGAACAGAGTGCGATTTAGATTCTATCGCTATGTGTGTAGCGAGTTTTGCCTTTTCTACAATCCTGTACCTTTTCATACAACGCCCAACACGGACATTTCCGTTGTCCACTTGGTAAGACGCCTGTCTTCTAATTATTGGAACCCAATTTTTTTTTAAGTGAAACTTCTATAGGCGCGATAGGGAAAATTAGCCTGAACGTCACGAAATGTGAAACGGTATATTATATTATTATTATTAAATTATTATTTCTTATTATTAAATATTTTATTTATTAATAAATTATTATTATATATTTTAATATTATTAATATTTAATATTAATTTAATAGTTAGTGTATTATATTATTATTAAAATTATAATTATTTATTAATAAAAATAAAAAAATAAATGTTTTTTGTTTTATATTATTTTCACATTAATATATTTAATAATTGTTAATTTTATTTTATATTAAATTATTTTATTTTATTTAATATTTTTTTAAATATTTATTTAATATATAATTTATATTTAATATATAATTATAATTATATATATGTTATAATATTAATAATTTTATTATTATTATGTTATAATTAATTATAATATAATTAATTAATAATATATTGTAATAAAATAGTATTATTAAGAATATAATAAAAATAATATAATAATAAATAAATAATTATTTGAAAGGAATAAATTTAATAATTAATTATAACATAACAATATTTATATATTTCATATTAAAAAATATAAATGTAATATTATTAAGTGGATTATATTATTATTAAAATTATTATTTATTACTAAAATTATTGTTCTTTTTTAAGTTAAGGATTTTCCGTCTGGTACTCGCTTAGTCTCATAAACATCTTTTTTGTTGGTTGGAGATGATTGTCACATGGCAATAATCCCACAAGGTTGTAAATACTGCGTACAAATCATGTGTCACTACATGATTCGCTCGGGCGCTGCTATAGCTCTCTCACGTGATTTGTTTCATATTCATGGCTTCAAGTCCCGAGTTAGAGCGCCCTTGATGAGAGTTTGCTCTCTAAACAGCGCTATATAAAATCATCCTCCATTCTTACTTGTCCAAGATTTCTCGGATTTTTTCACGTTTTCGTCTTTCTAAACATCACTTACTCGATCCAATCACACTATTTTTTTCTTATTTTATTCGTCTTTCTTATCTCATTCGTTCTACACGCCCACACTATCTCCAAGTTTTCTTTTTCATCTTACTTAATACATTTTTTTTTATTTATTTATTATTACACATGACAAGAAATATACATAATTTGTGAAAAAACAACAAGTAATTTAATTTGGACATACAATTTTAATGGATTTGGGTTTGTTGGTCTTCATTTGTCGTATCCCCAGTAAACTAGGCTTTTGCCTGTATCTCACTGATAATTAACATTAACCTTAAGTTTTCATACCTTATCACTGTATTCATATTTTTCACAGTGCGCGTATTTTTTAGGCATATATTCGGCATTTTCCACGTATACGTTTCAATCCCATACATCAAAGTTGGCACTAGAATACTGTTGTGGATCACTTAGTAAATGATGATACTGACTAAGCAGATTTTAATGATTCCAGTATATATGTTTTAGAGCCCCGTCGACCTTTTTCATATCTTTTAACGTTTTTCTAATTCTCTCGTAGCTCTTCCACCATGTGAGAAAATACTACCTAAATAGCAGAATTCATTTAACTCACCCTCATTCATTACTCACCCATTTATTTTCTCTTTCACGCTCATCTATAACCATGACTTTAGATTTCGCAACATTCATGCCCAGATCTTTCCCATCTATGAGAGAAGTAAAGAAACATGTAAAGGGTCTTTCAAATTGAGCGTTTTTTTTTATTCTTGGATAAAATACAGATGGCGTCGCGAGCTTGTCTGGGGCTTGTGACATTTGAAAAGTGTAATTAATGTATGACATTTATAAAAATTGAGTCGTGTTCATTACAACAACGCGTTAAAATTGGAAAGCTTAATTACAAATAATTTAAAAGTTTTAATAAAAGCAAATGAACCGACTTCTTAATCTTTCAATCGGCACAATTGATAGTCGCTCTGGATTCACGAGTTGCATCTTATAAGGTTTTGTATCTGATCATCCCAAAAACTATCCATCGAGCCAGGGCCGCTGTATACGTAAATACAATCAGTGCTTAACTAATGGGAAAGGTTATTCTTCGTCGTGGCCTCAATGCTGAGGAACGAAACCCAATCATATATACGAGTATGTGGTTTTCTCAGGGAAAATAGTGCAGTGGTTTCCTGTTACCTTGTGCACCGTAGTAGATATTATAGGTATTGTATACATGTTGTATAGATAATGTGAGCCCTGCTGTTATCACATAATATTTTGGAATATAGTACCGATTCCTAAAGGAGATGTGCATTTATGAATGTTAAGATGAAGCAGGAGTCTTGAGTAAATATCTAAGGATATACTTATGTGGTTTTTGCTGTGGAGAAAAATCTTTCATTCAACCAGAAATGTGTTAAGGAGACCTTTAGTGAAAATCATATTGGATAAACATTCCAATAATTTATTGGGCTAGGTAAAAAGGACAAATCTAAATGCCTCGTTTAAAAATAGTTATACTTAGTTTTAAATGTACAAGTATGGTCTTCCATCATTATTTATTTTCGTCTTCTAACCATTCATGACATTGTTTAATGTGTATTTGTTTAAAATATTGCTTTTTTTTGTTTAATATTTATATTTTTCTTTTGTTTAAAAAAAAAAGTGATTTTGTTAAGTTGTCTTTCTCTCTAGGTCTTGGTAGACTTATAAATTCGCTTGTCTTCTGTACATCTTCAATAAAATAATACGTCGAGCTAGTTAAGAAGCACTCTTGAGGTGATCTTAATGGTTGGTAGGTAAAATGGGTTATATGGAACTATTATTGTAAAAACAAAAAGTTAATAATTTGTAACATTTCCACAAACTTGCTGATATTTATGTCATTGGTAATTGGGAGTTTAAAAAGTAAGCTTTTAGTTAGAAAGCGATCTTAGGTTGATCTGAATAATCAAGAAACAGCGTTATATCAAATTTTATTTTTTAAAAATAGATCATATAAATCTTTCCCCTTCCACTCCAAACAACTTTTTTAAACAATTGTATTGTATTAAACCTTAGTTTTATACAGTACAACTAGGCGAGCTTATTGCCATGTGACAATATCTTCCTACCGACCATAAAGATGTTAAAGAGGTCTTAAGTGAAAACCAGACTAGAATCTTTTATTTTTTTTTAATCTGGGTTCCAACGGGAATCGAACCCACAACTTCCGGGCTGGGAGACAAGCGTTTTACCAACAAGGCAATGGAGGTGGTTTAAAGTTGTGTAGTTAGAAGAGAAAACCTCTGCTATAAAATTTCTATGTTCTACATTTAAAAATACAACCTTCAAATATGTTGATAATAAGAATAAAAAAATTTGGGCGGCACGACTCCTGAGGGCGGTCTTGAGCTCAGACCTTTCAACAACCACACGATCCATATTCTGGACCTTTTACATTCTATTGTGATGTCCAAAGGTGGAAACCTTTTAAGACTTTATGGTATGACACCGCTATAAAGCTTCTCTCCTTTGTTGTGCGTGGCTCTCCCTCCTCCCATCATCCAGGGTTCCTCTGGATCCTTGACTCATGAATATGCAATGACTTTTTGGTCATCAAACAGATTTCGGTCTCTTGGTTATCTTAAATGGTCGCACATGAGAACTGCGTAAGATACAAAAATCATTGATGTTAATTTTTATTACAAAAGTGTCAGTGGCCGTAGTCTAATGGTAAGGGTTCATATTCAGCAAACAGGTTTATTGCTAAACCGGGTCTTTTAATGTCTTCTCTCTTAAATGTATTTTCTACAGTTTATTTTGAGATGTATTGGCGATACTCAGAAGTAATTTACTATACATGTATGTACACATTATGTTGCTGTCAAGGAACCTTTATTTGTTTGTTTGAATTGATCTGAGGCGGTATTTGTGGATTTGTTTATTTTTCTGCCATCTATTTACTTTCTGTGTTTTTTTCTCTCTTCTTATTCTACATGTGCAAGGGTATGGGCTGAAAAACATATGGTGTCCCCGTGGCTGGGCTCGCCCTATATTGGTGGGTTGTATCTTGGCCGGGGGGATGTTATAAGACGAGCCCAGACCTTTTGATAGCTTCTGTCTTTAATGTATTCTCTGCAATTTATGTGTTCTTGAAGTATATTGAAATGTATTATGTACATACTATGTTGCTATGAATACCCCTATAACATATTTATTTAAACAGCATTTTTTCAAACTACCCAGCTTATTTCGTATAAGTAAAGTTGTTGAAATCCATGACAGGTTTTACTCGAGTGTTTAAATTTATTTAAAAAATAAACAAATAAATTACTTATCTTTCAACAACTATGGTAGAACTAGATGAATGGAATTCATTTAAGGATAAGGAAGGAAGACAAAGAAAAATTATGCTGAAAAAATATTTTGAGTAGTGTAAAATTTTTCCAATTTTTTTTAAACCTGGCGAGTTTATTGCCATGTGGCAATCTCTTCCAACCAACCAGAAAGATGTTTTTATAGGCCCTAAATGTTAACCAGACTGAAATCCTATTAAAAAAAATCTGGGTTCCAGCGGGGATCGAACCCACAACCTCCGGATCGGCAATATAATAATCCAAATTCTTCTTCATAATGAAAACTATGAAGAAGAATTTGGATTATTATATTGCCGATTGCCAAAATGTGTTGGTTCTTTCGCTTATTTGAAACGCATATATGACAGCCTTTATATTTATCGTTACAGACGGTCAGAGGAATTGAGAAACAGGACTGATGGGGGATTAAATAATCTGCATAGATTATGTAGCCAAAGAAGAGTTGTTCACACAAACATAACATAACATAGCTGGAATATGCAGATGATTGCGCTCTTGTTACGCATTCTGAGGAAGACCTCCGAGAGATCATCTGTGTATATACAGAAGTGTATCAAATGTTTGGCTTAGAAATAAACGTGCAGAAAACTCAGGTGCTAGCTTGTCCTGCAGAGAACGAGATGCTACAATCACCTGACATTTGAGTGAATGGTGTGCATCTGGAAAATTTACCTAACTTAACATATCTGGGCAGCATCCAGGCTTTGAACTCTTCTCTTGATGATGAACTGAAGAGTCGCATCAGGAGCTGTTGCTTGAATGAATGACAGAGTAACTACAGGTGGGACATCTCCCAGTCTACAAATATATCAATCTACAAAGCAGTCCTCCCCATATTTCTCTATTGGTCTGAGACTTAAGTTCCCTATAGAAGGCATATTCGAATCCTTGAAATTTTCAACCAGCGTTTCCTTCATCGAATTATTTGGATCCACTGAAGTGAAAATGTCACAAATTTTTTGGTACTACAATGCTCCAACTGTAAACCTATAGAAGATATGGTAAAGGTGAAATTGTGTTGGATTGGACATGTGATGCGCATGGGCGATCATAGCCTCCAAAATGCGTCTAGTACGGATAAATAGTGGGCAAGCGAAAGGCTGGTGGGCAGAAAACGCTATAAGACAGTTTGCAAGAGTCGCTGTCTTTATGCGGGAGGGCTGAGGATTGGGAGCAGGTGGCTTAGGATCGTGGCGGATGGAGAAACATCAGTTCTCGGGCTGATAGCGTCTTAACAGCTAGACGTGTGAGAATCAGTC
This sequence comes from Odontocerum albicorne, assembly GCA_949825065.1. NCBI lineage: Eukaryota > Metazoa > Arthropoda > Insecta > Trichoptera > Odontoceridae > Odontocerum > Odontocerum albicorne. Next base: position 7,231,699 of record OX463865.1, read on the forward strand.
AGCGTGCTGCAAACTCAGCTGGATCAACATGTCTAAGACATCTGCGGAAGAGTCGGATCGGGCTTTTATCTCACAGAAGATCATATGGAAGTAGAAGAGCAGCTCAAGATTGACGTTGAAGTGATTAGGAGACCCTTGACTACGAGTGTGTTCCGAAACTCTGAAATATGGTCATACTTCCTAAGGTTGATATGAATCGGATTCAAACATCTCCTAGTTTACGTCTAAATATCATTCATCACCGTAATTAAGTAATGGAGTCATCATATGAATATCTTAAATTTTCCATTTATATAGGTTGAATATTTATCATATTTGCTTTCTTTTTGTTTAAGGTAATGCTGCACTCTTTCTACGATTCATTGCACTGAATTTGGTAAGTTGTAAAATCTTAAATATGATTATACGTATTTTTAACCCTTCCTTCCCTGTGATGTGTAACTAGTACACATTTCTTCTAAAAACTTTAATGTCTCAATAAATATAATTAATACTATGTTCAGGTTTTCGGTCTTCCTCCGTAATACATTTACGCATTGAATAGGAAAAATAACATTAATAATAATTAAAACTTATCGGCTACATCAGAGATATTTTGTGAAAATCGGGAATAAATTCACCAATACAATCAAACATGTACCAGTGTGTGATGTAGGTATATTCATTCTAAAAAAACTGCTATGGGTGGGGAAGCGACGCTATTCACGTCTCACTCTCACTCTACTTCGGTATATGGGAACGCAGGAAATAGAATCTCAGTTCGCTCGCTTCTCTCGCTTCAGTAGCTCGCGGGCATTCGTTTGAGGTGGTCTCTTCGCCCGTTTTGTGAACGTCGGCCGATGTTTTTATCATATTTTCAGCAATTCAATTTCAATTATTATCACTTTTGACTTCAAATTTAATGAATTTAAGCGATTGGCTATGAATATTCTTATTTTACCGATTTTAAATCACTCATTTTTACATGTGTATTGAATACACAGCACCGGAATGTGCTGATTTTTTTTAGCACAGGAAGGGAAAGGTTAAAAAAATTCAATCCATTTCTGTCAATTGTAAGTCAATTAGAATGAACTTCTAAACGTCAGCTGTCATTTCACATTTGATATGTATTGAAAACTATTAACATGTATGCTGCAAACACCCTATTATTGATACATTAGATATTTTTATCCCACAAAGAAAGTGAGCTGAAAAAATATCTGATGTCCTCGCAGCCGGTCTCGCCTTTTATTGGTGGGCTGTAACTCGATCGGAAGGATGTTATGAGATAAGTCCAGACCTGCGCATAGCGGCTCTCTCTCAAATGTATTTTTCTGTTATTGATCTTGACATATATTTATTTAACACTTTTATTGCAAATACAATCTGGCCACTTATTGCCAGGCGGCAATCTCTTCCAACCAACTAGACAAGAAGTAAATGAAACAAGTAACATGGTCCCAAAAAAATATTCAAATGACTGTACCTGCCTGTATACCTACCTAAAGGAATTGTCAAAATAACGAGTGAATTGTTAAAACACAAATAAATTAAATTAATTATTGTTGATCATAAACATACAGGGTCATTGACCGATCAAGAATTCAATGATTGTTACACACTACGAACAACGACAATATTTACTATTTACAGCGCGCAAATTGGCTAGCCATCTCCAAATATAAATAATTAACCTACCGCCCGTTCATGTGACAGAGCAAGGCAGATATATATACCCCATGTATTCATTCGCTGGTATAAATTGTCCGCACTCTGCGAAATAAACATACTTTTATTGTCGTCCATTCAACTGTCAAGACTTATTATTTATCGCTTGTTGTCACTTTCGTTTTTATCCATCCGCATTCCTGAGTCTATAAGTAAACAAATATCAATCAAAATCATCACAACAGTTAAACATAAGCAATCCGCTATATGACTATCCATCTCCACGAAATCCATGAACATATATCATACGTGAGCTTACTCGTACGTCCATAAACTCCACAAAGACGGACAATCAACCGAACATTTCTTTTCTAAACTGAGATGTCATCAAACAAAGGAGAAAGAAGGAATGGTGGAGAGGAAAGGAAGAGACAAATCAGGAATGAAACACGTTATATTACTGACTAAAAATAAAAAGTTTTTTCAGTTCTTAAAGCATGCCAAGGATGGGAAATATGTGTGCGATTACATGCTATAAAATATATGCGCGATTTCATGCCATGAAATATGTGCGATTTCGGAATGTATCTATAATATATATGAACATACTTTTAATAAACCTTTATTTATATTGCTCCTTCGAATTAACCCGACTTCATCGCAATCCCAAGTGTTTTTTGTATCCTTTTTCAACAATTTCCCATTAAATTCAGCTTGACAAGGATATCAATCTTATTTAAAACTTTATAAGTGCCTAATAAGACATTTTTGTTTGAAATTTTGTTGGCTTTATCGCGTATTATTCAATTACATTTTTTTAACACTTTTTATGACTTTCCTGCTTCGAAAAAATCTTTTATCCATTCGTGCCAAAAGAAATCATGATAGCTTAAAGTTTCAGAGACAGCTTTTATGGGTTATTAAACTTTTTTAACTTATAATTTGGAATTAATGAAAAGTTAGTTAATAGAGTTTGTGCTTCGACGAGCGGTTAACGCAATCAAGAAGTTATCCCTGATGATCTTATATGATTTTCAGACATCTTGTCGATGAACGAAGCATGTATGTGTATTTGATTAAAGTATGTAGTAATATTATTTACACATATCATAAAACAACGTGATTTCAAACCAGTGGAATCTTTTTCGAGCAAAAAATAATGTCTCTCGGCAACGTCTTTCAAAATGCGTACATAACTATAGCGGAATCTTAATTACTATTAAAATGAATAAGTCCTTATTCCCACAAATAGGAAGAATGAAATTCTAATGAAATTCTAAGGAAATTCTAAAGAATAAATTCTAGTAACTGAAGTCACTCTGTGGCACCTTAACAACCGAGACACTTAAAATCATAGAAAATCATTGAACTTTATTTTTCAAGTTTGGGGTTTTATGTTAAATTTCAATAATTTCTAAAAAAATAAAACAAAACTATTTTACTCAAAAGTTAGTGTACAAGTATAAGGTTGTTATAGATTTTAGGCGTGCAGTAATATTACTAACAGGCATAACGACATGCTACAAGTTATTGCATACTCCACTAGTTCTAAAATCTAAGCTTCGAAAAACTTGGACAAAGAAGATATTGTCTCGAGACCACGCTTTCCACGCGTATGTATAAAAAATATGTTAAGGTATACCATTCGAAATAAATAAAATGAATTTTTAAGACACATGTCTTTCGACACGGAGTTTGCGGATTCGATTCCCATTGGTACCCATTATTTAAAAAAAAATTGTATTTGTCTTATTTTCACTTCAGACCTCTAAGAATTTTTTTTAACCTAGCTAGTTTATTGCCATGTGGCAATCTCTTCCAACCAACCAGAAAGCTGTTCTATAGGTCCTAAGTGAAAACCAGACTGGAATCCTATTTAAAAAAACTGGTTTCCACTGGGATCGAGCCCGCAACCTCAGGATCGGCAGACAAGTGTCTTACCACCAAGCCACGGAGGTCGTCATTTTTATAGTGGATTGTAACTGTAACCTCTTAATTTCATGTCAGTTATATACAGTGATTTCATTTCCTCAGTTATTTTCCATCCCTTTTAAACATCACTTTCTTTGATTGGTGATATCTCATTTATCATCATCATCACATTAAACCAGGGTCGATCCACTACTGGATGAAGGTCTCCCCAAGTATCCTCGAAATAGTTCGGTTTTTTGCTCGTTGATGCCATGTGATGCTGCCATGCTTCCTGATTTCATCTATCCAGCGTACCTTCAGTCTTTTCCTGGGCCTCTTTATGCCTCTTGGGTAATATTAGATTATTTCGGACATCCATAGGGAGTCTGACATTCTGATTACGTGCCCTGCCCATTGCCACTTCATTTTCTTACACACCTTTATGTTATAACGTCTTCTATCTTTGTTATATTGCGAATCCCGGTGTTTCGTTTACGGTCTCTTTCAGTATATCCCAACATGTATTTATATTTTTGTTATTTATATGCTTGAAGAATTTAGTTCAAATTAATAAAAAAATAAAAAAGTGGCGATCATGTAGCTTCCTTTATTTACTTTTGTCTCGTTGGTAGGAAAAGATTGTTACCTGGCAATAACCTCTTCAGGTTAAACTGTAAACAATGAAAACATAATGTAATACAACAAATTGTAATTTATGGACAAAATTGTTGGTTACATCGTTATACTGTTGCACAAGGAAAATTTAAGTTTATTAAAGAGATCTCTTTAATAGCATTTACGATGTTTTGCCATTATTAGCCTATTATAATGCGACATGAATGTAATATTTACGAGTTCGTGCGTGAATTAGTGTGTTTTTACCCTTGTGTGGTAGTTAGTCGTGCAAGCTTTAATATTTAACTCGACAGTCAAAACTCACGGTTAGGTTAACCTTCACGGTTAACTTAACCTTGTTATTAATTTAACCCATACAGTTATTTTTTATTGGAAATCCAGATATGTGGTAATTGATATTCTTTTTGATTGAATTGTGAAACTTTTAAAATTCTCTTTTTTTAACTTTCGGAGACTATATTATAAATTTACGCACTGACACTTTTATATAATATCCTTAACTATCCCGCCACCCTCTCTTCTTTTGCCGAAAATATTCAGCGTCTTTCCGATCATGGATTTGCGTTACGCTCAAACAGATATGTTCATTGGCCTTCCCAATCCACCGTTCTACTTTTTTACATCGTACTCTACAGTGGTAAAGCGTATTTACAAATAAACATATAATCACGCCATGTCTCATTTGTTGAGTTGTTGTTGAGCGTATTTACAAATAAACATAAAATCACGCCATGTCTCATTTGTTGAGTTGTAGTTGAGCGTATTTACAAATAAACATATAATCACGCCATGTCTCATTTGTTGAGTTGTTGTTGAGCGTATTTACAAATAAACATTTAATCACGCCATGTCTCGTTTGTTAAGTTATTGTTGAGCGTATTTACAAATAAACATATAATCACGCCATGTCTCATTTGTTGAGTTGTTGTTGAGCGTATTTACAAATAAACATATAATCACGCCATGTCTCATTTGTTGAGTTGTTGTTGAGAAATACAATGAAAATAAAATAAAACAAACATTATAATTTAGCAGATGTTTACGACCATTGTTCACCCAAATTGTTCGAGCGGGTTTTTTGCCTCATTTTGAACAAAATTAGTTGTTTTTTTGGAGCTCGATTTTTTTAAACACGCAATAGAAATAATGCGACGTACATTAAATAGAAGATATGTACAGTGTATGGCGACAATGAAGTCAGCGATCGTGTGTGTCAAATGTGGTTTTAAAAAAATCTTAGTGGACGTATCTGCACAGCAATAATCATACTTTTATCCCTATGACGCCAACATACTATTTTATAGGGTCAGTTTTTCTCTATTGATATAGCGCAGTTGTATTTTTCGTAAAGTGCTCCGTTTACATTGTTCCCTGTAGCTTCCCTCCATTCAATATACATTTCAATTCACCCATCACACGTCAGCATACTGCCCAAATACCGAAATTCTTCAACCTGCTACAGTTTTTTAAAGCTAACCCATAAACCGTATTTTAAGTATTTCAATTATATAGTATCTTAAAATTGAAAAACATCAGTATTAAAAATGTATTTTATTTAATATTCGGAAAAAAATAAAAATAACCATAAATTTGGTGCCTTCGTGGAATTTCGTATCCAAATGGGTTAGTTTTTTTTATAACATATATCAACGCCAGAGCCAGAATAAGGTATTTTTGTGCCTGGAGTACGAATTCAAAATCGCGTCCGCACAATATATATATTTTTTTAAACAATTGTAGGAATTGGTAAAATGCTGTTATAATTTCCTCTTATTGTATAAATTATATTTTTTTACTTTGTCAAAAAAATACGCCCCACTTTCCCAGTGAACACAATTAAATTGAGGGCATATGGTCACTCGGCCCTAAATTGAGAGCATATGGTCACTCGGCCCATAATTGAGGGCATATGGTCACTCGGCCCTAAATTGAGGGCATATGGTCACTCGGACCTAAATTGAGGGCATATGGTCACTCGGCCCTAAATTGAAGACATATGATCACTCGGCCCTGAATTGAAGGCATATGGTCACTCGGCCCTAAAGTTGAATACAAAATTTTAAACTTGAAACATTTATTTTTAAGCTTTTATGGTAGCATAATCATTAATAATTTAAATGAAATTGATTTTTATTTGAAATCAAATGTGCAATAGAATCAACAGCCAGATCAGATTATATCTTTCATCTACAACTTGATCTTAAAGAACTTTTTTTTATTATAGTACAGGGCACATTGGATTACATACCCTCATTTTCAGGTATTAAATTTAGATATGCAGTTCTCTGCTGATTTCGTACCAAATATGTTTTTATAAACATATCTAAATGCGTGGAAGTTCCTAATCCAATAACCGCAGATATCACCTTCCTATCCTTTCACTTAATTTGTTTAATTTTTTATAATATTTTTTATCTATCAATAATAATGGGTTCGAATTCCGAGCTAGAGCGCCGTTAACCCTTCCTTCTCTGTGATGTGTAACTAGTACACATTGATTCTAAAAACTTTAATATCTCTATAAATATAATAAATACTGGGTTCAGATTTTAGTTATTCCTCCGTAATACATTTACGCATTGAATAAAAAAATTATATTAATAATAATTAACACTTATCGGCCACATCAGAGATATTTTGTGAAAATCGGAAATAAATTCACCAATACAATCAAACGTGTGACGTAGGTATATCCATTCTAAAAAACACTATGAGTGAGGAAGCGACGCTATTCACGTCTCATTCTCACTCTACTTCGGTATATTGGAACTCAAAAATAGAATCTCAGTTCGCTCGCTTCTCTCGCTTAGAGTGTTTTTTATTAATCAGCCGGCTTTCGTTCGAGGTGGTCGTATCGCCCGTTTTGTGAACGTTGTCCGATGTTTTTTTTTCAAGTTTTCAGCAATTAAATTTCAATTATTATCACTTTTGACTTCAAATTTAATTAATTTAAGCGATTGGCTATGAATATTCTTATTTTTCCGGTTTTAAATCGCTCATTTGTACATATGTATTGGTGTGTATTGAATACATAGCACAGGAACGGGCGGATTTTTTTAGCACAGTAATGGAAAGGTTAAAGGGACTCTGCTCTCTACACGACGCTATACTCATATAAATTATTATTATTATTATAAGTTAAAAAACGATAATTGAGAATTCTTCTGAACCTTAACCATTAATGTGGTTTTCTTCAATAATTATAACCTTGCCGTATGCCCCTCTTCCCATCAAGTATCGATAATAAATTTGAGTTGGAGAAAGTTTGGGAATTTTTAAGGTTCTTCCTGTCGCGAAAGCTCGGGAGACGGCCGCTGCTGTCCGATTTCAGAGATCCAACCAAACTTCCTGTTAGCTTTTTGTTAGCACCACATATCCTCAAACTTTCATTAAAAAATAAATATACATATATCAATCCAAAAGTGAATATACTTATAATAAGTCATATTATCGGAACATGCGGATGCCCACTACCACCCCCTCCCTTAACCCCTTAATTTCGCGAATTTATTAACCTCATCTCGTATGTGACGCATACGTCCGATAAAGTGATAAGGGGAAAACTTTTTAATGTATATAATTATTCACCTTTTTAAAATAATATGTATTCTACCCATATCAGAATGATTTGTGTCACCATACGAAAACCAAAAATGCTATAATTAGAGTTGATTCTCACGTAATACAAAATATTTTAAAAAATTATAAACAATTTAATACACCAGCTGCTAAAATACATACATATTATCACACCGTCTCTCTATTGGAGTAGAAAGAAAGGAGAGAACCCCAGACTTTCCTATCATGAGACACGTTTTTCGCCTCTTTTACATCCATAAAAACCTTCCACGATTTCTCTGACTTTTTATTCCCTCGTTCAAAATATCGTACACTTGATCCAACCATTCTTTCTTCAATATTCTTCTACCACGCCTTCAACTCACATTTGCGCTGTTTTTTTGTTTTGTTATTCTTTCTTCTTTCATTCGTTCCACATGTCCAAACCATCTCAGAGTGCTCTTCTTCATCTTAATCCTCACAACAGCCTTAAGTTGACATTCATCCCTAATCACTTCATTCCGTATTCTGCCATATAATATCGCCCTATGTATTCTTCTAAGTGCACGTATTTCTACAGCATTTATTCAGCTATTTTCAGTCTTAATCTAAGTTCACGTTTCACTTCCATACATCAAAGTTGGTTATTTAAATACTGTTTTAGACTTTCATGTTGACAGTTTTTTAACACAACCCGGTTCGAGAATATATCTTTAAGTGCTTCAATGACTTTGTTTCATATCGCTACACACCGTTTAATATCCCTCATAACTCTTCCATTATCTGAGATAATACTTCCTAAAAAAAGCAGCTGATTTATCTTTAAAATTTAAGTAATCGTTCTTTTAGAGGGAAAAGTTCTTTAAAGAAAGAAGAAATGATGCTTTTATTGGACGCGCCAAAGACATGATGTTTATTAAATCAAATATGTCACTCAAATGAGAACCGAAAAAACAAATTATAGCCTCATCAGTCCAGTTGTGTCTCTAACTTGGTCAGTTCAACGCATTAGGATTCTTCCTCACGTTGCTCATACTTCCATGCTTCCGGTAACCACAAATTGTCTTCTTGGCCACGAGCAATGTATCCAGAGAACTGGAGGACTCGCTGAAGGCATGTTATTGACAATATGTCGGGGGTTTACAATTCTTTGAGAATGGAGACGTTAATTCGTTTAGTGAGGGTAGAAATATCAAGAATTCTTCATGTTGTTCCTCGTCCTTCCATGCTTCCAGTAACAACAAACTGTCTCCTTGGCCACGAGCAATGTGCCCAAAGAACTGGAGGACTCGCTGAAGGCATGTTATTGACAATCTGTTGGTGATTTACAGTTCCTTGAGAATGGAGACGTTAATTCGCCTAGTGAGGGTAGAGATATTAAGGATTCTTCATGTTGTTCCTCGTCCTTCCATGCTTCCGGTAACAACAAACTGTTTCCTTGGCCATGAACAATATGCCCAAACTGGAGGACTCACTAAAGGCATGCAATTGACAATCTGTCGGTGATTTACAGTTCTTAGAGAATGGAGATATTAGTTCACCTAGTGAGAGTAGATATATAAATTTTTAACTATTATATCACCTATGCATAATATATCTAAGCATAACATATTATGTTGGGCGTAGCCGGCATATTATCTTTTAATAAACACTAAATTATTCAAGGCGGAAACTATGAACCTTACAACGTAAAGAAAGATATCAATGCGCTGCGAGTAGAGATATCCCAAAACTATGAACCTTACAACGTAAAGAAAGATATCAATGCGCTGCGAGTAGAGATATCCCAAAACTATGAACCTTACAACGTAAAGAAAGATATAATTGTGCTGCGAGTAGAGATATCCCAAAACTATGAACCTTACAACGTAAAGAAAGATATCATTGCGCTGCGAGTAGAGATATCCCAAAACTATGAACCTTACAACGTAAATAAAGATATCATTGTGCTGCGAGTAGAGATATCCCAAAACTATGAACCTTACAACGTAAAGAAAGATATCATTGCGCTGCGAGTAGAGATATCCCAAAAATTTTATATTTTTGTGATATCTCTACATAACATACGTGAGTGCAGTTTCTTCTAGGTGTGCTGCCTTCTAAGCGTGAACGGTGTCTTGTCGTATCTTTAATTTAATGACGCGAATAACATCTGATCCAGCTGTGATAGAAAATATTTGGTTTTATTTTCCTCACATCTATTTGAGGCACAGACATATTTATCTATTTAGATTGACAATAAATAGAACTATCGTTCCAAATTATTTTATTTTGTTTCGCGGAATGTTGCCATTAAATTGAGCCTTTATAGATACTTCACAAAATGTTTTTAAATAAAGCATATTGAGTTTTTGTAGTTACATAAAAGTTATTTGTTTCGACTTAACAATTATTTCTTATTTGTTTACGTTTTATTTCTTGTAACTGTATATATATATTTCTCTTTAAGGTTTTTTTTGTCGAATCGGATTTAACGTATTTATGTTAGCTTTATTAAATTAATAAATATCTCATATTTGTCTTCTGAAAAATATATTTACATCATCAAATACAAAGGTTCGTGATAACCGAGCTATATTTGATGAGAAGCTAAGCTTTGTTACGGTACAACGTACCTTATAACAAAAATAACAACAAAAAAATGAAGCAAGTAGTGAGCTCTCAGCACATTTAGTTTGACAGAATATACAACAAAAAAATTGTTTTACCTAATTACAACAAAAATATATATATTGAAACAGGTGTCAAATCGTAAAATCACATGTTACCAATAATATATGGGACCGTCCACAGGCGCACAGCCCGTACTGCGCAAAAAAATACAAACACAATAAATAGACAAATCATTGAAAAACAAATCAAATACAAATTGAAAACCAAATATAAAAGTTGGAACTGGACAGATATATCTTCACAAATCCTCAAAAAAAAACGTGTAAAATTACAAAAGTAGTAAAAAATCATAATAATCAATTAAAAAGCAGTTTAAGAAGGTCTTAAAAAGCCCTCGAAAAACACGTAGGATCCCACTTTGAGGCCTTGAATTAGGAATGATTTTTCTAAGCTGAATTACTATTCGAAGCCTTGAAGTGGGGATGATTTTTCTAAGCTGAATTACTATTCGAAGCCTTGAAGTGGGAATGATTTTTCTAAGCTGAATTACTATTCAAAGCCTTGAAGTGGGAATGATTTTTCTAAGCTGAATTACTAAGCTAATTTTGGAACAATTCGATAGCATGCCACCTTATTACGACGTTCATGTTGAAAAAAGTTAACGCATAGAGCGGAGTTTGTTACCTTTTGTAAACATTACATTGCAGAATCCAATAATTGAATTGGACAATAATCTGTTGTTTTAAGTGATGAATCGTGCAACGTTGTCAGAAAGAAGAAAAATGGTTTACATTACAACATTATTGAAAATTGTCAACTCGTATTCCAATAGTCAGGGACTAACTCAGTTCGTCATGTTGCATACTCTTGGTAGGTCCACCAGGTAAAATGTTTTGTTCCATAGTGAAGTGGTTGCAACAAATTATTTGTACTACTCTTACGTAACAAGACAATACAGATTGGGCAATCAATACCTGTCTTAAGACTGACATATACTTAGTAAAGCAGGAGAGTGCTTTACATATTCAATTGTAAACGTTACAAGAATAAATACTTGAAAAAAATATGAGCATTGTATGGATTTTGACTACTTCAAGTAAAGTAAACTTGCCGGGATGAATTGGTTGAATTGTATAGATTTACTTTGTTATTGTGATGGGTTCATTTTGTACTTTTGTTGTATGACAATAAGACTGAAATTTTAATGTTATTGTTTTTGATATTTTTTTATCGAAAAGGCCATTTGACCGATGATAAAAAAAAATTATAATAAAGTAAATTATTTTTGCATGTGTTAATATAGTCTACTGTCTCAGAACAGGTAGTCAGCATGTAGATATTTTATCTTGTTAAATAAAAATAGTAGACTCGATTCTTGATGTAGAGTGTTTTTTACGTCGTCCTTTATAAATAATAAATAAATATAGGTTTATTGATAGCAACATAGTATGTACATAATACATTTCAATATACTTCATGAACACATAAATTGCAGAGAATACATTAAAGACAGAAGCTATCAAAAGGTATGGGTTCATCTAATAGAATCCCCCGGCCAAGATACACCCCACCAATATAGGGCGAACTCAGCCACGGAGACACCAGACTTTACTGTATATGCAGTGAGACTCTGGAATCAGTTACTAACCAATGTTAGACTCGCTCCGTCCTTGACATGCTTTAAGAAGCGACTGAAAAAAATCTCTTCATTTCTAGTCAGTTATATAACGTGTTTCATTCCTGATTTTTATTTCCTCTCCAACATCCCTTTCTTTTCTTTTGATTGGTGATATCTCACTTTATATGAAAAGGAATGTTCGGGTGGGTTTATGGACGTATGCCCACGTATATGTCCACGGATTTCGTGAGAATGGATAGTCATTTGAAGGTTTTTTTGCGACCGAGTAACTTGCTTTATTTACTTTTGTCTGGTTGCTTGGAAAATATTGCCACCTGGTAATAAGCCCACTAGATTGTATTTGCAATAAAATTGTTTAATAAAAAATACTAAATATGAAGGATAAAAGTGATATAAATGCTCCAAATATGAATGATGTGGCAATAAGCTCACCAGATTGTATTTACAATAAATTTGTTTAATAAAAAATACTAAATATGAAGGATAAAAGTGATATAAATGCTCCAAATATGAATGATGTGGCAATAAGCTCGCCAGATTGTATTTGAAATAAAATTGTTTAATAAAAAATACTAAATATGAAGGATAAAAGTGACATAAATGCTCCAAAGATGAATGATGTGGCAATAAGCTCACCAGATTGTATTTACAATAAAAGTGTTAAATATAATATAGTGTATTTAAGGAAAGTTTGTTCTCTTAACGGCGCTTTTTTTTTGTATTTTTAATGTAATAATTTCGATAAAGAAAATGAGGTTGTTTTGGAAAACGCAGAATCCTTATATCTCTCCTATATCCCGCGCACCACTGTTCCAAACACCCTGATCCACCCTTTTAACTCGCCCTTGGGACCTTAGGACTTCCTAACTTCTTAATCGTTTTTCATCGGGTAAAACTTGACAAATTGGAGCCCAGAGTTTTGGCTGAGTTTCTTCTTCTTCTTTATCCCTTTCTTCCTGTTCTTTCCCGAGAGTGGGTGTGTAATTGTGTACACAAAAAAGTGCCCTCGTCATCTTGAAAGTTTCAGCAAGAATACATTTTGTATGGGCGTACTCATTGCCACCTCACCCTCCCAACTCTCATGTCTTTATCAAATCATGGTGCTTTCAAATATTTTTCAGAGTTTCCCTTTTATTTTATTCATGGGATTTTAATTTTTTAACGATGAAGATATTCGTAGACAAATACGTTCGTTATGTAAAAGTGCAAATATGATTGAAAAACGCTGTGATGGAATAAATAACTATTTCTGTCATACAATGAAAATATGTGAATACATTCACATACACTTGGGCGCTGCTTTAGCTGTCAGACGTGATAGGTTTTTCTCTGTTATAGTTTTTTTAATTAAATTATGATTTATTAGATTTTTGAATATTTGAATTTTCTTGTAGCTTTACACAATATTCTATTATATTTATAATATTTTTATGTGTTTTAGTCGATACACGAGTATGTTATGTGTATTTTTTGTAATTTTAACCTTTGTATTTTTTGTCATTTTAACCTGTGTATTTTTGTCATTTTAACTTGTGTATTTTTGTCGTTTTAACCTGTGTATTTTTTGTCATTTTAACCTGTGTATTTTTTATCATTTTAACCTATGTATTTTTTGTAATTTTAACCTGTGTATTTTTTGTCATTTTACTTGTGTATTTTTTGTAATTTTAATCAGTTTATTTTGTTATTGCAACTTTTTGGTAATATTTAATTAATGAACAAACTTAATTTTTGGTTAATGTTTGTTTTCTTGAGTAATATTTCAATTAAATCTATTTTTAGTGTTGTAAAATATCAAATAGGACCTAACCTAGGTAGTTTAATTAATTTTTAAATGGGTGACGTGTGCAGCTTTAGAAAGCACTTTAACACAACCCTTCTTAGGAACTCTTATCAAATGTATCATTATTTATGAACACTACACGCATACACTACACGTCACCTAAAGCCGAATGTATTACTGTATATCGAAATATCTACAAATGAATGTCGGAAGATCTACAAAGATTACTTTGCAGTTCGTCTACCCTTGCTAAGTTTTTCTTTACGGTTTGCTTGCTGATTTTTTTTAACATATGCAGATGCGCGGAAGCTTTTTATCTAATGGCCGCAGCTACCACCTTCCTATCCTTACCTAATTTGATTAAGTTATATTTTAAATTTCACAAAAATAGTGTGTTCCAATACCGAGTAAGACACCCTTGAGGAGAGTCTGCTCTATAAACAGCGCTGTATAAATTTCCTTTTTATTGTTTTTTTTTATCATCAGGCCGTTTTTTTGTCAGGGTAGGTAGAGAGAACTAAGCACCACATTTTCCTATTTTAAAACATTCATCGCAATTTCCACATCCATGAACATTCTCATAAAACACCTACATTTTCTCTTACTTCTTAAATTTCCTCGTTCCAAAATATCGTTCGCTTGATCCAACCTTCCTTTCCTTGGTCTTTCTTTGCCTTGGCTTCCACTTTCATTTGCACTATATATTTATTTTGTTAGTCTTTCTTCATTCATTCTACATGCCCAAACTATCTTAAAATGCTCTTCTTCATCTTACTCAACACATCAGCCTTAACTTCTCATTCATCCCTAATCACTTCATTCCGTATTCTGACATGGATTGTCACCCAATGTATATTATTCTCAGCGCACGCATTAGTTTATTTTGATTGATTTATTATTGCAAACAGTAAAGATATTCACATACAAATAAATTCATACTAGCACAAATATTATTATGAATTAAAGATACAACAGTATCAGTCATACAATGAATTAAAGAAGTAACAGTATCAGTCATACAATGAATTAAAGAAGCAACAGTATCAGTCATACAATGAATTAAAGAATCAACAATATCAGTCATACGATGAATTAAAGAAGCAACAGTTTCAGTCATACAATGAATTAAATAAGCAACAGTGTCAGTGATATAATTAATTGAAGAAGCAACAGTATCAGTCATACAATGAATTAAAGAATCAACAGTATCAGTCATACGATGAATTAAAGAAGCAACAGTATCAGTTATACAATGAATTAAAGAATCAACAATATCAGTCATACGATGAATTAAAGAAGCAACAGTATCAGTTATACGATGAATTAAAGAAGCAACAGTATCAGTCATACGATGAATTAAAGAAGCAACAGTATCAGTTATACGATGAATTAAAGAAGCAACAGTATCAGTCATACGATGAATTAAAGAAGCAAAAGTATCAGTCATACAATGAAAAGATTTGCAAAATAAAAAGAAAAGGTTTGCAAAGAAATACTAAATTTTATAAGGAATATATTGAGATAGATACGACTATTAGAAATATATCAAGATAGAGAAAGGATAGACAATTTCTATGTACCTACGTACCAATTTTTAACAACTCGATTAATAATTCAATCCAATCCTGTTGACTGAGATTCCATTTTACGTCCTTCCAGGACCATCAAGACTCAGCAGTCAATTTTTTCCTAGTATCCCAGAACAAAGTTTATGCAATTAAACTTCGTAAATTATGCCTACATGGCGTATAATAGATTAGTGGTCGAGTCGTTTTGTTTTTATGGCCTTGCTGAAATAGCAACTGAAATCCATGTACAAATATTAAAAATATTTAACTCCATTTATTTTTTTCAAGTCCTTTGCATATTACACGTTTCCCTAATTTGTACAAGGACCAAACATTACAAGTACAAAAAAACATTTTTAAAGCAATTCAAAATATTAAGACGTATTTGATAAAAACAATAATATAAATTTATAAGTGTACTAAGACTCAGCAGAGACACATGACACGCATGGCAACTGATGTTAAAACATCCCATCCCTAGAGTTAAAACATCTTTTGCCCAAAGGCAATATGCCTATTTAGCTACCATGACATACAATGGAGTGCGGAATTCAATAAAGGTAAAAGGAGGAAAACAATTTAGGCAGTCGATCGGAGCGTGGTTGTTATTGCGACAGGAGTTTGAATAATTGTGCTTGCAATAGAAATGAATTGTAGCAAACATTTGTGTGAGCTCTTAAGTGTGGTGTTGTTTTTTATGATTATGTGCGGTATATTGTGGGATGGACGTTTTGGTCTGTCTGGAGTGATGAAGTATGAGGAGTTTGATTCGCGTGATGTACTATATACTTATGTAATTAAGTGTCACTGTTTGTCAGGTTGATGAGAATGTGCAACGGGGTTTTATATACTCAAAAATCGGAAAGAGGCATCGATTTATTTTTTCATGATATATGTCCTTAGTGAGATACAGGCAACGAAAGTCTAGTTTACTGGGGACACGACAAATGAAAGGCATCGCATTCGTTGTATACGCTCAAACCATCAACAGAGTGATTTTATTCATCTAACTTAATATATACATGAGCTTTAATAAACTCAAATTCACCATGATCATACGAACGAATGAACGAAATTTGAAAAAATCTTATGATTCCATTTTCATTGACATCGGAATTGATATCGTTCTTTCCAGTGAGACTCTGAAACCAGTAACAAACTTATGTTATACTCGCTCCGTCATTGGCATGCCCTAAAAAGTGGCTGAAAAACTCTTAGTTTCATATCAGTAGTATAACGTGTTTCATTCCTTATTTTTCTTTCCTCTCCGTCATTCTTTCCATTTCCTTTGATTGATATCTCAACTTTATTTTATGTAATAGATCGTTCATGAATAATTTATTGATTTTTTTGAGACCATGTAACTTCCATTTTTACTTTCGTTTGATTCTTCTTCTTCTTCAGCCGTTCTGGGTGTAGGCCTCCCCTTCGGTTCTCCACAACTTCCTGTCTCGGGCACACTGCATCCACTTCACCCCTGCGGCCCGTCTTATATCGTTCGACCATCTACAAGTACCCTGTGGTCTCCCACAACTCTCCAGCCCGTTCTATGCTGCCATTCCAGGAACTTTTTCGTCCATCGAGAGTCAGAGCATCTGGCAATATGTCCTGACCAGCTCCATTTTAAGGCAGCTGCTCTCTCAACTACGTCCGTGACTTTGGTTCTCTCTCTCTTATCAATTTGTTGGTCTTTCTATCTCGCAGTGAAACTCCCAGCATCCTCCTCTCCATGGCTCTCTGTGTCACTAATAGTTTTTGCGTTATTCGCTTTGTTAGGACGAGGTTTCGATTCCATATGTGAGGATCGGTAAGATGCATAAATCAAAGACTCTGTTTTTCAAATGGTTGGATTATTTTGGAGATTTCAGGAAGTAAGAGAGTTTACCAAACGCCGCCCAGGCAAGACCACGTCTACGCTCTATCTCGGCCTCTTGATTCTCTTTTCCCAGCTTTACAGTGTGTACCAGGTACACATAACTTGTAACTCTCTCCATATTTCTTCCACCTTTCGTTTGATTGGTTTGTAAGAAATGGACTCCTCCTTTTGGACTCCTTTGAGGCTTTTCTTTTTTTCTCGGTCTTGCTGACAGTTAACCTGAGGTGGTATATGTGGGTTTACTTTTTATTTTGTTTTCTGCCATACGTTTTTTTTTTTTTTTTTTTCATTCTTTAATCTAGATATGCGGGGGTGTGGGATGGAAGCCCCCTGATGCCCTTGCGGTCGGGCTCGCCCTACATTGGTGGGGTGTATCTCGGCCGGGGGAATGTTTGTGGGATGAGCCCGGACCTTTTAGTGTCTTCTCTCTTGAATGTATTTTTTTTATCATCTATTTATTTTCTGTGTTTTTTTTATATATATTCTTGTTCTACGTGTTCAAGGGTGTGGGCTGAAAAACATCTAGTGTCCCCATGGCTGGGCTCGCCCTATATTGGTGGGGTGTATCTTGGCCGAGGGGATGCTATTAGATGAGCCCAGACCTTTTGATAGCTTCTGTATTTAATGTGTTATCTGCAATTTATGTGTTTTAGAAGTGTTATTTAAATATAATCCGTACATACTATGTTGCTATCAATAAACCTATTATTTATTTATTTTATTGTTAAATAAATTGCTGCCTACAATGTTTTTTTTATTACACACGATACATAAGAAAAAAACTTCTCGTTTTTAATAATTATGTAGGATTATCTGGATTTTGTAATCAAAAGATTGCCACCAGGCAATAAGCCCGCCTGATTGTCAAACAATGACGTGGTAAATAAATAAACCAATAATTATCTCGGAATTCTAGTTTGGAAGACAGATGTTTTACCACTTGTCCACAGAGGTTGACACAATCCCTGCCACTCCAATATTCCCTATCGGGAAAGAATATTTAAA
Source organism: Odontocerum albicorne (assembly GCA_949825065.1). Classification (NCBI taxonomy): domain Eukaryota; kingdom Metazoa; phylum Arthropoda; class Insecta; order Trichoptera; family Odontoceridae; genus Odontocerum; species Odontocerum albicorne. The sequence continues at coordinate 7,249,938 of OX463865.1, forward strand.
AAAAATAAAGGATTAAAAGTATCCTCATGGAATTGACGGAACTTTGTCGGTGATTTACTGTAAATATAACATATACCCATTTCAATGTCATTCAGGACTAAGGATATCTTTGGATATATCTCGTTTATCAGCAGATATCTTTGTAGGGTGTCCATTCGTGAAAATATATAAAGGATATTTAAAATAAAGGGTCATTGAAACTGAGCGGTTTTTTTTTAATTCTTGGGTAAAACACAGATAGCGTCATGAACTTGCCTGGGTCTTGTAACATTTAAGAAGTGTAAGACATTTATAAAAATAGAGTCATATACAATACGACAACGCGTTCAAATTGTTGAATTATTTTATGTATTGTAATCTCCGGAAACGGTGATGTTAATTGACCACCAAGATCATGTGATCTGACACCGTTGGACTATTTTCTCTGGGGTTACGTGAAAAACCAGGTCTATTAGGATGACTCCCAATCAATTGCTGAGCTGAGATGAAATTATTCGCGTTATTGGTGAGTTAGAATCGCAATGATGCCAAAATGTCATCAATTCTGACAAAACAGTGGACTTCTGTGGAGCTGCAAGAGGTGGACATTTGGCGAATATTGTTTTTCTTTGTGTTTAAATGTACTTCAAGGGCCATTATACTTCAATGACCAATAAAAAGTTATTTGAAATCAAAAGAAATTGTGTGTTTTATTCAAAAATTTAAAAAATCGCTCAATCTGAAAGACCCTATCATATATCACTAGTAGTAAAGCGCCTATAATGAAAGAAATAAATGTTTTTTTTGTCATTATGACGCGTGATTATCATGCATGGGACTTACCAAAAGAAGACCAACTACAAAGAAATCTTTGTAGATCTTCCGATATGTGATAGTAACACGTTCAACTTTAGGTGGAAATATCATGAATTTTGAATAGACCTTTCAAAAAATGTTGTCTTCAAGTACTTTCTAAAGTTGCATACACTACCCATAGCTTTATAACTAAGATGCAGTCAATTCAATGCCAAAGAACAAGCAACGATCAAAGATTTATCATAATACCCAACCCTATTGGATCGATTCGGAACAATCAATTTATTCGATAAAGAAGAAATCGATCTCAAAGCTCTACTCCTCTCCGAAGTAACATCTCTCAGATACAGATACAATGGAAGTATCCCATTAAGGGACTATAATATAAAGACACATGAAATCAATCCGTTCGTTGCACTAGAATCAATGTAGACTTTTCAGAAGGGAACAAATCCGACAATATTTATAACAACATATATCAGCCTAGTATCTGCATTGAAAATGAACTGGAGTATAGAAATTAACGAATCAGGCAAACCAGACTAAATAGAATCACAATAATCCAAATCAGACATCGAACGTACAAAATATTAACTCTGATGATGTATCTCTAAGAAACTTTATAATCCATTTTTCTATCAATGAATGTATCTCTAAGAAACTTTATGATCCATTTTTCTATCGATGAATGTATCTCTAAAGAACTTTATAATCCATTTTTCTATCGATGAATGTATCTCTAAAGAACTTTATAATCCATTTTTCTATCGATGAATGTATCTCTAAAGAACTTTATAATCCATTTTTCTATCGATGAATGTATCTCTAAAGAACTTTATAATCCATTTTTCTATCGATGAATGTATCTCTAAGAAACTTTATAACCCATTTTTCTATCGATGAATGTATCCCTAAAAAAACCTTATAACCCATTTTTCCATCGATGAATGTATCCCTAAGAAACTTTATGGCCCATTTTTCTTTCGAAAGTGAGTTAACTATCAAGATCGACAAATAAAAATTTGATGCCATCTTTTGAAAAAATACAAACCCTCATGACAAATTACACCTCCACATCAAGAAGATGTTATTTGATTCCATTCAAAGGAAAACATTTGTAGCGCCATTTAGAGAGCAAACTTTAAGATAAAATATGTTTCAATATCTTTTGGACGGTCTTGGTGTACCTCTTTAACCCTTCCTTCCCCTTTGATTTGTAACTAGTATACATTGCTTCTAAAAACTTTAATATCTCTATAAATATAATAAATACTGGGTTCAGATTAAAGCTATTCCTGCGTAATACATTTACGCATTGAATGAAAAAATAATATTTATAATAATTAGCACTTATTGGCCACATCAGAGATATTTTGTGAGAATCGGGAATAAATTCACCAATACAATCAAACGTGTGCCAGTGTGTGACGTAGGTATATTCATTCTAAAAAAACACTATGGGTGAGGAGCGACGCTATTCACGTCTCACTCACACTCTACTTCGGTATATGGGAACGCAAGAAATAGAATCTCAGTTCGCTCGCTTGTCTCCCTTCAGTAGTTTTCGGGCAACCATTTGAGGTGGTCGCATCGCCCGTTTTGTGAACGTCGGCCGGTGTTTTTTTACATGTTTTCAGGAATTAAATTTCAATGATTATCAGTTTTGACTTCAAATTTAATTAATTGAAGCGATTGGCTATGATGTTCTTATTTTTCCGATTTTCAATCGCTCATTTTTACATGTGTTCCAGCAACACATATGTATGTATGAATATGGAGGAGACGAAAGTTGTGTGCAAGGATAGAAAAGTTTGGAGATCTGACCTTTCTGCTTACTCCATAAGGGACACAGTGTGATATATGTATATTGAATTTTGTAGTGTCAGTGTTGTGTATATTGGTATATCTTTTCCCTTCCTGTGCTAAAAAAACCCGCGTGTTCGGGTGGTGTGTATTCAATACACAGCACCGGAACGTGCGAATTTTTGCGGAAGGGAAAGGTTAAATATAATTTAGCGAGTTGAGCTTTTGTAGATAATAAAGTAGATTTTCCCATAAAACTGGAATTTTTGGTGAATGCCACATGATTCTTCTGTATATGAACATCACGATTTAAGAGAGTTGAGGGAATGTTAATGCGCCGATTCTGTTGTCAATCAATACCCTCAATTAACGTTGATCCACGCCACTTCAGTGGAAAGGCGCTCGTCGAGATCACAAAGGATGTTTATTTGTCATCGTGCAGGGCGGGCGAGGGCACCGGGACTGATGCTGAATTGAGGCAGACATAATGGACTTAAATTTATTCTATTTCAAAGGAAAAAAGAAGAGCGACCATGACATTTATTTATTAATTCGATTTTTTTTCACTCATTCTAATATATTTATTTTATTTATTAATCTCTTCATTGTAAAAAAATATCTAGCGATATTATTGCCGGGTGGCAATCTCTTCCAACCAACAAGCCAACAGTAAGTAAAGCAAGTTACATTGTCGCGATTAAAATATTCAAATGATTATTCACCTTTACAAAATTTATGAACAAATATGCAAAGTTAAAGTAAAAGTGAGATATAATAAAAATAAATAGAAAAGGAAAGGATGATGGAAAGGAAAAAAATATCTGGAATGAAATACGTTATTTGTTTGCCTTGAAATCAAGAGTTTTTTCAGTCGCTTCTTAAAAATACCGAGCAAATGTTAGTGGAAAACACGATAGAGCAAAAGCAAAGAAATTAGGTTTGGACCAAACATTTTGACATTTTGAAATAAGGAAACGTAGAAAGTCTGAATAATCTTAGGAGTTGTATGAGAAGGTATATGAATATAGAAGTGGCGAAGGATGTTTGTCGAGATAGGAAAATTTAACGTCCTTTCTGCCTACCCCAATAGGGAAAAAGTTTGATGGTACGAGTATGTGTGTACATATTATTTAGAATCAAACATGTTGGAATCGGCGGTCGTGGTCAAATGGTTAGAATTCACAATATGCAAGTCAAAGTCCCAGGCTGGATTCCTGACGGATTAACTTATTGACTGATTTGAGTATTACTTTTTAGTTATGTTCAGCCACACAAAACAGCGCTATATAAACTGCCTAACAAATGACTAGAGTAGATTAAATCTGTCATCATCTCGCAAGTTAAATCTTCTTCCCATTTGGATTGTATCTGTCAAGACTGTGTGCTTGCTGAAGTGTAACAGCATACACAATGAACCAATACATACGTGCACGGGTATTTCTCATCGATAGGATAGCTGACTATCATATTCGATCACGAGAAACATGTCGCCTGAGTCTTCGATATTGACTTTCCCGATAATGGTGAACTTATCGCCGAATTCTAAGATATGCGATAGCAATACAAAACCGAATGTGTTACTATCGCGTATCAGAAGATATATTTACAAAGATTTCTTTATGTAGGGTGGCGCAACAAGAACTGCAATTTTAAATCAACAAAACCAAGTTTTTTTCAGTCATGTTTATTGACATCAGTGTAATAAATGCACATGGAAATTATGTGTGAAAATTGATATCGACCAAATGGCCACTTCGACTATGTTACAGATGACAACTCTTTGAGCAAATTTTTCAATAACGGATTCACATAAATGGATACGTATATCTGCAATGACACGAGTGATGTTGAATTTAAGGTCATCGATGGGTTTTGGATTCTTGGCGTACTCTGGAGAATTAACATAATCCCAGAAAAAAATCTTAAGGGGTTAAATCACACGACCGTGACGGCCAATTCACGTTTCCACGACGAGAAATTACACGGTCGTAGAACTTTTCCTGCAATAAAGCCATTGTTTCGTCAGCTGTATGACAAGTAGCCCCATCATGCTAGAACCACATATTTTCCAAGTCTAAATCGTTCAATCGATGCTACAAAAAAGTAAGAATCACGTCACGATATCGATTTCTATTGACCGAAGGTATTATTTCATGGGGCTTCGCAACAAGAACTGTAATTTTAAACTTACCACAATTTTTCAGTTGTCAAATGTATACCATTTTTAATGAACACACGTAATTAACATAACCTATAAATTAATTATGCAGTGGTACATGATTGCAGAACTTGATTTAAATAAAAAATTGCAGTTCTTGTTGTGCCACCCTTCCATATTCACCTGCCCATGGTAAAATTTCTCTTGACAGCTGCTCTTTAAATAACAGTGTTTAAATGTTTTGTAATTTATTTTATCAAATTACAATGTCTCTAAATCTCCACAATGTTAATGCCTAAACTATAAATAAGTGTTTAAATTGGTTTTTTTACATTTTTTTTATTTAAACTACCTTAAAACAGTTAAATAATTATAATTAACCCTAAAACACCAAGTATTCATTCTTAATTTCAACACAAGACATTTTAAAAAAAAATAAAAATCATGGGACTTACAAATTACATTGTAACATAATGTACAATATTTTCCAGTTTTACTTTCAATTTTCTAATTAAATTTTCAACGTAGAAATTCATAAATTTTCTCCAGCGTAAACTTTCGCTGAAATCTCTGAATAACACGTGATTCCGCCATAGATCTTTCAGCTGGAAACCCCTTTCCAAATCAGGTTATACGCATTTTAATTAACCTCCTTACCTGGATACAAAACTAAAGCCTTTAAATATTGGCTTAAAATTTGTAAGTAGTAGAATAATATCGTATTTTCTTTGCTCTTGAGAAGGCTTTAGGTTTTTCCTACGCAAGTGTTGTATTGTTTATTTTGTATTTAATTAATTATATTTTGTATTTAATTAATTATATTTTGTATTTAATTAATTATATTTGATCTTATTTTCTTCTATTTTTCGTATTATGCTATACATTGGTATTTTCGCATGACAGCGCTTTTCATCCAACGTACGCGTATATCATCGTTTCATTTCATTTTCATTATTTCATGTGGTACCCTCCAACAGACCCGGATTGATGATTTAAATATATTATAAATTAATTCCTGCGTATATAATGTCCAATTATTGCGTCCGCGTATGTAATGTCCTCAGTGAGATACAGGCAAAAGCCTAGTTTACTGAGGACACGACAAATGAAAGGCAACAAACCCAGATCCATTAAAATTGTGTGTCCGAATTAAATTACCTGTTGTTTATTTTTCCGCAAATTATGTACATTTCTTGTCATGTGTAAAATAAATAAACAATAATATTGTAATTTTTTTTTCAAACACTGTTTATTCCACTTTTTGTGACGGTATAACCCTACCGGTTTCAAGGCTTTCATCTCATCTTTAGGGGAGCACAAACAAGTCTTGTTTGTGGTACCCTGAAGATGAGGTGAAAGCCTTGAAACAGGTAGGGTTATACCGTCACAAAAAAGTGTAATAAACAGTGTTTGATAAAAATAAATTACAATGTCTTTAAACCTCCACAACGTTAATGCCTTAACTATAAACAACACACAAAAAAAAAAAAAAATAATGTCCATTATCCATGACGAGTGTAATAAAACGCACAACACAAAGTGAGAAATCAGTATATGAGCCAATTAGTGATAGGCATGTAATATTAATAATAATAAAATGCCAATTTATACAGCGCCATTAAGAGAGCAAACTCTTCTTAAGGGCGTTTTAACTCAGGATTCAAACCCACTAATCAATTTTGATAAGACCTCCCAAAAAAGATTATTTTAATATGCTTCCTAAAGCTGCACACGCCACCCATATCTCTGACACTAAGATAGACACATATTTTACATATACTTGATTACAGTAGACTCTCGATTACCCGGGGTCGCGTGAACTGGGTTGCGGATTAACAGGGTTTACAAAAAAAATCCCAAGCTTTGTTTAATTGAAAATAATAATAATAATTAGTGTGAATACGAAGTTTTAAATTATTGAAAGATTGTGCAAAGTGTTACAACTAACCAACAGTTACTGATGGAACATGTTATGAAGAATATACTCTCATACATTAAAAGAAAAATATATAACAAAACGCAACTTTAACTTAGTTATTTGGAGCAACTCTACTTATAGTAGTTACTTAGTTATTTGGAGTCTACTTAGTTATTTGGAGCAACAGAAACGTTGCAAAATCAACGTAGTACCATTAATATAAAAGGGAAGAGACGAAAAAAACAAACTTATTTGCTGTTATATTCTGAGTAAATAGTTAAGTACGAGTATATAAGATAATTTTTAGCTTTTGTTTTCATTTTTATCCGTTTTTTTTTTCTTGGCGCAGATTATCCTCGGTTTTTTGTTCAGATTGTTTTTTTCTCTACCGACCCGAATAATCGAGATTAAACTGTATTTTATTCTCACTTAATTAAAAAAATCTGTCGATATTTTTGGAATACCTTTGCAATAGGCTACTGATAGCTTAATGCGAAGAAAAAATACAAAACTTACAATTTACTGTAGCTATTCAAAATCACTCTCGTAGATGATCTATTGTTATTGCTGTCGTTCTTACAGTTATTTATTTAACCCTTCGTTGTTAATACAATCTGGCGGGTTTATTACCAGGCGGTAATCTTTTCTAACTAACCAGATAAAAGTAAATAAAGCAAGTTATTGTCGCAAAAAATATTCAAAAGATTTTGTGATTTGTTTTATCAAACACTGATTATTCAACTTTTTTGTAACGGTATAACCCTTTATACTATTACAAAAGAGTGGCCCGGGGTTATACCGTTACAAAAAAGAATAAACAGTGTTTAATGAAACAAATTACAATGTCTTTAAATTTCCACAATGTCAATGCCTTAACTATAAATAATATATCAAAAGATTATTTATATTTTTTTTAATTTATGGACATAAACATATTACTTCTAATCGTTAGAAAACATCTGCGTGTATAAATATTTATATTTATTTATAAACACTTCATTATAAAAATAGTCTGACTCATAGCCAGGCGACAATCTATTCTAACCAACCAGACAAAAGTAAACAAAGCAAGCTACATTGTCGCAAAAAATATTCCTCATATGTATGAAAATTGTGACCCTCTATACATAATAAAAGTAAAAGTGAGATATCATCAATCAAAAGAAAAGGAAGGGATGGTGGAAAGAATGACGGAGAGGAAAGAAAAATAAGGAATGAAACACATCACACTACTGACATGAAACTAGGAGTTTTTTCAGTCGCTTTTTAGGGCATGCCAATGACGGAGCGAGTTTAACATTAGTTTGTTACTGGTTTCAGAGTCACACTGGAAAGGACGATATAAAAAAATCCGATATCAATAAAAATGGGATCAATAGATTTTTTTTCAAATTTTCTTCATTCGTTCGTATGATCATGGCGAATGTGAGTTTATTAAAGCTCGTATATTAAGTAAGATGAATAAAGGCATTGGGATTATTTCTCTTGTGCGTTGTTCTTCCACGCCTTCGGTAACCACAAACCTCTCCAAACGACCTCCTTGGTCACGAGCAATGTACCCAAAGAGTCGGAGGACTCGTCGAAGACATATTGTCGATAATCTGTCGGTGATTTTCAGTTCTTCGAGAATGGAGGCGTTAGTTCGTCTTGCTGCTGAATTTGTAACGTCCTTCTCTAGCACCACATGTCAAATACAGTGGTACCTCTTTGATTCCGTTCGCGAGCCGAAATGTTCGCAAACCGAAACAATTTTTCCCATTGAAATTAATGTAAATACAATTAATCCGTTCGCCCGCCCCAGAAACATATTGTTTGTTGACTGTTTTGTGGATTTATTTTTATGGATTATGGAAAAAATATATAATATAAAACATACAGTACTATAACTTTACCTTTGGGGTTGATAGTTACTGGCACAGGTAGATGGTAGAGGAGGAGGAAGAGGAAGACTACTCCTTCGAAGGAGAGTCCCATTCCATAATAACGTCAGGCAACTGTGTAGATATTTCTGGTGTAATACTTCGTTTCTTTCCACCACTGTCACTAACACTTTTCATTTTCTTGGGAGCATTAATGAGGGTTAATTAAATGGAAAAATATATTTTATATATTATCATCATCATTGTCAACCAGGGTCGATCCACTGCTGGATGAAGGTTTCCCCAAGTTGACTCCAAATAGTTCGGTTTTTCGCTCGCTGATTCCATTTCATGCTTCCTGATTTCATCTATCTAGCGTACCTTCGGTCTTCTTCTGGGCCTCTTTATGCCTCTTGGGTACCATTGGATTATTTCGGATGTCCATAGGGAGTCTGACATTCTGGCTATGTGTCCGGCCCATTGCCATTTTATATATACTGTCGGTATATATATAAAAAGCAAAAAAAATTATATATATAAAAAGCAAAAAAAAAATGTGTCAAGAACAACGAACGCAACGACAAACAATGTTCACAACGCGCGCACCATAGAACAACTAATGCTTAATTGCGTAATGCGATGTTACAACTAATTCGTGAGCCGATACATTGTACGTAGGTCGAGTCAACATTTGTTCGGAAATTGTGTTCGTAAGCCGATTTGTTCGTGACTAGAGGCGTTCGTGATCCGAGGTTTGGCTGTACCTCTATTCTACGTCTCTCGCTTGCTCTCAGAGTCCAAGTCTCCGCGCCATGCATGAATATTGCGAAGACGAGAGACTTAACCAGGCGCATTTTCGTCGTGTTGGTGATAGTTCTATTCATCCACATCTTTTCCAGCTTTGCCATTGCATTTTTTGCCATTTCAACTCTAATTTAAACCTCAGACTCGCATCTTCCATTGTTGGTTATACAGGAGCCTTAGTAAATAAAGTCAGTTACACTTCTAGACCATGATTCACATTATTTGATGACAGTTTGTTATTAGGTCTATTATCATTAATATGTTTTTTTATGTTTTTTTTTATATATTGACTTCCAGGCCCATGACCTTTCTTTGATGTTCCACTTTTTTAAGAAGTGTGGCCATTTCTCATTTTGATCTCACAATTAACATCTTGTCATTTGCATATCTTAGATTTGAGAGCTTTTCCAACTAATAACAAACCCGCCGCTCCAGTCTTCAAATGCTCTCCTCGTCATAATATATTATCCATACAGATGAAACAATGACAGGGTGTTATAAGTCTCGAAAATAATATTATGCTGGATAATGTTTTTGTAAAGATACCAAGAGGTTGTGGCCCTTTGCGTTGGACTGATCAGATCAAGGCTGTTATTAACACCACTCTGTGGGAGACTTCACATATGACTAGAGATAAAAATGGCTAAAGAAATATTGTACTGGTCTCATCATAAGTATCAGAATCCTCAGCCATGAGGATGACGATAAGAGAAAGAAAGGTAAGACAGATTATAGGTACATTCAAAATTAAAAAAAATTATAAACCACGTCAAAGTGAAGTCGTTTAAATGGAGGGATAACTAATGTATCTTCTTCTCTTAACGTTATGACTAGTTACCCTCTTGTCATTCTCTTTCTCTCTCTCCTTCTTGTCCCATGTAAACCTTCCCACAATCACAATATTCAAGAGTTAGGCATAAATTATTGTTCCCGAAGGACTTGACTAATTTTAATGTAATTAATCCGATACAAGACTTTCAATTAATCACTGTATTATAACAGTTAACACTTTACAGAACATTGATCATTTTTGAGTTCTTAATATTTTATGATTATTTATGACTATATTAAATATTTTATGATTATTTACAGACATATAATTATCAGTAAAATATAGTCATGAAGGAATGAACTTGAAATTTCCGTATCCAACCAAATATTCAATCTTTTCAAAAGAACCTTTTATAAATGATTGGATGGATTGATACAAAATAAATTGAAAACCTTTCTCATCCTGTCGAATAGTAAAAATGTTGATTGCTTGTAATTTAAATAAGCTCTTTTTATAAACAAGCGCTCTGTTGCTTTTTTCACTTGGTCACTCTACGAGTATTTGATAGATTTTCTTCTTTTTAACATTCACCCTTCCAGCCTGAATTTACTTCTTCGAGTTGTCCTTCCTCAGCACTTTGTGTCCGAAGTATCGTTATATTTTTATTACACAAGCACAGAGAGACGTATTTAAACCTTGAGTTCTTCAATAAATGATCGATTGGTTCGTGTGACAGTCCATGGAATGTGCAAGAGACTCCTCCAATACCATATCTCAAAGACATTAATTATTTTTTGTACAAGTATTACGTCCAATGGGAAAACGGAAAACGAGGGAGAGGAACAACCGAGTTTTAGTTTTCATTCGATGTCTCCAGATCACTCTAAAGCAACACATTAAATCATTTAAATTATTTTGCATTAGTTTTAATGTTCTGAAGTTGTAAGAATTGGCCATCGGTACATTCTTGTCGTTTTCAGGTGGGGCCATAATGTAGTGTTTGATTTTGGTTTCCAGTCGTATCGTTCATAGCTAAATATACATGATTTCAACATCTAAAACATATTGTTATTAAATATCGGAGACTTCTTTGTTGCCCCCTTCTCACTTTCAGAACCCTGAATAGACACCGGAAACGGGGGGTTAGTGTTCCTGACAATTATTTAAGGTACTGAAATATTGATATATTTAGACTGGCAATAAATAGAACTTGCTTTCTAAGTGCTTTTCCTTTATGACGTGGGCTGTCCTTTTTCAATAAGGCCTCGGATATTGACATCTTAACCATTACAGAAAATATTTTTAGAGATAGTATTTTAAGCGTTCTTAGTAATGGGAGTTAGTTGTTGGGACTTAATAATTATTACTTAAATTATTTATAGTTAAGTTATCAACACTGTGGAGGTTAAAGACATTGTTATTTGTTTAGTAAAACACTGTTTATTCCACTTAAAATAAAGGAATAAGCCTACATGTTTAAAGGTTTTCGCTTAATTATCAAAACTTATTTGCCCTTCCCTAATATTGTATGATGAGGGGAACACCTGGATACCGGTAGTGCTATACCGTTATGCTATATGGAATAAAGTCAATATGCTTATTTGGCTCCCATTATATACAATGGCGTGCCGACTTCAATAAGGGTAAAGCTAGGAAAACCATTTAGACAGTCGATCGGAGCGTGGTTGTTATTGCGACAGGATTTTGAGTACTTGGGCTTTCAGGATGAATGACGAGTGGAAAGGATTTGTGTGAGCTCGTTAGTGTGGGTTTCTTCTTGTTGTTTTAATTTTGATTGTTTTTGTATTTGTGTTTCTGTGTATTTTTTTTTGTTTTAACTTTGTTTTAATTTTTATTCTGATTGTGTGTGGTATATTGTAGGATAATTATTTTTGGTCTTTCTGGAGTGATGATGTGTGAGGAGTTGAATTTCGCAAGATGTTTCCAGTTGTAGTTGAGTGTCACTGTTTGTCAGGTTGATAAGAGCGTGCAACGGGTTTTTTTTTTGTGTAATCAAAAATCGGAAAGAAGTATCGATTTATTTTTTCATGCTAAATATCCTCAGTGAGATACAGGCAAAAGCCTAGTTTACTGGGGATACGACAAATGAAAGGCAACAAACCCAGATCCATTAAAATTGTATGTCCAAATCAAATAACCTGTTGTTTTTTCGCAAATTGTGTATATTTCTTCTCATGTGTAATAATAAATAAAATTAAAAAAAAGTGTTTTAGTTAAAAAAATACAATTTTTTAGCTAAAATAACAATAAACTTGTTACTTACATATTTCTCCTTAAGAATTTTATACACGTGTAATTGGATTCTATAACACGTACCATATATGGTATATATATCTAAGATTTATAAAATAAATAATTTGACTAATGTAATGAAATTAAATTAACAATTTTATTTATTTCTGTTTAATATCTTATAAATATAAAAATGAACCCAGGCATGAATGTGTTAGTGGTTAAAAGCCTTCGTTAGATGATGTACTGTAACTGAATGCGTTTAAATTCCTCAGGGTCCGACAGGACGTTTGTCATTTATATTAACTATTATTGTTCTAAATGATGATGATTTGACTTGGTACACAGTTAACTTAGGGGTGTCCCTAAATCCCATGTTTAAGTGAATAATGGCATGCAGGTAGAGGGAGTTATTATACAAAGCATTCAAAGGCTTCTATCTATTTTGATATAATTTGCGAATCTGTCTTGATTTGAATAATATTGTATAAAATAGGGGTTGAAAAGAAGATGCATTTGGTAACAATTTTTAGGGCGTATTCGTCAAGTGTGAAAACAGACAATTGGTTGGATTTTTCTTTTACAGTGGTATCGGAGAGGTTTTATATTCATATTTTCAAAAAAGACCCAACCAACGAAACCTATTGTTTTAATTCACAGCTCTCCCTCAATTTACGTGTATTCTTTTTACGTGGTTTAACCTTAACCTTGTTAAGAAAACTCTTTCGAAAGACAATCGATCTTCACATTATTTGAAATTTGTATAATGAATTATATACAATAATATATCTAAACGATGTGTACTCGTAAATATACGTACAAAAAATAAAGATACCACATTTTCATTTTTTTTATTCTCTCTGTATGTCTATAATGTCTATAAAAATATATATTTAACAAATGAATAAATGTTTTTTTAACTTTCATTGATTTCATATTTGTAGATTCACGTTACGCGTTTTTTGGTATACTCAATATTTATATGAGTTCTGTACATCAATTCAAATATTGGTAAGTCGAAAGAACTCATAGTCAGTGTAACGATATGATTGTGAATATTGGTAAGTCGAAAGAACGCATAGTCAGTGTAACGATATGCTTGTGAATATTGGTAAGTCGAAGGAACGCATAGTTAGTGTAACGATATGATTATGAATATTGGTAAGTCGAAAGAACGCATAGTAAGTGTAACGATATGATTGTGAATATTGGTAAGTCGAAAGAACGCATAGTTAGTGTAACGATATGATTATGAATATTGGTAAGTCGAAAGAACGCATAGTTAGTGTAACGATATGATTATGAATATTGGTAAGTCGAAAGAACGCATAGTTAGTGTAACGATATGATTATGAATATTGGTAAGTCGAAATAACGCATAGTTAGTGTAACGATATGATTATGAATATTGGTAAGTCGAAAGAACGCATAGTTAGTGTAACGATATGATTATGAATATTGGGAAGTCGAAAGAACGCATAGTTAGTGTAACGATATGATTATGAATATTGGTAAGTCGAAAGAACGCAAAGTTAGTGTAACGCCATGATTATGAAAATTGATAAGTCGAAAGAACGCAAAGTTAGTGTAACGACATGATTATGAATAATGATAAGGCGAAAAAAACGCAAAGTTAGTGTAACGACAAGATTATGAATAATGATAAGTCGAAAGAACGCAAAGTTAGTGTAACGACATGATTATGAATAATGATAAGTCGAAAGAACGCAAAGTTGGTGTAACGACATGATTATGAATAATGATAAGTCGAAAGAACGCAAAGTTAGTGTAATGACATGATTATGAATATTGATAAGTCGAAAGTCATAAATGTAGAAAAGGATGATTCAACTTGTTAAAGTGATTTATGGATGAAAAATGGAAAATTCTTACGAGTTGAGGAATTTTTGTTAAATGGAAAATATGTTTGAGAAATAGTGAGATAGACATATATTAAAGGGCGTGTTAGTGCAGGGAACAAGGTCAACTGTGAATTTAGTAGAGTTTTTGTCAATAAATGAATCGCAGAATCTATTGTTCATAGTGCATGATGAGTCATCATTGATGACCTCCGTGGCTTTGTCGGTAAGACGCTTGTCTCCTAGCCCAGAGATTGCTTATTCGATTCCCGTTGGAACCCATATTTTTTTAAAAAAGATTTATCTCACTAAATGACTCTTTGAAATTTTTCACTAAATGACTCTTTATCATCTTTGTATTGTATTAAGCTTTCGTTGCATACGTACAACCTAGCGGATTTATTGCCATGTGGCAATCTCTACCAACCAACCACAAAAATGTTAAAGAAGCCTTAAGTAAAAACCAGACTGGAATCCCTTTTAAAGAAATCTGGCTTCCAGTGGGATTTGAACCCGCTATCTCCATTCGGGAGACAGGCGTTTTATTAACTAGGCTAAGGAGGTCATCAAGTTTCTGGTAGTGTGAAGATATTGCCACATGGCAATAAACCCGCCAGCTAATAGATTATACAACGGAAGTGTAATATAATAATTATAAAAATATATACATTTACATCCATACGCTATGTCCCTTTTAGAGTAGGCATAGAGGACAAAACTCTACGACTTTATATCCATACACGCAGATTTTGCCTCGTCCACATCCATACATATCGTCATACAACTCATTTGTTATTCATACTGGTCACCCTTCCTTTAATAAAAAAAGGCTTCAGCTATTTCCGTCTACTATTTCCTCTGCCTATCTCTTCCAAACTCTCTACACGTATTACTATCACGACTATCAAAACAAATGGGACTGAAAAACGCAATATAGAAATGCAAGAAAAACATGATTGGATCAATCTAATTATATTTTGAAAGAAGCAAACATAGAAAATCAGAGGAATTATATGTGTATGTATAAGAAGAGGCAAAGGAGTGTGTCAATATTAAAAATTCTGATGCTCTGTCCTTTATGCCTAGCCCATTAGGGTGATGATATGTAAGTATGTATGTTAACATAACATATTATATGGGCTGGAACACTATTGCTTATACGAGTAAATTTCTATTTTCCTCATTTAACCCATACACTTCAAAGTTTCAGCATCCATCATTATTTTACATAATCTTCTTTCAATCAACCCCATTGTTTCTTGAAAAACAACTCAACTTCCTGGTATCTGAAGGGTTCTCCAATTCGTTCTAGGAAGCATTTATTCTCTAGTGCTCGTTCCCACTAAAGTCTCGCATTATGAAACAGACTTCATACTAAACTTGCAGTTTTCTTGAAAAAAAAAAAAGAACTTTCGATAGTGCTGGGGTAAAGCCTCCACCAATTTTTTTACATACATTTAAGAGAATTTTTTCTTTATTACACTTTCGTTGTACAGTGTACATTCATCTTTTTTGCTGCGTGATAATCTCTTTCATCCAATCAGAAAGGTTGTAATAGTAGAAGGTTATTTTATATAGCGAGCAAACTCTTATTTAGGGTGCTCTAAATCTTAAATAAAAACAGACTACAAAAAAAAAAAAAAGGTAGTTCGTCGCATTTGCATATGTTTAGAAAACATATAGATAAGAAAATTGCAGAATATATTTCTTACCAAGTGATAACGAACTATAATACAGTGATTACTTTTTAGATTTTCCAATGTGTCATATGACACTCATATATTGTGAACTGTATTTATAAAGGGTCTTTCAAATTGAGCGGTTTTTTTTATTAAATTTTTAAAATTCTTGAATAAAATACACAATTTGTTTTGATTTCAAAAATCTTTTTTTTTGTCATTGAAGTATAATGTATGACATTTAAAAAAAAAACAATATCCGCCAAATGTCCTCCTCTTGCAGCTCCACAGATGTCCACTCTTTTGTCAAAATTTTCGATTACATTTAGGCATAATTGCGGTTCTAACTCGCCAATAATGCAAATAATTTTGTCCTTCAGCTAAGGAATTGATTGGGGGTCATCCCTATAGACCTGGCTTTTCACATAACCCCAGAGAAAATAGTCCAACGGTATCAGATCACATGATCTTGGTGGCCAATTAACATTACCGTTTCCGGAGATTACAATACATAAAATAATTCAACAATTTGAACGGGTTGTTGTATTGTATACGACTCAATTTTTATAAATGTCATACATTACACTTCTCAAATGTCACAAGACTCAGGCAAGTTCGCGATGCCATCTGTGTTTTATCCAAGAATTAAAAAAACCGCTCAATTTGAAAGACCCTTTATAAAATAAAAAAATTTATGTATAAATTTGTCGCTCCTTGTAGTTGTGTGGTTCACGGCTTACTCGGCTCACGAACCAAGGGTCACCGGTTCAATTCCCGGTAGTTTCACATTTATATCCAGGCTGGTAAAATCAAATTTACCTAAAATATCCTTTTATAGCAAGAAACCTTTTAATAAGCCGATATTATACTTGATACAGTGCTTTTGGTGTGATAGTGATTTTGGTGTGATAGTGCTTTTGGTGTGATAGTGCTTTTGGTGTGATAGTGATTTTGGTGTGATAGTGCTTTTGGTGTGATAGTGCTTATTATATGCGATTTAATTTTTTTTAAATAGACGCTGAACCCGCGACTCTTTATCCAATGCCGATTTTGGCACACGACCCAAAAAGTTGGCAACCCCTGATTTACACGAAGGAAGTTGTTCTAGCACATTTTGAAAGAATAAACATAAACTTGGTGAAAACATAAATTATACTTTCGTTGTATACATCACAACTTAGCGGGCTTATCGCTATGAGACAATCTCTTCTAACCAACCAGAAAAATATGTGGTCTTAAGTAAACACCAGACTGGAATTCGTTTTAAAAACATCTGAGTTTCAGTAAAATTTGAACCCGTGATCTCCGGGTTGGAAGACAGGCGTCTTATTAACTAGGCCACGGAGGTTATCCCTAATCTGTAAATCTAGATAAAAACTGATGTGTTAAGTAGGGGGGAAAGAGCACGTTGAGGTTGTTGATCGAATGGGTGACGAAAGACTGATAAAAAAAATTATAATGTAAGCATAAGTGGGAGTCGTGGTAACGGGAGACAGAGAAAAGTGTGGTGGGACCAAGTGGATGAAATTTTAAAAGAAGGAAAGGTAAAGAGACAGAAGGATCTCTTTGAGAAGATATTTGGATGCGGATGGGACGAAGGGAATATACCCTGATACGAAAATTCTTCTTCTTTCTTTTCTTTTTCCTTCCCCAACTAGGGTGGCATATACGTGTGTATATAATATATATGCATCTCAAGTCTTTAGAAAAATATTACAATATATATAATTAAATACATACGTACCAACATCAGTTTTATGGTAAGGCAAAGGAGACAGTGCAATATTTTCCTATCTCAACATACATACTTCGCCTCTTCCACATTCATACACGTTCTCATACAACTCTACTTTTCTGACTTTCAACCTTTCTTTCCTTTAAAATATAATTCACTTACTCCAACCATTATTTCCTTAGTCTTCCGCTACCAAAAACCTTCCACTCACATTTGCTTTCTATATTTGTTTTTTTTATCTTCATTCATTCGTTGTTTTAAAATTGTATTTCAAATTATCAAGTTAACATTACAAATTTTATTTCATAGTTTGAATGTTTGGAACTAGAGGAAACAATAGTTTTTCTCATCCCTAGTCTAAAGTATAAGTGGTGTATTAAGATTTCTACACGGGAGAATAACTGTGGAATAATTTGTTTAGAACTCGACAAGTACTTCTATTCATCGGAACAGTTCTTGTTACGTGAACGAGGAATATATTTTCTTTAAGCCTTTTTCCTTTCGGAAATTTCCATCCCTATAATGAATTTTGTATACAACTGACTTACGTTTTCAAAGATTTTATTTAACAATCAAGAATTCTTATTACATGGAAGAATGGTTCTCTGATTTCGCTATGAAAACAGTTAGTTATGATACAATTTTTGCGTCTCGAGTTTTGAAACTTATTTTTATTTGACAATAATTTTATGATGATATTAAATCAAATTTTGTTCGACAATAATTGAAGTATAAAATTGAATTTTTATTTAAATTTATATTTAAAGCATTAACACTGTGGAGGTTTAAAGACATTGTAATTTGTTTAGTCCAACACTGTTTATTCCATTTTATATAATAGTATAACCCTACCGGTTTCAAGGTTTTCACCTCATCATCAGGAGAGCACAAACAAGTCTTGTTTGTACTCCAATGAATATTGTTTGTACTTCCCTGATGATCAGATGAAAACCTTGAAACAGGTAGGGTTAAACCGTTATATAAAGTGGAATAAACAGTATTGGACTAATGTTACAAATTGAATTTTGTTTGACAATAATTATTATAAATGATGAACATACATCGATTAATAAGTCTCGGGACTAACCAACAGATGGCCCCTCTAATAACAAATCCATACCATTCTTAGTTAGTACCAGCCTTTAGATGATGCTCGATGACGCGCGAGCAAACCAGCAGAAATTGTCGAACGTTGATTTTTGTGGTTTTCATTCAAAACATGTGGAACCCAAGCGCTGAACTTCTGGACTTTTCCCATTGATGTAAGATAGAGGTATACAGTCATGTGACTACAATTAATCTGCTCAGCCAATTCTACGGTGATTTGTAAGGGATCTTCATGAATAATATGGTTTAAGCGGTCTTTATCGAATTCCACTAGTCGTCCGTAACGCTCAATGTCTTTCATGTCGAAATTACCGTCTTTGAAACGCAAAAACCATCGACGAGCTGTCGTTTCATTCATAATATCTTCACCGTACACTTCGTAAATATCGCGAGTAGCTTTGGCAGCTTTATTCCCTCTATTGAACGCAAACAGAAGGAGATGTCGAAAATGCTCACTTTCGTCTACTTGACATTCCATTTTGACGGCTTGTAATCAAATAAAATAATATGTGTACCGTAAAAGCAAACACAATATATTGTAGAGCATAAAATTTTCTTTCGAATGACGTTTAACCTTTGCCATTTTGTTTTACTTTTGATGCTCATTTTTAAATTGAAAAAAAACGGGCACAACTTATGTTAACTTATGTTAAATATGTAATTTTGATTTTAAATAATCTTTATTTTTAATTTCTTAGAAATAAACACCTGGAAACTGACTTTGAAGTATATAACAATTCTCACGACTAATTATTTGAATACTATAATAATAATTTAACGCGTGTACGTTAATTCGTTCAGGTTAATTGCATTTAGTCACTATCCCTCAGAATTTGCTCCACTTTTATATTTTACAATAAAGTGTCCAAATAAATGAATAAATCAAAGGGATTACATACCCATATTCAGAAAATAATTTAATTTTAAACGCAGATAAAGAAGACAATTTGAATTTTCAATTTTTTGACACATTTGTTGTATCGAGTACAATATATCGAGTTTATTGAAATGTGATAATCTCTTTTTACCAACCAGAGAGATGTTAACAAAATTCAAAGGAAACTTATTATACTATTCAATCGTCTATTAAAATAAATTATAGATTTTATAATTGTACAAATTTTCAATATCTTCTCTAAGTCCTTTGTTTCTTCGCCACTGTTCTACTAAACCTTACCCAAAAGTCTTGTTTTAAATTTTTATTTATGCGAATGTGAATTTACGCAATCATGTATCTGAGTTAAGTCGGAAGATCTTTCCTTCTCTCCATTCTGTCAATAGGGTCCCAATGTTTTGTGCTTATATTACTTGATTACGGTGACTTTTGTTATTTGGATGCCAACAATGAAATATTGGATAAGTCGGAGACTCCAAAACGTTTGCATCCGATTCATGTTTAACCTAAGCAAGTATGACCATTTTTCAGAGTTTCTGAACAGACTTCAATAACTTAAAATCAAGCTGTGAAAGAATTTTCACATTCTGTCGATAAAACTTTACTTACCTTATAATACCAATCCTCGTTCATATCTTCGCGATTCCAGTTTCTTTCAATTTCCGATATTCTCTTCGATTAGACAATGAGAGACTGCGTTGCATACCAACACATGGCATCACATTACATTCGACCCGACTGTGGAATGAACTTCCAAGAGTTATCAGATGTGCACCATCATTTTTTACGTTTAAGAGAGAATCGAAAAGAATATTACATCTCTTATAAATATCGTTTAATCCTGATTTTCCTCTTCTTCTCTTTCTAATTTTTTAATAAATTATTCTTCTCTAGTTCCATCATTATTGATAGAGATTATAGATTTTTTTATATAGACGAATATGTATTTTTTATATGTACATGTTTTTCAACATAGATGAATATATATTTTTTATATGTACATGTTTTTCAACATAGACGAATATATATTTTTATATGTACATGTTTTTCAACATAAACGAATATATATTTTTTATGTATACATATTTTTCAACATACGAGGCATATCCAGAAAGTAAGTGTACTGAATTTTTGTAGGTTACAATTTTTTTTATTTAAACAAAAAAATTACGTGATTACCGTAGTACATATGTAAGCTATTTTTCGACATAGTCGCCATTCCTCTCAATGCAGGTGGTGAAGCGGGGTATCAACTTTTTGAAGCCTTCCTCGAAGTAGTTTCCCGCCAACTCCTCCGTCCACTTCTCCACCTCCTCCTTTACCTCCTCGTCGATTGAAAACCTTTTTCCACCCATGTGCAGCTTTAGGGAGGTAAAGAGATAGTAATCTGAAGGTGCTACATAGGTCAGGGGAATGCGCGGGATGGTTCAGGACATCCCATTTAAACGAGGCGAGCAGTTCCTTCGTGGCGTTGTCGTGCAACAGGCAGACTCCCTTTGTCAGCATGCCTCTCCTCTTGTTCTGAATCGCCCTCCGCAATTTTTTTAGGGTCTCACAGTATCTTGCAGAGTTGATGGTCTCCCCTTGAGGCATAAATTCAATTAAAATTATGTCTTGACAGTCCCAAAACACGGATGCCATGATTTTCTTGGCTGAAATTGTGGTTTTGAACTTTTTGGCGGAGGGTGAAGAGGTGTGACGTGACCGTTTTTAAACTCGCGACACCACTTGTACACACTCGTACGATTCATAGCTTTATCACCATATGCAGTTTTCACCTCATTATAAACCTCAACCGGAGGTTTTCCCTTCCAAACGAGATAACGGATGACGCCGCGTATTTCGCACTTGGCGGGAGATTGGATTGACATTTTTCACGAAACGTGTTTTCGCGTCGACACTTCTCAACGTACTAACCTCGAACCGGTCTCGTTGCGGAGGGGAAGGGTCAGGCTACACGGAAGTGTAGCCAACATGTCGAAAATAAAATCCATCCGGTCGTGACAGCCTCAGTACACTTACTTTCTGGATACGCATAGTAGATGAATATATATTTTTTATATGTACATGTTTTTCAACATAGACGAATATATATTTTTTATATGTACATGTTTTTCAACATAGACGAATATATATTTTTTATATGTACATGTTTTTCAACATAGACGAATATATATTTTTTATATGTACATATTTTTCAACATAGACGAATATATATTTTTTATATGTACATGTTTTTCAACATAGACGAATATATATTTTTTATATGTATTGTACATATTTTTCAACATAGATGAATATATATTTTTTATATGTACATGTTTTTCAACATAGACGAATATATATTTTTTATATGTACATGTTTTTCAACATAGACGAATATATATTTTTTATATGTACATGTTTTTCAACATAGACGAATATATATTTTTTATATGTACATCACCTGAGAGTAGGCATCTTTGTCCCCGGCAGCCCGAAAAAAATCCCCAACGTCTCATTATTAACTCAACAAAAAACAGAGGTTAAGATACACCAATATCGTTAACAAGAGCGTTATCTGGATATCTATCATATTACCTACAGAAAATCATAAATTCAGATGAATGGCCTAAAAGAGAAACCAGTCTACAATCGAATCCACCAGGAATGGAACGTGGGCCTCCACTTGTTTAGAGAGATTTTTCTTTTTTCTATAATAAAATATACTATTAGGTGTACAAATAAGTTTCCGCCGTTTTTTATCAAAAATTGGGCATTTATTTTGAAAGAACAGAACCTCATGTTTTATTCGAAGTATTGCCCATCGCTTGCCACTACTTTTTCCCATCTTTCTGGCAGCATACGGATACCGCGTCGGAAAAATGATTCATCTTTTGAGGCTATCCACGAATCGACCCAATTTTTGGTATCTTCATATGATGTGAAGTGCTGCTCAGACAGGCCATGCGTCATCGATCGAAACAAGTGGAAATCAGAAGGCGCAATTTCTGGTGAATACGGCGGGTGGGGTAAAACTTCCCAATTGAGTGTTTCCAAATAGGTTTTGACCGGCGCCGCAACATGTGGACGAGCATTATCATGCAGGAGAATAATTTTGTCGTGTCTGGAGTAGCAGTGGGCGCGCTTTTCCTCGAGTGCTCGACTCAATCTCATCAATTGTGCTCGGTAGACAGCCCCAGTAATGGTTTCGTTCGGTTTGAGCAACTCATAATACACGACACCAAGCTGATCCCACCAAATACACAACAAGAGTTTTTTTCCATGAATATTTGGCTTAGCTGTAGATGTTGAAGCATGGCCAGGGGTTCCCCATGATTTCTTCCTTTTTGGATTATCATAGTGGATCCATTTTTCACCACCAGTGACTATACGGTGCAGAAAACCCTTTCGTTTATGCCTGGCAAGCAGCATTTCACATGTGGAAAATCGGCGTTCAACGTTTCTCGGTGTCAGTTCATATGGAACCCAATTTCCTTGTTTTTGAATCATTCCCAATGATTTCAACCTATGTAAAATTGCTTGTTGAGTCACTCCTAATGTAAGTGCAAGTTCTTCTTGCGTTTGGCACGAATCTTGATCCAATAATACTTCCAATTCCGCGTCTTCGTACACTTTCGGCCTTCCGCTACGTTCTTTGTCTTCGATGTCAAATTCACCGTTCTTAAACTTTTGAAACCACTCACGACAACTTCTCTCACTTAAGGCAGCCTCACCATATGCTTCTACAAGCAATCGATGCGCCTCAGCTGCAGATTTCTTCAAATTGAAGAAGTAAATCAAAAGTTCCCGCAAATGACGCTTATTCGGCTCAAAACTTGACATTTTCGCACACAAAAGAATATATTATATTGCTAAAAATTCACTAATATTTTAAGGTTATGTTGTTGACAGATGTTCAAACTTACGACAATGACGTATTACATCCGACAATTTTAACCATAACTTACTGGTGGCGCCAACTTCTGTCAAACGGCGGCAACTTATTTGTACACCCAATAATTTTACTGTAATATAACGTAATAATATTTTACTTAAATTGGTTTTAACACTTGCCACCCTGTGATGGATAGCGAGTGACCAGGACTTATATTTTATTTGATTTTTCGACGTTTTAATACACAATAAAATGATTTTTATAGCTTATTACAAAAAAAAACCTAGCAGATTTTGCATAATTTAAATTTAAAATATGCATTTTTCACTGGACACTTAGCGTCCAGCACCGTGGCTGGCGGATTTTTTTAGCACAGTAAGTCAAGTGTTAACATTGATTTAAGTTATACTTTTAATTAAATTTCATTCATTAATGCGCATATTTTTAATGTCTAATTTTCATAATTCAGTATTTAATTAATGTTTATTTATAAGTGTTAAAAGTTCCAAATTACTTTTTATTATTTTTATTCAATCCTGTCGTGTAGATTATGACTGAGCATCGTGACTTCCATGATAGCCTCTAAAGGCTCCTCTCTATCCATCTCTGCACTCCACAGCTCGAAGGTTAGTTGTTAAGGGTAGTCCAGTTGCGTAACCACAAACTTCTCCAAACTGTTTCCATGGCCATGAACAATGTGCCTAGAATCGAATTACTCGTCGAAGGCATATTGTCGACAATATGCCGTTGATTCTGAGTTCTTCGAGAATGGAGGCGTAAATTCACCTCTCTGTTCATGGAATTCGTAACATCTTTCTCCAGCACCACTTCTTCTTCTCCCTGGCTCCATCGCAACTCATTGTCTGCGAAGACTGTTGGGGTCAGCTCTCCTCGTCCTCAGGTTGTATGCTCTTCTGTCCCGGACTACGTCCCCCAGGCCGTGCCTCTGCATCAGGTTATCTTTTTGCACCACCCATAAATTTTTTGGTCTCCCTCTGGTTGTAATTCGAGGAAGATCCATGGAGATTGCCTGGTTCACAATGTGATCGGGTGCTCTGCGTCCAACGTGCCCATACCATTTCAATCCATCCGCCTCTCCTCCATCTTGCTGTTGATGTCTGTAACACCTGGGCTTCCACGAATGCGTGAGCTTTTTATTTTGTCTTTTTATTTTTTCTCCAGCACCACTAGCAAATGCAAATTTTTATTAATGGCTGTAATATGTCAAAATACAAAAAACAAAAGAGAGGCCTCAATTGAAAGCTAGACTGACAACCTTTTTAAAAAAATGTGTACTAAACTGGAATTAAACACGCAACTTCCGTGTTGAAAGACATGCGTTTTACCAACTGGACAACCGAGGTCGTCGGAGGAATATTCGACGTTTTTTTTAACTAAAAGAATTTACTCATTGAATATGTAAATTCGAATGTCTTAAAAATTAGATGGGTTGTCGACCACGGGGGTAGCGTTTTGTTTATTAAATTTGCCCTTATTTTCGATGTTCAAGAGTCAAAATAAAGAAGGCGGCGCGCTGTGGAACCAATATAACGCCATATTGTGTTGAGAGAATTGGAGATTTAACGTTATATTGCCTTCGGGGAATTTAATAACGCCAATTCAAGACGGCTTTGGATACTACGCGTTAAACTTTAATGTGTCGATGTGCCTTTTAAAAGAATTAAATGTGAAAATACCGTGTGTATGTTTTTTAACTTGTTTACAAATATTCCTATTTTGCAAATAAATTTTGTAATAAAAACGATTGCAATTTTTATCAACATTTAACTGCCTAACGAGTGAACTTAAATTATACATTAAAGTTATGTAATAATTTATTGCCAAAGTATATAAACCACAAAAAGTGTGATGTACTCGTATAATAAGAAGGTACATGATTATCTAAACGAGATATTTAGAGAAAATCAAACTGAAAACTTAAACATTGGGTATCCACGGGAACCAAACCCACAAGCCCTGGATTGCAAGTCATCAAGCTTACCAATGATGTGACTTGCCAATGATGTGATGCGGCTTGGCAATGATGCGACTTGCCAATGATGTGATGCGGCTTGGCAATGATGCGGCTTGCCAATGATGGGATGCGACATGGCAATGATGCGGCTTGGCAATGATGTGACTTGCCAATGATGTGATGCGGCTTGCCAATGATGTAATGCGGCTTGGTAATGATGTGGCTTGCCAATGATGTGATGCGACTTGGCAATGATGCGGCTTGGCAATAATGTGACTTGCCAATGATATGATGCGGCTTGCCAATGATGTGATGCGGCTTGCCAAGCCCTGGATTGCAAGTCATGTAGCTTACCAATGATGTGATGTAGCTTGGCAATGATGTGACTTGCCAATGATGTGATGCGGCTTGGCAATGATGTGACTTGCCAATGATGGGATGCGGCTTGGCAATGATGCGACTTGCCAATGATGTGATGCGGCTTGCCAATGATGTGATGCGACTTGGCAATGATGCGGCTTACCAATGATGTGATGCGACTTGGCAATGATGCGGCTTGCCAATGATGTGATGCGACTTGGCAATGATGCGGCTTGACAATGATGTGACTTGTCAATGATGTGATGCGGCTTGGCAATGATGCGACTTGCCAATGATGTGATGCGGCTTGCCAATGATGTGATGCGACTTGGCAATAATGCGGCTTGCCAATGATGTGATGCGGCTTGGCAATGATGCAGATTGCCAATGACTAAGCGAATATAAAAGTGAAACGTACAAGGTTTGCGTGGAAGAGGTAGACTGAGGAAAACGGGACTGGATCAAATGGACCAGATTTGTAAAGAAGGTAAAGGGAGAAGTTTGAATAATAGAATATTGTGCAAAATGATATATATGAATGAAGAAGAGGGAAAATTTTGTACATAAATATAATTTTTTTAACATCTGTTCTCTCTACCTACCTCGCAAAGGACACGGCGTGATAATATGCATGTTTTAAATAAACAAAAAATATTCGTACACGTCTTGCATAGTTGTGTTTTGAATACAGACTTTAAACCAAACTGCAACCTTCTTCATGTATTTACGTTAACTTTTTACCTACATCATAGATCAAATAAATTTAAACTTAAATACTAGGATTAGTTCATTCTTAAATGTGTCTAGGCCCTAATATATCTTTAGTATTACTTATTTCTGTAAAACCGTGTGAGAATATTCGCTTAAAAGTAAAATATAATTATACACAGCCCTTCAGTAGGCGGACTTAAAACAAGTCTGGATTAAGAGTATAAAGCAGGGATCGGCCACCTTATTGTCATGGAGTGCGCTATGCAAATTTTAACAATTGCCTAAAGTACGCAATATGTATATTTTTTATCTGCCAACATATATGTCAAGTCACTGTAAAAGAATAGTGGGAAATGAGAAATAAATACGATATATTTTATTTATTTATTTTCTTAAAAACAGGCTTAGCCCAATTACTTTGAAAAATACAAGAAATGTTAACAT
Organism: Odontocerum albicorne; assembly: GCA_949825065.1. Lineage (NCBI taxonomy): Eukaryota > Metazoa > Arthropoda > Insecta > Trichoptera > Odontoceridae > Odontocerum > Odontocerum albicorne. The sequence goes on from OX463865.1 coordinate 7,276,942, forward strand.
AAAAAATAAAGAAAAATTGTATAGATTAAAAAAAAATTATAAAATAATGTATATGCATACATATATACACACAAACATACAAATATCATGTTGTTTATAGTTAAGGCATTAACGTTGTGGAGGTTTAAAGACATTGTAATTTATTTTTAACAAACACTGTGTGGAATAAACAGTGTTTGTTAAAAATAAATTACAATACACATATCATATACTCAAAGTCACTTAAATACGTTGATGAGTGCTTTCTAACGCGCTCAATCTTAGAAGAAAATTTACTTTTGCTTTTGGTAATGTCATATGAAATATGTGAATATCCGAAGCAGTCCCGTTCAGAAGAGTTAAGGCCCTTCCAACAGGCATAGCGGCTGGAAAACCCGTTCTTGCGTATGTTATTGAGAACAGTTCTTGCCGGCGCAGTCTAGTGTAATTGTTAGGAACATTGAACGCGAATCTTTGTAGTAATGCTGGACAGCTCACAACTCCTCGAACGAGTTTGACAACGTATATCAAGAGACGCAGATCTCTTCGTACGCTCAAGGAGTTATACCCAAGCATGCTCAGCAGAGACTGAGTAGAATAAAGCCATGTATAGACACCAAACTCAATCATATAGAGATATCGTAGATATTTTTTCGTGCCTTCTCCACCATGAGTGTGTTCTGCGCCCCCACCGGGCTCCAAATGCTAGCATTGCTTCCTAGTTTGCTACGGATCAATGAATTAAACAACGTTTTCAGCACCATTTGGTTTTCAAATTACTTAGAGATTCTCATTACATATCCTATAATTTTATAAGCTGAGTTGCACATAATTTCTATGTGCGGACCAAATGCAAGATTGCTGTGGAACAAGACACCCAGATCTTTAATATTATTGTCTTTGTTTGTACTCCCCTGATGATAAGGTGAAAACCTTGAAACCGGTAGGGTTGTATCGTCACATTAAGTGGAATATACATTGTTTGACTAAACAAATAGCAAATATTAATCAAAATTAATAAGACATCATTTTTTTTTGTGGGGACTCCATGAATCTAGACTACTCTTATTACATATCTGAACTGTTATTTGGACATATGGAGCAAAACTGGAAGACAATTTAGTCATTGACTTAACACTACCGCACGTGAAGAGGTAACAGCACTATCGACTTAACACTACCGCACCTGAAGAGGTAACAGCACTATCGACTTAACACTACCGCACCTGAAGAGGTAACAGCACTATCGACTTAACACTACCGCACGTGAAGAGGTAACATCACTATCGACTTAACACGACCGCACGTGAAGACGTAACAGCACTATCGACTTAACACTACCGCACGTGAAGAGGTAACATCACTATCGACTTAACACTACCGCACGTGAAGAGGTAACAGCACTATCGACTTAACACTACCGCACGTGAAGAGGTAACAGCACTATCGACTTAACACGACCGCACGTGAAGAAGTAACAGCACTATCGACTTAACACGACCGCACGTGAAGAAGTAACAGCACTATCGCGTGTAAGCGGCTGTAAGTATTATTACCAGAGGAACTCATTTACAAGTCTCAGAAACTTTTTATAAATTTTTCTTTAGATAACATCGAGAATCGAACCCACAACCTTAGCCACAGAGGTTGCCATGTCCAGTTATCCCGCATCAAATAATCCCCACGAGCTCACTGCCGCCCACGTTCCCCGCGTTGCCGACCTCTGATATAAAGCGTATAAAAGGAATATCTCACCGCCACCTGCCTCTAATTAGAGTTTCAAACTATAATTTTATACAACCCACCCCTATCTACATGAAATTATGATTCCCAGTGCGAAGCGAACAGAAGTACGAGTCACTTGAAAATAGGGTACAATGATTACGCCACTGTTTTATGTTAGTTTGTTTGTTTCCAGGATATTTTATGAATAAAATTATGTATACCTCTGACGTCCATCATCATAATACTCGTATATGAGAAGAAAGGCCAATCAAATTAGCTCAACACGATACAAATAAAAAGCAGTTTCCATTATAAAGGAATCAAAATATATTGGGTGTTAACATAAGTTGTGTCCGTTTTTTTTTTCAAATAAAAAATGAGCACCAAAAGTAAAACGAAATGGTAAAGGTTATACGTCATTCAAAAGAAAAATTTCTGCTCTACAAGATATTGTGTTTGCTTTTACGTTACATATATTATTTTATTTGATTACAAGACTTCAAAATGGAATGGCAAGTAGACGAAAGTGAGCATTTTCATTCAGCATTCGTTGTATACAGACGAACCTGGCGGGCTTATCATGTGACAATATCTTCCAGAAAGATGTTAATCAGGCCTCAAGCGAAAACCAGACTGAAATATTAAAAAAAAACATTTGATTCAACGGAAATTGAGCCCGTAACCTCTAAGTTGGGAAACAAGCGTCTTACCAGCCATGTCACTATTAAAATACGCGAAAAAAGTTACAATTTGTATACGCAGTGAAAATAAAAAGTTACCATCATTATACGCGATTTAAATACAAAATAACTTTTATTACACGCGATTCAAGTAAGTATTGTTATATGCTTTTTAAATAAATAGTTTATATTGTAATTTTATTCTTGTTCTTCCTTGCCGACCATCGTGGTTCTCTGCTATGCCCACTGCCGAGCGTCGTAGTTCTCTTATATGTCTACGCACCACCTGTCTCCAGTCCTCCCAGTCCTGTGTAATTTAAGAGGATTCTGTTAACTCCATTATTTGATCCATCCATCTCATAACACACCTTCCCTTGCTCACCTATCCTCACAACCCCCAGCTTCTCCAGACTTTTTTTTTGTTCTAGCAATATTCTCAAAAGACAAAAGAAACGTTGATACTCCTTGCGGTCCATGAGATACATACCATCCGTTTCCAATACCACATTTCGAAGGCATCTGTAATGTTTGGTTGGAAGAAAGCTTTTCTCGTTGGCTGGTAGAGATTGTCACCTGACTATAAACCCGCTAGATTGTTTTTAAAGTGAAATTTTAAATAAATTAATTAATAAATATTTTATTTCTTCCCTCTTATCGTCCACGTTTCCAGGTTTTATATAATAAAAAATCTGAAAGCTCTATCGATTTATTTTTTCATGCTATATGTCCTCTGTGAGATACAGGCAAAATCCTAGTTTACTGGGGATACGACAAATGAAAGGCAACAAACCCAGATTTATTAAAATTGTGTGTTCGAATTAAATTGACTGTTGTTTTTTTAGCAAATAATGTATATTTATGTATATACGCATATCATGTATATAAAAAGAGAGATTGTTTATTGGCCTTTCCAGTTCCCCGCTCTTCTTTCTTTACTGTCCATGCAGTGATACTCTGGAATCAATTACAAACCAATATAAGACACGCTCCGTCCTTGGCATGCTTTAAGAAGCGACTGAAAAAACTCTTAATTTCTAGTCAGTAAAATAACGTGTTTCATTCCTGATTTTTTTTTTCTTTCCTCTCCACCATCCCTTCCTTTCCTTTTGATTGATGATATCTCACTTTATATGAAAAATAATGTTCGAGTGAATGTCCGTTTTTGTGGGGTTCGTGGGCATGTGCTCAAGTGTGTGTTTATGGATTTCGTGGGGATGGATAGTCATTTGAATGATTTATGTGACCACGTAACTTGCTTAATTTACTTTTGTCTGATTGGTTGGAAGATATTGCCGTCTGGCAATAAGCCCGCCAGATTGTATTTGCAATAAAAGTGTTAAATAAATAAATAAAAATAGATATATTACTTCTCATGTATAATTTTTTTTTTTAAATAGTTATACGCGATTTAAATAAAAAGTTACTATTATGTTATGCGATTCAAATAAAAAGTGACTAATATATGTATTATTATAGTACATTGAATTATTTTACCCCGTGATGGGTGGGTATGTAACTATGTGAGTCCTTCGGCTCTCGAATTATCCATCTCAGCTGAGAGTAATCGAGTATTTCGACACGTAGGAATGTGGCAGTGTACCTATACATAACATATATAGTAGAATTGAGGGCAGAGTATTAATCTCTCGTTACACGTTAAGAATGATTAAGACATATGTCTGGCTCAGAGCCCTCATTTGTCAGAGTCCTTGCTCTCTACGCAATAACTAGGGATGCCCTGTGCTGTGCAGGGGTACTCAAACTTTGAAAGAAAATGCAGATAAAGAAATAAATATTAAGATGGTTCAGCCATGTCGAAAAATAAATGATTAAAGATTCATAAATAAATCTATAAGAGTAGTATAGAAGGTACGAGAAGTTTGAAAGTGCCTCAAAATCGTAGCACGACTAAATCCATTTTGCTGATCTTGTTACGCAAATATGGTCTGCTTATAGCGTTAGCTTATTCGTTAGGAAGAATATCAGCCAGGATTCTTATCATACTGCTAGGTGGTACCGAGAATATATCAACAGTGTCATTCAGTTGGTTCAATATCTCTAAACCACGCGTGACTGAGTGTTTAGCCATGATATTCGTTCTGTAAGTTGGCATGTAGAACAGAGGGTGATTCCTTGCACGGCTATATTTATTAAATGACTCAAATTCAGAAAAATAAATTAGTGAAAAGCGTATATAATTGAATAGTGTGCATGAATGGCCGTATGGACGATCAGAAACCAAATATGTGTACCAGGTTAGAGTGAAGCGAGGATTTACTCTTTTTGTCTACCCCAAATTGTGCATGACACGGTCGTATTGTATCGTATTACACTTTCATTGTATACAATGTAATCTGGCAAGGTTATTGCCATTTCGCAATCTCTTCTAACCAACAAGAAAGATGTTAAAGAAACCTTTAGGGAAATCCAGAATGGAATCCTTTTTTAAAAAAAATGGGTTCCTGCGGGATTCCAACTCGTAAACTCCGGATCGGGAGAGAAATATCTTACTAACTAGGCCACAGAGATGGTAAAGATGATAAAAAATAAAAATAAATCATTTTCTTAAAGTACTTCTTAATAAAATCTTTTTTTTTTTAATTATTTAAGTTAACATACTTTTGCATCACCACTGGAACCATGAATCTAAGGTATTTTTATATATTTATAAAACTCGGTCCACAGGTTGAGAATCTCTGATCCAATCAACACATTAGAGCCTGGAGCGCGATGGCAACATAAATTCTTCAACTTGAACAAATAAAGCACCAGCTTCGGCCCTGTAGACCCTTCAAGCTAGGCATGGCACTGTCAAAACTTATATCAAGTCATTTTATCTACTTGAAAACTTTAATTCACAGCTTTGTTATATGTTGGTATATTAGAGCTTTTCGACTGGAGCTTCTGTCAACTATTTCTCGTGAAATATACTATATTCACCCTGCGCTTGATATCAAATGGGACACTTACGATCAGACATTAGCGGTGTAACACATTTTTAGGGAGATGAATAAATATATTTTTTAAATTTTAAGTCGTTTAGCAAAATTGGAAAAAAATCAGTTTTTTTCATTGTATTTATTTATTTCACACTTCATTACAAAAACAATGTGGCATGTTTATTGCCAGGCGACAATCTCTTCTAACCAAACCTGAAAAAAATAAATTAAGCAAGTTACATGGTCTCAAAAAATATTCAAATAATTATTCATATTTATGAAATTTATCGACATATACGTATTAAAGTAAAAATGAGATATAATAAATCAAAGGAAAAGGAAGGAATGATGGAGAAGAAAGAAAAATCAGGAATGAAACACTTTATATTGCTGACTAGAAATTAAGAGTTTTTTCAGTCGCTTCTTAAAGCATGCCGTGGACGAAGCGAGTCTAACATTGGTTTGTAACTAATATTCGATTAAACGCTTGTATAACTTTTACGTCAACAATGAAAGAAATAATAAAACGACAATGTGAATTATTTTCGAGTTTCAAATAATTGAGCCGCACTCGAATCTACTGCGAACCAGTAGATAGTAAAGAGATCTTATAACAGCGCCACCTTCCAATGTTCTTGAGACTTATCACAAATCAAAGAACTTTACTGGCAGCATATCATACTCCCGTTATGATAACCGAATGGATATTAACTGTTGAACATGATATCAAAGTATTTGATAGTGTCAATACGCAAGAGGAGTTGACTATCGATTAAGGGTCTTAAGTTCTACTGAGCTCTTGAAAATGCCAAGAGCTTACATTTAGAGATTTTGAAGGGCATTTTATAGGTCTCCCTCCGTTTCCCGACACCTTTCAAATCAATCTGGAGTTCTATACAGTCTTGGAGAGAATCAATTTATTTAAATAGTTTTAAATTGTAATTTGCTTAATCAAACACTATTGTTGCCACTTAATATAACGACATAACCCTCTACCAGTTTCAAAGTTTTCACCTCATCTTCAAAGGAACACAAACAAGATATATTTGTACTCCTTTGGTGATGAGGTGAAAACCTTGAAACCGGTAGGGTTATACCGTTATATAAAGTTAAATAAACAGTGTTTGATTAAACCAATTACAATGTCTTTAAACCTTCACGGTGTTAATGCCTTAACTATAATTAATATAGTTTTAAAGTATCGATAAATAGTAATTATTTGGAATGCCTGATGATTCGACCGGTGTCATTTATGATGAAAGATAAACAAAAAAAGTCTATACGAATAGTTTGAAGGCACAAGAGTTTGGAAGACTTAGAAAAACATAACATAACCAATCAAATTCTGAAAGAAGGAATTGTGAAAAGCCTTTTTTATACTGCTCTTCTTAATTTTTCTCCACCCACCAGCTATAAGTATTATTTTCAAATATAACTTTCTTTCAAGTAGTCTATAAAAATATTTTTTGAGAGAAAGTAACAAAAAGTAAATAAGAGATACACCTAATGTTATATACAACCTTCGCGAAATATCAACAATAAGAAAAATGATTATATATAATAGTGTGTTAGCCCACCTTGATTTATGGTAGTGAAACTTGGACTTAGCAGAAGAACGATAAGATTAGAATTAATTCTGTGGCGATGCGTGCACTTAACAAAAAATGTGGAGTGTCAACGTTTGGAAGACGGTGAAATGAGGACATCAGAAATTAATGCGTTAATAAAATGGATGTTTTAAGCAAGATGAAGAAAGGAGATTTAAGATGATTGGACATGTGGAGAGAATGAATGATGAAAGTATGACTAAGCGAGTGTTCAAGTCAGAAGTGCAAGGTGTACGTTGAAGAGGTAGACCGAGGAAACGTGACTGGAATAGATTTTGACAGGAGGTAAAGTGAGAATTATGATTAATGGAAGATTGTGCTTGACGAGATTGATAAATATGGAGGAGTCGAAATTTGTGTGCTTGAATAGAAAAGTTTGGAGATCTGTCTCTCTGCCTACCTTACAAGGGACACGGTGTGGCGATATGTTTGTAAGTATAAACCTCAAGGAAAATAAGGCTATGTCCGGGAATTGTGTACGGGTTGAGGACTAGGAATATTTTGAGATTAATGTTGTTTATGTGCGAATATTCCGTTCCCATCACATACATATATGTTAATGCGAACCGGAAAATCTCGAGACCTGCTAAAGCGATGGTTGAGAATATTATATACGTGCCAACTTAAACGTTTGGTACTAAAACTGGGCAAATAACAAAAGGCCTAAAGAAATGCTACGTAAATGCGTGCGCTGCGAAAAACGTATGGCGTGATTTATGATGGAATACAATAAGTCAATGGGGTACTACAACATATATGAGTGAATCAGAACCAGACATGACTATCCCACATTTATCTTGTTTTGAGATAATTGACTTCAAAGTTGTAGATCTATTCAAAAATGGTTTGTTTTCTGTTGTTTCCAAAATGTGACGGTAGATGTCTACACTTATGGTGAACTATAAACTCATAAGCATGTTTGGTTCTGATAGAAATGGGTATAAAGATGTAGCATATGTGCCTAACTCTAATTTTATATTTTGTGGGATAGTCAAGTCTGGTTCTGACCCACTTATATGATATATATTGTACTCAAACCAAACAGTATCAAAATTTGCTAAGATAATAGTCCACTGCAGTATTTTAGTGGCAAATTTGATGTATGAGAGTGGAACATGTACATAGAAAAAGATAGAAAGTAGCCGAATAATTTATGTAGAAATGCGTGCATTGAAAGAATGTACTGGGTAACAATGTATGACAGAATACGGAATGAAATGATATGGTATGAATGTGAAATTAAGGCTGATTTATGAAGTAAGATGAAAAAAAGTACGTTGTGATTGATTGGACACGAGGAAAGAATGAATGAAGAAATGTTAACAAAACAGATATAAAGTTTAAATGTGGGTTGAATGCGTGTGAGTGGAAGACTGTGGATAGTATGGTTGGATCAAGTGAATGATATTCGGAAAGAAAGAAAACGTAGACCTTGAAGAGTGAAACGTGAATATAACATAGAAAAAGATTGATAAGAGTCGAATAAATGCTTTAGAAATGCGTGCATTGAGAAGACTAAGAAATAGGGGGATAATGATTTATTTATTTATTTTTCATTTCATTGTGAAAACAATCTGACAAGCTTATTTTTTTTTACCTGGCGAGTTTATTGCCATGGGGCAATCTCTTTCAACCAACCAGAAAGAAGCTTATTACCAGGCGGAAATCTTTTTCAGCAAACCAGACAAAAGTTCATACAGGAAGTTACACGAACGCATCTTTATGAACATATTGTACTAGTTGCGACCTGTAAAATATTCACGGAAGTAAAACAAATTATACATTTTTGAAATACCGAATGGAGTAAGATCAGCTTAAAGTTTTTTGGGTTTATTAATGTTTAAAGTTTAAAATAAAAAAGGTACATCTTGATTGAATTATTAAATTCTCAAAAATCTCTTTATACACGATGTTTTATGTATAAACAAACATTACTGTTGTTCAATTTAAATCGTTGATAAAGTTTTCCTTGAAGACTTGTTTCAGATTTATTGACTGTAATGTTTTCGCGTTTCCGACATCTTGAAAAAGCCACATATAATTGTCTGCATTCAAAAAAAGAGCATAAGATAAATAAACACAAGTAATTATAAGGTTCAATATAATAGGAAATAAATTAATTATTTAATGAATTACAATTCAAAATAAATTGACATCGTCCCCTTTTACACCGGTTCGTTCCGTATAATTTCAATCTGTTTCGAAGTAGTAAACACAAGTAATTATAAGGTTCAATATAATAGGAAATAAATGAATTATTTAATGAATTACAATTCAAAATAAATTGACATCGTCCCCTTTTAATCTGTTTCGAAGTATTCCTCTCTCGCTCTCTTGTATTCAAAATTCAATTCTCGTATTCTTTCTTTGGCGACAACCATACGGGTTTTGGCCTATTTATATTATGATGTAAAAATGGTTAAAATAAGATATTATCAATCAAAGGAAAAGGAAGGGATGGTGGAGAGGAAAGAAAAATCAGGAATGAAACACGTTATATTACTGACTAGAAATTGAGAGTTTTTCAGTTGCTTCTTAACCCTTTGTTACCTGAATATAGAAATAACTTGTTTATTGCATTTTTTTGTTAAATATCTCTTGTAGTAGGATGTTAGAGAGGGATTAATTTTTTTTTAAATTTTCTAAGTCATCCAAAAAAGGGTGGTACAAATTTGTACGGTCAGTGAACAAAGGCATAAAAAACGACAAATATGTTTTGAACAATCGTATTATTACATCACTTAATTTTACAAAAATAAATGGTAATGAACTTCTACTTTCAATAAACACACTTACCGGCCATTTTCATTAATATTTTTATATCCAAAAATTAACAATAAAACACGCGTCCAATCAGTGTGACAGTCAACATTCATCTGAGATACTTGGTAGCATTTTTAATAAATACACGTTCCAATACTGTTTGTATTGTAGAATATTAGTACACATATGTGATGACAGGATTGATCAAACTAATTTTGATGTATAATGCTAGAATGAACGTTTAAATCTGGTGGTACAAATTTGTACCGTCAGATGAGAAAGAAATTTGTACCGTCAAGTAGAAAGACAAACAAAACAAATATATGTTGCAAATGTGATAAGAAGACGTGAGAAATCGAAGAAGTTGTATGATAATGAGTATAAATGTGGAGAAGGCTAATGTGTCGGGATAGATAAGTCTGTCGCTCTATCTTCTCTGCCTACCCCGGCAGAAAAATCGTGTGATGTTATATACGTATTGTATTTAATTTGTAATGTCATGTGGTAATCTCTCAAGGTAACCGCTCAAAAGGCCTCAAGTGAAAAGCAGTCTAATTTTTTTTTAAACTTGGCTCCAACTAGGTTTGAACCCACAACCCCTGGGTTGGATGATAAGCGTCATATCAATTAAACTACGGAGGTTGTCAATGTATGTATGCATGTACAGCATGATGTTTAAAGGCTGAAAGTAAACTAAGGACTTATAAATGCAGTATAATGAAAATGAGTGGTTTTTACACGTGCTATACAGCTTATAAGATGGTTCACACTCTTTGGTTTAATCTCTCTTAATTTACCACATACCCAGTGGATCAGCTGTCATGTATGTTTTTAAAAACGCCCGTTTATGTTTAGTTATAAAAAAATCCAATAAAAATATTTCAATTTTAAATAACGCCATTCAGAAAGCAGACTTTCCTCAAGGCTTTAATTAATAACAGATTTAACATCGTACATACCATCACGCCGTTTTCTTGCTGGAGTAGGCAGAGAGGCCAAAACGTCAGACTTTCTTATCTAGACACAAATATTTCTGCTCTCCATAACCTTCTCATAGAGCTCCAATGATTTCTCTTCTTACGTTCCGTTGTTTCGAAATATCATTCATTTGATCCAACCACACTCTCCTTAGTCTCCCTTTACCACGCCTTCACTTACACTTGCACTCTATATTTGTTTTGTTGGTCTTTCTTCTTTCATTCCTTCCTCGTGCTCAAACCATCTTACTGTTATCTCCTTCATCTGACACAACACTTTATCAGCCTTAAATTCGCATTCATTCCAAATTATCCTTTACATTTATTTATGTATTTATTACTTTTATTGCAAATACAATCTGGCGGATTTATTGCCAGGCGGCAATCTCTTCCAACCAACTGGACAAAAGTAAATGAAGAAAGTTACATGATTGCACAAATCATTCAAATGACTAAATCACACTAACCCCACAAAGACGGACAATCACCCGAACATTCTTTTTCACACAAAGTGAGATATCATCAATCAAAAGAAAAGGAAGGTGGTGGAGAGGAAAGGAAAATAAAAATCGGGAATGAAACACGTTATTTTACTGACTAGAAATTTAAAGTTTTTTCAGTCGCTTCTTAAAGCCTGCCAAGGACGGAGCGAGTCTTATATTGGTTTGTAACTGATTCCATAGTCTCACTGCATGGACAGTAAAGGACGTCGTAAAAAAAAAAGAGGAGCGATGGACTGGAAAGGCCGATAAACAATCTCTGTTTGAGCGTTGCGCTAATCCATGATTGAAATGAGACGTTGAAAATTTTCGGCAAGATAAGAGGGAGCGGCGGGACAGTTAAGGATATTATACAATAGAGACAGTATGTGAATTTGGCACCCCATGAATTATTCTCCCCAATCTTTCATTTTTATACCAATTGTTAGTTTCTTTTTAGTCTTTTTCCACGTCTATGTTTCACTCCTTCATTATTGTAGACTATCATCTATGCAGATTATAAAACTTTCTGATTCGAGTTACTCAAAGATTTTGTAGTATCCCATTAACTTTTTTTTTCGATATATCTTATTTCTTCCATCATCTACTAAAATACTACCCAAATAGCAGAATTCCTTAACTTGCCCCACCTTTCAATGCTCACGCATACATCGCGTTCACTTTTTCTTTCACCTTTTTCTACCACCACAAATTTGAATTTCGTAAAATTCATTCGAGATATCATAGTATAAACAGGCCAAAACCCATACGATGGTTGTCGTCAAAGAAAGAATACGAGAATTGAATTTTGAATACAAGAGAGCGAGACAGGAATACTTGGACTCTCTCCGAAAGTAATTCGAAATTTGAATCTCGGTGAGTCCGTGATACTGGACAAATTTTAAATACCTAGCTAACAATTGTTGAACCGGTGTAAAAGGGGACGATATATAAATGATATATATATATTATATATACAAATTTTACATTTATGAATATATATTTTCATAAATGTAGAATTTTTTTTACTTCCGTGAATATTTCAGGGGCTGCAACTAGTTTAATATAATTCTATAAAAATCGTGAAACCCAGTCTCAACATTTATTTTTCCTTTCATTTAGCATATCATAACGAAGAAGGACCATTCAACCCTCAGGCCATAGAAAAATATTTCAAAGATTCTATATCAAGAAAAATAACAGACCAGCCTTACGATTTCATATTTTTTTTCTAGGTTGAAAAAAGTATTTTCCCTTCTTCAAATAAGACCACCCTAGTCTCCATGGAAACAAAAATAATGAAATGATGCATCGACCCCGAAAAACAGAGGAAGGGTGAATTTATAATGTTCCTTCTCGCTTTAGGCTTTAATCGCTAACCGTAGAATACGTATACAGGTAGTCGTCGACTTACGACCGCACTCGGTTCCGATAAACAGGTCCTAAGTTGATCTGGTCGTAAGTCGGCTTATGCAATAATTTTCCGTACATATGTAAATTGTAGTGCGTGATGATATTATAAGACTGTTTTCTAAGTTCTTGTTATAATCAGTGTATCACCACTGTCATTTATCGGGGTTCTCTGTGCTTTCTTTTTTTATTATTTTTCGAGTTTGTCTTTATCATATGAGCATGCCTGATATGCAAAAATCTTTACGTATTGCTTTGTTTTTTATTTTTACATTTGTTAGGATTAAGTAAAAAATATGCTTCAGTAAAATTGGTTTAATATTATATTAATAAAACATATGAAAATACAAAATACGGCTGTTTGTTATACATATAAACTTTTTATTGGCCGCTTATTAATTTTTTTGCATAAACATGATGAGCTTTGTCTGGATTGTTTGTTTCTTCTTCTTCTCCTATATTTGACAATATGGGCGAAACACGTCGTATGCCATCCGTTCAATCCTGGCAAATCGTTCGATGTTTGGGTCCATTTTTTCAAAATGTGCAAGAAGTTTTCATTCTCCTTTATGTAGACATATCGGAAGGGCTTAAAAAATGCTTATAACAAGACAACACGTCCTTATTGGACGAAGCCGCAGCTAATACTGACCGCGATGCGTACATGCCCATAGTAATACAATATGTAGCGAACATGGACTGCTAGTGCCACGCTTAGCGCAGGCGGACAACCGAACGCGGATTGTGGTCGTAAAGTCGAACAGTCGTAAGTCGCATAGGTCGTAAGTCGACGATTACCTGTATGGTAGTATAAGCTCTTGATATAACGAAAGGCGCTTACATAGTATCGGTTTTTGAGGTATTTTTTTTGTACCTTCTTTTTTAAAGTTGTTTTCCGGATGTTTAAAGAACACTATCTGGAAAAACAAGCATATGAACATCCAAAGCAAGGTGAGGATATACAAGACATGTGTCCGCCCCATAATGACATACAGCATAGAGTCCAGAGCCGACACTGTCAGAACCAAAAATCTCCTCCGAACCAGCGAAATGAAGGTACTCAGGAGTATCGCTGACAAAACCCTTCGTAATAGAGTACGTAACACAGAAATTCGAAGGACGTGCGAAGTTGAAGATATTGTCGAATGGGGACGACAGAGAAAAAGGTTCTGGAACGAACACGTATCCAGAATGGCGGAACCAAGAGCCGTAAGAATGGCCAGGGACAGTATCCCCCAAGCAAGCAGACCTCCAGAACGACCTCCCAAAAGATGGAAAGACAGCTGGCAGTCGACGTCGCAAGAGGCAAACAATGATGCAGGACCATAACAGGCCACAGGCCTAAAATAAGATGAAGAAGAAGAAGAAGAAGTTTTCCTCTTCGGAGGTTGGCGATCATCATGTTAATCTTGAGACAACAGAACAATGACATGACTTCAATGAAACCTCTTTCGTAAGTTACACATTTTACCATGATGTAGGCCCTGTTTCCAATCATTTCTCTCAAGAATTCTCCTCTGCAATATAAGTAAAATAATCTTATATTTTTTCTTCGCATTGCATGTCTAAAGAATTATAACTTTCTGCTTTTGATAGTTGATAATCTCCTCGCCATTCCAACGTATATTTTACTGGAAAGCAAAGGTGTGTCGTGGAGTTTTCTTTTAAGTGAGAGCCATTGTACACTAGCAAACTCACCGGCCACTCCGCTGTACTGGATCTGATGGCAAAATGAAGTGAGACAATCGGAGCACATCAACATGTTTTTCATATTATCTCTTTATCGATTGTATTTTTGCCCCCATATCTATCATAATATTGTCTCCATATCTATCATATTATTGTCTCTTTGTATGTACTCTTATTATCATTTTATTATCACCGTATCTATTCTATTATTGCCTCCTTGTAAATCCTGTTATTATTGTCTCTTTGTGTACATGTACCCTTATTATTTACTCCTTGTCTATCATATTATTGTCTCCTTGAATATTATATAATTGTGCACTTATATATCCTATTATTATTTCTTCATCTATCTTATTATTGTCCCCGTGTCTATCCTAAAATTGTCTGTTTGTACGAGTATATCCTATAATTATCTTCTTCTTTATCCTATTATTATTATTCCCTTATCTATCCTATGCTTGTCCCCGTGTCTATCATATTATTGTCTTTTTATATATCATTTTATTGTCACTTTGTGTGTCCTATTATTGCCCCTTTATCTATCCTATTATTGTCTCCATAATTATGATATTATTGTCGTATTGTCTGTTCTATTACAGTCCTCTCATCAATCTTATTTTTGTCCCCGTGTCTGTCCTATAACTTTTCCCGTGTCCATCCTATTACTGTCTCTTTGCATATCATTTTATTGTTTCCTTTTTTATTATATTACCGTCCTCATGTCTATCCTATTTTTATCCACGTGTCTTTTCTTTTATTGTCTCCTTTTATACTTTATTTTTGTCTTCGTGTCTATTCTATGGTTGTATCTTTGTCTATACTTTTTTACTGACTACATCACTCCAAAAACCCTTATACACCTGATACAAACAACCACGGAAACCTCAAAATATGTCAGTCTATATTGTCGATTATTTGTAGTTAAAACATTAACACTTTTGAAGTTTCAAATACATTGTAATTTGTTAAGTCTGTAGCGATCCTTACTTCCTGTGATCACAGCGCGAGCCGCTTGTTATTGTTTATTACACGGGAGGATAGAAAAGTGAAGGGACCTGTACGTTTCACGTAGAGACGTACGCATCGCTACAAAACCTCCGATGCACTCCGTGCATCCATGATTTACGCATCTACACTACGAGAGGCCTACAATAGGCCCGTACGCTTCACTTAGAGGGGAGCACTGTAGCGATCCTTACTCCCTGTGATCACAGCGCGAGCCACTTGTTATTGTTTAGCGAGAACGAGACAGCGACATATCTTCTGCGCCTTTCTACAAATCGTATAAATACGGGACGTGTAACAATAAATATTGTTTAGCGAGAACGAGACAGCGACATATCTTCTGCGCCTTTCTACACACATCCCAAATATTATAAATACCGACGTTTAACAATAAAATACCTCTTTCCATATTCCGATTTCAAACGAGTTTTATTAAAACAACGATCATCCTCATCATCTTTCCATTCGGGACAACCGTTCCTAAAAGTCAAACACTGTTTATTCCACATAATATGTATAATGGTATAACCCTACCAGTTTCAATGTTTTCACCTTATCATCAGGGGAGCATAAACAAAGCTCTGGTTTGTGCTCCCCTGATGATCAGGTTAATACCTTGAAACCGGTAGGATTATACCGTTACATAAAGTGGAATAAACGATGTTATTATTATTGTTTGTAAACAATCTTCGTTGAGAGAAGGTTAACGATCCATTTATCTTCAAGATCAAATATCAACCATGTCATTATTTTTTCAAATTTAATTACCTCTTTATATTTGCAGATCGCGATCCCTCCATTGCGAATCCGGACTAGGGAAGCACGCACCAAGAATGTATTTATTTAGCGTGTGTTTGATGGCTTCTATTTCCCCTTTCTCGCCGTGTTTACTTAGGTCCATCGTAAAGGATTTCCCCGGCGCTGTTTGCCACTAGGGTCTGACCGCAGTGCGCGATTTTGGCTTTCCTGACCTCCAAGCGAACGGATGCCTGTTCGTAACAAAAGGATATTTTGTAGACTCACCATTAAAAAAATCCTTTCCTGCACTGGCCTCAAGAATCAGGTAGATCTCGTCTGTTTGATAAAGGAAAGGATATATCCCGTTTTATGATACCCTTAGGATACACGACCCTTTCTCTCGAACGATTTGCATCGTTGTATTGGAAACAATTCATTATATGTCGCTAATACAAATATAAATAAATATCTAATTAATACTTTATGAGTCTTAAGTGACTTATGCCATGTTTACACTAGCTTAGTACTTATCATTAGTGCTTCTCACTCACACTTGTCACTCGCACTTGTATCAACGTGTAAACAAGCATATTAGTACTAAGCATTAGTAAATCTTAGTACTAATATGCTTGTTGTCACTAAGCAGCTTAGTACAAACGATAAGTACTAATGACAAGTATTAAACTCGTGTAAACATGGCATTATAAATAGATACATACATACTCGACCATTTATCTCGAATAATTTGCATTATTGTATTGGAAACAATTTATTATACGTCGGTAATATATAAATATAAAACTAATTAATACTTTATTAGTCGTAAGTGACTTATAAATATATACATATATACTCGACCGTTTATCTCGAATAATTTGCATCGTTGTATTGGAAACAATTCATTATACGTCGATAATATATAAATATAAAACTAATTAATACTTTATTAGTCGTTAGTGACTTATAAATAGATACATACATACTCGACCATTTATCTCAAATAATTTGCATCGTTGAGGATTTCTATGAGAAGATGTTTGGCTGTGGATTGGGCGAAAGAAATATGTACAACCTACAGTACAACTTGGCGGGCTTATACGAGTTGTATATGATAGAATCCTTAAGTGAAAACCAGACTTGAATCATTTAAAAAAATCTAAGTTTCAACGGGATTTGAACCCGTAACGTCTGGTTTGCAGGACAAGCGTCTTACCAACTAGACTACGGAAGTCATTATGTGATATTAATTAAGAATAATCCAGAATGTTTGTGTCACTCTCTTCTCTATGATCAATATTAATAAAGTTACGAAACAAGGTTTTGAACAACAGAAATTTTGAAACAAGATGGCGGATCATCTGGTTAACAAAACTTATCCGAAATATTTATAAACAAAGTTATTTTTTCAGAAAATTTTGATAAACAGCTGATAAGAATTACGGAAGTTACCCAGTCCACAAAATCTCTATTCATACATGCATTATTTAATTTAATTTTTATTATTTAATTAAATTATTCATATCTTTCCCATAATTTAATTTAATTTAATTATTCATATCTCTTTAAAGCTTGCAATTATTTATTTTTTTACGTTATAATATTTTCTGTCCATACAGCGAGACTCTGGAATCAGTTATAAACCAATATAAGACTCGGTCCGTCCTTGGTATGCTTTAGAAGCGACTTAAAAAACTCTTAATTTCTAGTCAGTGAAATTACGTGTTTGATTCCTGATTTTTCTTTTCCTTGCCTCTCCACCATCCCTTCCTTTTCTTTTAATTGATGATATCTCACTTTGTATGAAAAATAATGTTCGGGTGATTGTCTGTCTTTGTGGGATTTGTGGATATATGCTCACGTATGTGTTAATGGATTTCGTGGGGATGGATCGTCATTTGAATGATTTATGCGACTACGTAACTTGCTTCATTTTGCTTTTGTCTGATTAGTTGGAAGGGATTGCCGCCTTGTAATAATTTCGTCAGATTGTATTTGCAATAAAAGTGTTAAATAAATAAATAAAATTTTCTGGTTAGTTGTAAGAAATATCTATATAATACTTGGCAATAAGCAGCATCTAAGCTCTAGAAAAACATCAATTATGGTTTAAGAGTAAAAGCAGTCATACTTAAATACTAATAAATTATTTTTTTACTTTTCGTCATAAAAGTTTTCTGTCAGCAAAATATCGCTACGTTGTTAATGCGTTTGCTTGATTACAGCCTCTTTTGAAATAGGCCAAAACCCTGAAACTCATAAGTCTTTCCTCTGGTCAAGGACTTCTAATTTAAGTGGAAAGTTAAAAACCTATTTTCACACTGTGTGAATATAAAATTTTATTAAGGCTTTATAAATCTGAAAACGATTTTATTACATTCTTATGTTAAATTCAATTTATTGGGTGTTAACATAAGTTGTGTCCGTTTTTTTTTTCAAATGAAAAGAACAAGAGGACACAACAAAAAAAATTACAACAAATTAGTCAATAATGTATTCTCGTTCATTATTTACAACTTCTTGCCAACGTTCTACAAGTTTTTCAATGCTGTGCGATAAAAACCATCCGGCCTTGACTCGAGGAATTCGTCCAATCATGTCCACAATTCGACTCCATTATTGAAGGAAACGCCGCGCAAATTGTTCGAAAGCGACCGGAAAAGGTGGAAACGACGGCGCGAATTCTGGAGAATATGGAAGGTGCGGCAGGACTTCCCAACCAAGCGTTCGAATGGCATTTTTCGTAATGTTGGCGATATGAGGGTGGGCGTTATCGTGTTGCAGAATAACGCCATATTGCCGATCCGGCCTTTTTTGTTGAATTGCAGTGTTGAGCCGCTGCATTTGCAGAATGTATAGCTCCGCGTTGACTGTCTGATTGCGTTCAAGTATCTCGTAGTGGATGACGCCTTGCCAATCCCACCAGACGCAAATCATCGTCTTGCGCGGGTGCAAACCTTGTTTCGCTCTGGGCGTTGCTTGTTTACCATAACTCACCCATTATTTCCGTTTCTTCATATTAACATAAAGGTACCATTTTTCATCACCAGTAATGATGCGGTAAAGGAACCTTTGCTTGTGGCCATGCGTAGCTCGATGAAGCGCGAGAAAACCAGCAGAAATTGTCGAACGTTGATTTTTGTTGTTTTCACTCAAAACATGTGGAACCCAAGCGCCGAACTTCTGGACTTTTCCCATTGATTTAAGATGGTGATATAGTCATATGACTACAATTCATCTGCTCAGCCAATTCTGCTGTGGTTTGAAGGGGATCTTCATGAATAATATGGTTTAAGCGGTTCTCATCGAAATCATCTGGTCGTCCGGAATGTTCCATGAATTTCAGGTCGAAATTACTGTCATTGAAACGTAAGAACCATCGACGAGCTGTCCTTTTATTCAATGCATATTCACCGTACACTTCGCAAATATCGTGAGCAGCTTTAGTAGCTTTATTCCATCGATTGAACGCGAACAGAAGGAGGTGTCGAAAATGCTCACTTTCGTCTAGTTGACATTCCATTTTGAAGGCTTGTATTCAAATAAAATAATATACTCGTATGTAACGCAAAATCAAACACAATATCTTGTAGAGCAGGAAATTTTCTTTCGAATGATGTATAACCTTTACCATTTCGTTTTACTTTTGGTGCTCATTTTTAAATTTGGAAAAAACGGACACAACTTATGTTAACACCTAATACTTTATAAGCAAGGGCTGTGCCTCGTCCTTATCGATATTCAAAATTAAACTAAAGAAGCATTATTTATCTCAATATATTCCTCGTCTCTAATTTCCATTAAGTTCCTATCCTAACCCATACATAAATATTTATATATTTTTACTCAGTATATTGCAATTAATAAACTATATCAGACGTATGCGTCACCTAAAATATATTATTTTATTTGTAATTCTTGTGTAAATATTGTAGAGAACAAAAATGTAATCAAGACCTTCGCAATAGTTACTATAAATTATCAAACAGCATGCATGCAGAAAGTGCGCGGTATACATGGTATCTAGCAAGTATCTAGTAAGCTGCAACGACATACACGGGTAATTAAAGGGGCTTAGGGTGAGCGATGGGCTGCACATAAGGAACGAAAAATGAGCAAAATACGTTATCAGTTTCTGGAGCGTCTACTGTGTTTTATTTACGACAAACTTCTACCTGCTAAAGAGGAATCTCTTCACCCTGCTACTTTTCACCGAAAACGCAAGAAATAAACCGAAATCTACGAGTATTGAGCGACAGCCATCCACCTGTTTTACAGCCTTTGTACCAGTGCTGTACATAAACCTTATTTTTATTTATTTATTTTAGTTTTATATATAATATTTCAGCCTTCTTATTAGGTTCATTGCCTGTTCTCAGAAAGCTAACTTAAACCGACAAAATTCTCATATAAGCACGTTTAAATAGTCCAAGAAATCTTATCTGCAACCACTCATGTGATTTGATTCATTCGGCAAAGAAATATGTTTTCTAGTCTGGTTTCCACTTAAAGCCTCATAAACATATTTCTGGTTGGTTTAAAGAGATTGCAATATGTCAATATACCCCACAAGGTTGTACTGAATACAAAAAAGGGCTATACATAATTCGCTCAGGCACTGCTAGTGTTGCCAGGCGTGATTTGTTGAAAATTAGTGGGTTCCAGTTTCGAGTTAAAGCGCCCTTGAGGAGAGTCTGCTCTCATGACAGCGCTGTATAAATTTTATTTTTATTATTACTATTATTACGCTAGCAATAAATCTGAGGTTACGTGTTTATTTAAGATTTCACAATTATGTTTTTGACAATTTCTGTACATATATATATATATATATATATATATATATATATATATATATATATATATATATATATATATATATATATATATATATATATATATATATATATATATATATATATATATATATATATATATATATATATATATATATATATATATATATATATATATATATATATATATATATATATATATATATATATATATATATATATATATATATATATATATATATATATATATATATATATATATATATATATATATATATATATATATATATATATATATATATATATATATATATATATATATATATATATATATATATATATATATATATATATATATATATATATATATATATATATATATATATATATATATATATATATATATATATGCATTGAGTTTATTATTGCGTCAACAGCTTCCTTATTATCATTTTTGTGTAATATATTTTGTATTAAGTACAAGGAGGTTAACTTTAAAAAATCTGATGCCCCTACACCCGAGCTCGCCGTCCTATTGGTGGGAGTTTATATATATATATATATATATATATATATATATATATATATATATATATATATATATATATATATATATATATATATATATATATATATATATATATATATATATATATATATATATATATATATTGGGAGGGTGTTTTTAAACGAGCCTAGGCTGTTCCATAATATCTCCCTCCAATATAATATATTGTGGTTTCCTTTGCTTCAACATATACGAGTATACATACTAAAACAAAATGTGGTTGATTGGAAGAAATTGCTTTTAGGCAATAAATCCTTCAGATACCAATGTAAAATGTAATTTAAATTATCATATAACCAATCTCCTTCTTCAATATTTTTTTCTCCCTATCAATTCTTGCATCTGTTAAAACTGCGATCAGAACATGGCACACCAGCGGTCAGCCAATTACTATGTCCGCTCCAAAGTAGTTCAACCGATTATGCTATCGGACGTATATCAATCAACGAGGCGTTGAATATCACGTCCATCCACCAGACCCTTAACCATATCAACGACTAATTCAAATTATATTTTTACGCTTGCCTACTTAAGAATTTAATTTATTTAATCGCTTTTCGGGACCCTTATAAAACGCGCTAACAAGCACGACATAGTTTATTTTCAAAGTAATTATTTTGGTTTTTATAGGTTCAAGTACAGATCACCGTAACTAAGTTATTTATATTTTTATATAAATAAATTATTTAAATTTTAGTTTAATTACCAATATATATATTTTAACACTTTTTATTTAAAAAAAAACGTGTCTTTATTTATTCTTCGAAATTTTCACTCTCCTGCCTAACTAGGCGTATGCCCCACCTAAGGCAAGTAGTTTATATAAAACAAATTAAAAATAAAACGAAATAAACAATAAAAGACTCATATTAACTATAAAAAATGATACATATAAACTATAAAAAAGACACATTAACTAGAAAAAAGACACATATAAACTATAAAAAAAGACACATAAACTAGAAAAAAGACACATATAAACTATAAAAAAGGCGCATAAACTAGAAAAAAGACACATATAAACTATAAAAAAAGGCGCATAAACTAGAAAAAAGACATATAAACTATAAAAAAAGACACATATGAACTGTAAAAAATCATAAATATAAAATAGAGTATCGTTTTGTATTATATTATTCTTACGTTATGTATAATACAACCTGGCGGGCTTATTGCTATGTGAATATCTCTTCCAACCAGCTGGAAATATGTTAAAGTGGCCTTAAGTGTTAACCAGAATGGAATCCTTTATAAAAAAATCTGGGTTCATTGGGATTTGAGCCCGCAACCTCCGGGCTGGAAGACAGGTGTATTACCAGCTAGGCCACAGAGGTCGTCAGGCAACGGACATAGTATGAAAAATCCGATATAATAAGTAAAAAAAATCCATAACAATGTCATTATATAAAAAGAGTATTTAAATTAGAAACGTTTCTTTTTCGAAGGATCATTCACTTTTTGGTGATCATTCACTTTTTTCGAAGGATCATTCACTTTTTGGTGATCATTCACTTTTTGGTGATCATTCACTTTTTGGTGATCATTCACTTTTTGGTGATCATTCACTTTTTTCGAAGGATCATTCACTTATTGGTATTTATTTGAAAATGGTTATTGGCTAGTCACAAAAAAAATAATCTAAAAGGGAACTGTATAAGAAATATTCTTCCATTGCATGATTTTGAATAATTACTTATAAATTCCTGGTTGATTTGCCACGTTGCATTCGCAATAAAAAGTATCATAAATATATTATATCTAGTCTTCTATAACAAAAATAAACTTATTTTTTTGTAATGGTATAACCTTACCGGTTTCAAGGCTTTCACCTCATCATCAGGGGAGCACAAACAAGACTGTCAAAAAAAAACAAATTACAATGCATTTTAACCTTCGCAATGTTAATGCCTTAATTATACATGACATACTATTAATACTAAAAGTGGAATAAACAGTGTTTGATTATTATTGTATTGAAAAAAATGTATTGATAAATATAGCAAAGATAAGTAACAAACAGCAGATAGAAAAATAAAAAACCGTTAAGCAATGTTATTTTCCTTTGGCTTTCGGCGTCTTTCTCCACCAACGCTTCCTTGTTTGGAAACGATTAAAGAGGAATTCCAAACAGTCCTTAGCCAACCTTGTGATGGCTTAATTCCTTTAGCAATCTTCTCCACTTCCGCAGGCAAGGCTTACCGTGGAAGAACCTTTATACATTTCAGTTAATAAGACCAGGCAACAGGCATTTTTCTCGTTAATTTAAAGCCGGTACGTGGATATAATGTGATATATCGTAATCATTTTGATCAGACTGGAAAGAACCGAATAATTATTAATAATTATCCATGCAATGAGACTCTGGAACCAGTTACAAACCAATGTTATACTCGCTCCGTCCACGGCATGTTTTGCAAGTCCAAGTATTCAAACTCCTGTCGCAATAACAACCACGCTCCGATCGACTGTCTAAATTGGTTTCCTCCCTTTGCTTTTATTGAATTCGGCACCCCATTGTATGTCATGGGAGCTAAATAGGCATATCGCCTTTGGGAAAAAGATGTTTTAACTCTAGGGATAGTCTTCTTCTCCCTGGCTCCATATCAACTCATTGTCTGCGAAGACTGTTGGGGTCAGTTCTCCTCGTCCTCAGGTTGTACGCTCTTCTGTCCCGGACTACGTCCCCCAGGCCGTGCCTCTGCATCAGGTTATCTTTTTGCACCACCCATGAATTATTTGGTCTTCCTCTGGTTGTTATTCGAGGAAGATCCATGGAGATTGACTGGTTCATAATGTGATCGGGTGCTCTGCGTCCAACGTGCCCATACCATCTCAATCGTCTCTCCTTCATCTTGCTGTTGATGTCTGTAATACCTAGGCTTCCACGAATGCGTGAGCTTTTTATTTTGTCTCTTAGGGACACACTAGCTGACCATCTTAACATGCGCATTTCAGCAGTTTCTAGTTGCCTAGAGTAAGAGTTATACATCGTCCATCATTCGGATCCATAGAGGAGTGCGGGTCTGACAATCCTTTGGTATACTTTTCCTTTTAACTTTACTGGCATTTCCGGATCACATAGAACTCCCGTCATTGATCTAAACTTCATCCATCCCACACTAATTATATGTGTTACATCTGCTGCACATCCTCCATCGCTATGGATGAGTGACCCTAGATACTTAAGATAGTGAATTATATTATTCCATTAGAATTCGCTGTATTGTATGAACACTACTTAACTATGACATGTTTTCATATTGTTTTCCGGAATCATCGGAAATCGTTCTCGAAACTCCGAATAAAATTCAAACGTCTCATAGACTAGGTAATGGGGATCAATTGTAGTGAAATTTATGAAACTGGAAATAAAATATTTGATTTCAGTACACAGTTACTATATTTTGTTTGTCCAAAGATTACGACGAGATTAGGTCGTACCGCCATCACATTTTGCCGACCTGTGTTCGGGGATTAGGAATATCTTATGGTGCTCGGAAAGTAATTAAGCCCCATAATAACTCCTTAAGAAGCATGGAAAGCAGAGCCGGGGCTGGAGGTTATCCCAGAGTAGCGTTAAAGTCTTTTTTTTTTATAAAATAATCATCACCCCATTTATCTTCATTTTATCAATATATCAAATTGATATCAACGTCACAAAATGAGAGGAGAGTAATATTGATGAGTTGTTTATAGTTAAGGCATTAACGTTGTGGAGGTTTAAAGACATTGTAATTTATTTTTAACAAACACTGTTTATTCCACTTTTTTGTGACGGTATAACCCTACCGGTTTCAAGGCTTTCACCTCATCTTCAGGGGAGCGCAAACAAGTCTTGTTTGCGCTCCCCTGAAGATGAGGTGAAAGCCTTGAAACCGGTAGGGTTATACCGTCACAAAAAAGTGGAATAAACAGTGTTTGTTAAAAATAAATTACAATAATATTGATGATTTTATTTTATTATATTCCAAGTGATTAGTTTTTTTGTTACAAAAGATCACAATTTTTTTTAATTCACCATTGACACACGGTCTGTTCATTGGGGAATGTGACTAATTGTACTATAGCATAACCATTAACGTCATCCATGAATGAATAAATGATTTAACTAGCGACACATTTTACTCAGAAGGTACTATTAATTGTTCCGTCATTACGAATGAACCAGCGATGCCAGCGCTTTGAAACTTATATGGAAGATAGTTGAAATACGTCGCTAGTTAAATAGTTTATTCATCCATAGATGGCACTGGTGGTCACGCGAAAATAAAATCAGTCTCCTTTACCATTGGACAGACTGTGTATAATAGTAAACGATTCACAAAATTTATATTATAATATTTTTTTGTGGTTCAGTTGGATTATTTTTTATTTGTTTTTATTGTATTCAATTATCAAATAACCTTTCCGATATAAAATATTACATAATAATAATATATCTAATTCAGCATTGACTTGTAAACTCTGTTATACAATAAAAAAATATTAGTGCAAGCCGAACCCTTGACAATAAAAAAGATTAGTGCAAGCCAAACCCTTGACAATAAAAAAAGATAAGTGCAAGCCAAACCCTTGAAAATAAAAAAACAAACCCACATAAATAAATAAATTCATTCCGACAAGAACAACCTCTTCACTTTACTCCTAGATGGAGTCATAGTCACATGAAAGTACATACAATGCCCATATTGATTGTCCAATGTGTGTAGAATTGTTGTGCAAGTTTTGCAAATACACCCATACCTCGTTTTACAGAAGAGGTACGTTGTTGAAAAGTTGTTCGTAAATCGAAATTCCGTATATTGAATAATTTTTGTACATACCAATACATAGGAGCATAAAGTGTTCTAGGAAAAAAATGATCAATGAAATATTTCGAAAAAATACCTTCCGAAGTACGTCGAACAGAGACAACATAAGCTATAGAAATGTAAAGAATTAAATAATTTATAATGAATCATTAGAAGGATAATATCAGAATTCGTTGATTCGGAAGCTGGAACTGGGTGGAAATATCCATCCAAAGTTAGTTTTTTTATATATTTTCTCGAAGTCATTTTGAATCCAAATTTAAGGTTAAGAGAAGGAAGGGTTAAAGAGGGTCCGTAAAGTGAAGTATAGGTTTAATTAGTTGCGACCACTTCAGTATGGAACAAAATATTTTGCCGAGTGGGCCTACAAAGAAGTTGTTCTTTGTAGGTTGCGCGAAAATCTATTTTCTTGTTGACTGCTCAATCATCAATTATATATTGTAATAGATTAATAATTAATTACCAATTAATTTATAGTCACATATAGTACAGTTAATTAACTATCCAAAACTCATTAAATAATACTACAGTAGTTCTTCTATATTCTCATATTAACTCCTTTCCTTCAAATTCGTATAGGCACAAAGCATTCTCTTTATAGTATGGAATGTCTAATTAACTAAAAACAATTGTAAAATTTTGAAAAAGTACATATTTGCTCGAGACAAAACATTCACATTTACAGCTTTATTTATTGAGCTGTAATAAAACCTCTGTGGCCTGGTAGTAAGACGCTTGTCTGCCGATCCGAAGGTTGCGGGTTCGATCCCCGCTGGAATCCAGATTTTTATAAAAGGGATTCCAGTCTGGTTTTTACTTAGGGCTCATTAAAAACTACTTTCTGGTTGATTGGAAGAGATTGCCACATGGAAATAAACTCGCCAGGTTAAATAAAAAAAATAAAATTAAAATTTTAAAAACCTAGATCCACTCCTGCGTCATTTTCTTTTAGGGAATGTAGACTTCAGGGGTTGGGTGAAGTGAGTGTTGTATATCCCAATCTTTACATTCCTGTTCCCTGTACTCCTGTGAGATCTCCCGAAACGGGAGAGGGCAATGGAAACTGGGATCAGACTGATATCTCATTTCGTATCTCTCCTGATCGGTCTTTATCTACTATTCTCTGCCATCATATTTATCTCTCTATATCTATACTATATATCTTTGCTATGTTATTACCCTCAGTGATTGAAACTCTCTACTTTGTGTTATGTGACCATTACTATTATTTATTTTATTAACACTTTCATGCGAATACAAACTGACGCATTAATTGCTTCAAAGTTATTACTTCTTATCAAATACAAACTGATGGATTCATTGCTTCAAAGTTGTAACTTCTTATCAAATACAAACTTTTTTGTTTCCTTTTTTTTAATGATAATATATGACCGAAATCATAGGCATCCTCGTTGTTACACCAAATAATAGGTGTAAAAATGCATGTGTCGTTCGAGGGGAATAACCGAGCGAAGGGTTCAAACCGGTGACCTTCCGCATGGAAGTCCAGTACATGTATATTAAATGAAAGGTCAGTTTCAAATATAACCTCTAATTTAAATACGAATGAAGATGGTGGACATATGATAAATCTTCAGGATTTTATCACGCGATCAATTCGGTATTCCTAGATCCTTGAGTATTATTATTTGTCTGTCCCTGTCAATTTTTATAATATAATGTAAGTATCATAAGACTCGCTACGTCCCAATATAACATAAGACTCGCTCCATCCCAATATAACATAAGACTCGCTCCGTCCCAATATAACATAAGACTCGCTCCGTTCTTGGTATGCTTTAAGAAGCGACTGAAAAAACACTTAATTTCTAGTCAGTAAAATAACGTGGTTTAATTATTTGATAAACAGTTGATTAGAATTACGAAAGTTACCGAGCCAACAAAATCTCTATTCATACATGCATTATTTAATTAAATTATTATTATTTAATTAAATTATTCATATCTTTCCCATTATTTAATTTTATTTAATTATTCATATCTCTTTAAAGCTTGCAATTTTTTTTTAATGTTATAATATTTTCTGTACATGCAGTGAGACTCTGGAATCAGTTATAACCCAATATAAGACTCGCTCCGTCCTTGGTATGCTTTAAGAAGCTACTGAAAAAACTCTTAATTTCTAGTCAGTAAAATAACGTATTTCATTCCTGATTTTTCTTTTCCTTTCCTCTCCACCATCCCTTCCTTTTCCTTTGATTGATAATATCTCACTTTATATGAAAAATAATGTTTGGGTGATTGTCCGTCTTTGTGGGGTTCGTGGGCATATGCTCACGTATGTTTTTATGGATTTCGTGGGAATGGATAGTCATTTCAATGATTTTTGCGACCACGTAACTTACTTAAATTTACTTTTGTCTAGTTGGTTGGAAGAGATTGCCGCCTGGCAAAAATCCCACCAGATTGTTTTTGCAATAGAAGTATTCAATACATAAATAAGTATAGTTTTGGTCACCCTAGAGTTGTAAGTGCCTTCTCACGGCTCATCTTGGGATGAGTAAAGGTATTTCAAAAATTTGTCGTGTGACTGCTTATCAAAGCATTCTTGGATGAGTGGAACTCAGACGGCAAGGGACGAATTAATATTGGTCAAAAAGCATTAAATCAGGCAAACGTGTTTGGAAGGATTCTCATTTTGTGACACCGCGTCCTTAAATCTTGTTTAATTGGAACCCATCAACTGTCTTTACGCCTTGTTGGTGTTTAGATGTTTTAATGTTGACCTATTTATATATCCTTTTTTTATATAGACACGTACATCATGTCATGTATTTTTCCAGATCGGAAAGTAAAACAGTACTTTTAAACTCTGAAAAGTCGAAAAATATCGCGTTAGACGCGTGTGAGTGTGGTTGCCTCTTCGGGTGCGGCATAGTATTCCAAACATATACAATGACAAATTTCAAGTATCGTACTTTCTCCAGTGAGTATAAACCCGAAGGCTTGATCAACGGGGTGATCGCCAATTTAAAAATATTGAAGAGTGACCATGCGAAGGAATGAAAAATAATAATACTGGCTTAATACAGGCTGTCGCTTAGTGATTCGGTCGATTCATCTTTATTTCATTGTGAAAGTTTTAGGTACATGCATAATAATCAATCTGTATCCCTTACGGGGTAGGCATAGAGAACAGAGATCCGCAATTTTAGATTCCCCATATTCAAATATCGTCATGTCCAATCTTATAAAATCTTCTATCAAAATCTGGTCATCTAGGTCTTCGCTTACCTCGGTCACTCTTTTTCACAGACACCATGCACTTCTGACATGTATTTTCGTTTCGCAATTCAATCTTTACTAGTTGCAACCCGTGAAATATTCACGGAAGTAAAACAAATTATACATTTTTGAAATACCGAATGGAACAAGATCCGCTTAAAGTTTTTTGGGTTCATTAATGTTTAAAGTTTAAAATAAAAAAGGTACATCTTGATTGATGAATTATTTAATTCTCAAAAATCTCTTTATACACGATGTGATGTTTTGTGTATAAACATTACTGTTGTTCAATTTAAATCGTTGATAAAATTTTCCTTGAAGACTTGTTTCAGATATATTGACTTTAATGTTTCCGCGTTTTCGACATCTTGAAAAAGCCACATATATGATTGTTTGTATTAAAAAAAAGAGCATAAGATAAATAAACACAAGTAATTATAAGGTTCAATATAATGGGAAATAAATGCATTATTTAATGAATTACAATTCAAAATAAATTGGCATCGTCCCCTTTTACACCGGTTCGTTCAGTATAATTTCAATATGTTTCGAAGTAGTAAACACAAGTAATTATAAGGTTCAAAATAATAGGAAATAAATTAATTATTTAATGAATTACAATTCAAAATAAATTGGCATCGTCCCCTTTTACACCGGTTCGTTCAGTATCATTTCAATCTGTTTCGAAGTATTCCTCTCTCGCTCTCTTGTATTCGAAATTCAATTCTCGTATTCTTTCTTTGACGACAACCGTACGGGTTTTGGCCTATTTATATTATGATACATACTTTCGTTGTACACAGTACAATCTGGCGGGCTTATTGCTGTGCAGCAATCTTTTTCGACCAACCTGAAATATGTTTAAGAAGCCTTAAGTGAAAACCAGACTGGAATCCTTTTTTTTTTAAATCTGGGATTTTGTAGAAATTGAACCCGCAACCTCCAGATTGGCGTCTTACCAACTAAGCCTTATTATTATTAAAAGACTTAATAATCAATGTAACGTTGCTTTTGATACTGTTTAATATCAAATAAATATGATTTATTCAGAAATTTAAATAAAATGTCAAACACGTGTTTTTCATATAATTATTTTTGATATATTTGCAAATATTTTTTTATCAAACGGTATGATAACGAAGCATAAAACCGCATCGAAACGTATGCCAATTTGGCACGGGCTTGAACGTTCATAAAATATTCGTTAACTAAAAATTGAATTTAAAGGGAAACATATACGTATGTTAGGTTACAAAAAGAGAGAATTTGAGTTGTGAGAGAAAACGGAGGAAGAGAGATGTTTTAATATTTAAATTCAGCTTTAGAAGCCTTTACGTTATGGCGCTTTATAAAATAAATTTGCATAAGCCTCCGAAAACTTCGGGTCCAAAAATTATTAATTTGAGATTTTCAAAGCCTTTTGTTTTTGCATGGTACCGGAAAGAGATCAGAATCAGTTTGGAGAACAGGAAACCGCAATTTAGCTTCATCATTCTTCAAGTTAGAGTGCACAATGGTTACCTTGAAATATGGAAAACGAAGCCTTCCAATGTCATTGGAAACGAGTGACAGCAGGCTACATTTTTTACCTCGCATATTTCGCCATCAAAGTTAATTTCTGCTTTACAACCTCCACTTTTCGAGATAAGTTACGATAGGATATCCCTCGTTACATGATTGTCAACCACCCTGTGGATGAAAGACACATGTTTGTGTATGGGTTTATTATGTGCAAGGTGCTGCACTTCAGCAAGCACACATTCTTGACAAATCAAACCCAAACGTCTAATACCATTATCGTTTTCTCTTAAACAATGCCTTTTGAGTTTTAAGACTTGCCTCGTTGAATTTGTCATCCTGCATAATTATTTACATACATATGATACATACATACTATAACATAATTTTCCTGTTGGGATAGGCAGAGAGAAGAGAACGCCAAAATTTCTATCTCGCCACAAATCCTTCGCCTTTTCGACATTCGTACACCTTCTCATACAAATCCTACGATTTTTATGTATTTCTACGTTTCTTTCTTTCAAAATATAATTCGCTTGATCAACCATACATTTCTTAGTTCTTCCTCGCTTACGTATAAAAACTCGCTTATGTTTAAACAGACTTTCTTCACTCATTCGTTCTATATGCCTAAACCATCTCAAAGTGCACTTAAGTAAATGAAATTCAGTTACTTAGAAGAAATAAATGATGAAAAAATGTATACGAGTAGTATTAAAGATAGGAAAAGGTTGGAACGACTTAACACGACCAAATTAATTAAATTCTGAAATAAAGAAGAGTGAAAAACCATTATTATAGGAGAGTATGCATAACGAGTTGTATGGACATGGTGGAAACGAATTATGTAAATCAGGATAATTTTAAGTGGATATTTCCGTGGCCTAGCTGGTAAGATGCTTGTCTTCCGACCCAGAGAAAGTGGGTTCAATTCCTGCTGTAACCCAATTTTTTAAAAGGAAACTTTTGAGTCTGATTTTAACTTAAGGCCTCATAAACACCTTTCTAATTAGTTAAAAGAGATTGCCACATGGCAATAACCTTACAAGGTTGTACTGTATACAAAGAATGTGTTAAACATGATTCGCTCGAAAACTGGTATACGTGATTTGTTTAATATTAGTGGGATCGAATCCGAATTAGAGCGTCCATTGAGAGTAGTTTGCTCTTTAAACGGCGCTATGTAAAATTGTCCTTTGAATTGAATTGGATATCTGTTATCTCCGCCTACCCTTATTAGGATATAGCATGATGGTGATGTTAATGTATTTAAATTCAAAATTTTAGCAAAAGGATACGTTAAATAATTTAAATTCAGGAAATAAACTCAACTTTGTTTAAAATTAATTATTGTATAATTTATACTTACAAGTATAAATATTATATAATAGTAAGACATTCTCTTGATTTAGTATCTCATAGACACAACTTTCTCATTCGAGTCACTTCAGTTAAAATTTAACTAAAGTCTGACTTAATTAAACGTTGTTTCATTCAAGTAATTTTTGAATACAGTTTAGAAGAAACAAAATGTAGTTAGTTTGATTTATGCGAGTTATTTAGACTTTTCTAAGTACCCAATTTTATGTTTTCATACCCGCAAGATTGTCTGAAACTTTTTCATTTGGGACCTTCTGTTTTGTTCTCGTTACAATGAGGTTGTTTTGAATTTAAAAAAGTTCGGGTAATTATTTTCTCTGCGACAAAGTTAAGGGGGGTGTAGGGTGTTCAGTCTTCAGATTCTCTCCTTCTTTTTTAAAGAATTCAGATTCCTTTCTTTATGGTCATCGAATCTATAATACATTGAAAATTGGTTCAAGGTTTCTATAGTCTTAGAGAGTAAAAATGTGTACGTCGTTGTCTTCCAACAAGGGAAATTAAAACTCTTAAAAAATATATTAAAACTTACAAAAAAAATCCGCGCGTTCCGGTGCTGTGTATTCCATACACATGTAAAAGTGATCGATTTAAAATCGGAAAAATAAGAATGTTCATAGTCAATCACTTAAATTAATTAAATTTGAAGTCAAAAGTGATAATAATTTAAATTTAATTACTGAAAACATAAAAAAAAACATCGGCCGACGTTCACAAAACGGGCGAAGCAACCACCTCAAATGGATACCCGAAAGCTACTGAAGCGAAAGAAGCGAGCGAACTGAGATTCTATTTATTGCGTTCCCATATCCCGAAGTAGAGTGAGAGTGAGACGTGAATAGCGTCGCTTCGTCACCCATAGCGGTTTTTTAGAATGAATGTACCAACGTCACACACTGGCACACGTTTGATTGTATTGGTGAATTTATTTCCGATTTTCACAAAATATGTCTGATGTGGCCGATAAGTGCTAGTTATTATTAATATTATTTTTTCATTTAATGCGTAAATGTACAATATTACGGAGGAATACCTAAAATCTGAACCCAGTATTTATTATATTTATAGAGATATTAAAGTTTTTAGAAGGAATATGTACTAGTTACACATCACAAGGAAGGAAGGGTTAAAATCAGTGTCAAAGCTATAGTCATTAACAGAAGTAGAACTTATAAGTCAATTTCTTCTATATCTAATAAATCGGTGGTTTCAAATCAATCCACTCGTGTGAGATATTATGATAAAGCTTTTGCCGTTGTTGGTCTTGTAGTGTGGAATGCTCTCATCAGAGATATGGGTGGAATGTGCAGCTTTTAGGAAGCACTTTAAAAAATCCTTTTTGAGAGATCTTATAATTCTTTTTGAGTAAGTTTGAATCCTGAGTTAAAGGCGCTTGAGAAGTTGAGTTGAGAAGAGAAGAAGAGCTATAAAATTCTCTTTTATTATGATTATTATATATTGTTTATAGTTAAGGCATTAACGTTGTGGAGGTTTAAAGATATTGTAAAATATTATTATTATTATTTTTAACATTGTAATTTATTTTTATCAAACACTGTTTATTCCACTTTTTTTTTGTGACGGTATAGCCCTACCGGTTTCAAGGCTTTCACCTCATCTTCAGGGGAGCGCAAACAAGACTAAATGCTGTTCGAACTGGTACCGATATACAAGCTTCAACGGTTGGGGGCTGAGGGAGGCATGGGACGATTTCGGGACATGCCTCCCTCATCCTCAGCCCCCAACCGTTGAAGCGTGAATATCGGTACCAGTTCGAACAGCATTTAGTCTTGATTGCGCTCCCCTGAAGATGAGGTGAAAGCCTTGAAACCGGTAGGATTATACCGTCACAAAAAAAAAAAGTGGAATAAACGGTGTTTGATAAAAATAAATTACAATGTCTTTAAACCTCCACAACGTTAATGCCTTAACTATAAACAACATATTCTTATGGACTTTCTACCCAACTAGTCGATGAAGAACATCGGGGGACTGACAATACCACAAATTGTGGACTGCGATAAATTCAGGAAAGACGGAGTTGTTATGTTACGGCGCATACCTTGATAAGAACACCTCTTTATACATCATTTGGGCGCTCTTTTCAAAAGAGTTGGTAAGTTGATAAAATTTCAATAAAATGCCTAGTGCAATGGACGGAAGCTGAGTGTTAGGGTGAAGACCGACTTGCAAGTAGGCGTTTTGAATAAATGGGGTGTTATTGTAGATAAGATCATTTATTATATCGATAAAAATTTGTTACGTTTAAGATTTACTTTTCAGAACTAAAATGATTTATTTTTTGTTTCAGGTAATGCTACGCCGCTTATTTCAAATATGTTATATGAGCAAAAAAAATTGTAAGTAAATTAAATACTTCTAATCAAATTTAAGATAGTTAAACCTAGTGAATATATAATAATACTTGTAGAGTAGGCAGAGATAACAGATCTTCTTACTATTCTATCTAATCACACAATTTTCGCCTCCTCCACATTAACACGTCTCGTCGTGTACTTTCTTCTATTTTTTATACTTCTCACTTTACCTTCTTTCCAAATCTGATCTATTTGGTGAAGTTTGGTTTTTTTTTCGGTCAACCTCTTTTTCACGCACAACTTGCGCTTCTGGCTTGAATACACGCTTAGTCATTCTCTCATCATAGTGTCACGGAGTCGTGTATTTCTCCACATGTCATCACAAAATTTTGTATTTCTTAATAAGTTGCCATTAAGTAGTGTTTTCTCCATATAATGTCACGAGTCGTGTATTTTTCCATTTGATGTCATTTAGTCTTGTGTGTTTCAATATAATGCCAATGGGCGTGTATTTCTTCAAATTATGTCATTCAGTCGTATATTTCTTCATAAAATGTCACTGGGTCGTGTATTTCTTCAAATTATGTCATTGGGTCGTGTATTTCTCCGTATAATGCCATTGAGTCGTGTATTTCTTCAAATTATGTCATTCAGTCGCGTATTTCTCCATAAAATGTCACTGGGTCGTGTATTTCTTCAAATTATGTAATTGGGTCGTGTATTTCTCCATACAATACCATTGAGTCGTGTATTTCTTCAAATTATGTAATTGAGTCGTGTATATCTCCAAATTATGTCATTGAGTGGTGTATTTCTCCATAAAATGTCACTGGGTCGTGTATTTCTTCAAATTATTTCTTTGAGTAGTGGATTTCTACATAAAGAGCACTAGGCCGTGTATTTCTTCAAAAGGTGCTACTGAGTCTTGTATGTTTCCATATAATGTCACTGGATTGTGTATTTATAGTATTCAAATTATTTCTTTGAGTCGAAGATTTCTTCATAAAACGCACTAGGCCGTGTATTTCTTCAAATAATGTCATTAAGTTCTGTATTTCTCCATAAAATATCACTGGGTCATGTATTTATTCAAATGATGTCATTAGGTTGTGTTTTCCTCTGTATAATGTCCCTGGGTCGTGTATTTCTTTAAGTGATGTATGTCTCTGAGTCGTGTATTTCTCCATATGACATCAGTGAGTCGTGTATATGTGTATACTATTTTTAGTAATTAACCTTTCTTTCAGTTACAACGGCATTCGTTATACCCAACTGGGCCATTAGTATTCTGACTACGGCGGGCAGGGTCACTTTCGACAACGAGCATTTAGCGCCTACCGGAGTAAAGTACAATAGTTATTTAAACATTCACTAATAAATCTTGAGCTAACAACTGCGAGTCAAATTCAGTCAATTGCCGACCTTTTTCTCGCCACGGCTGGGAAATATACGCAAACATTTCGCCGACCGAAATATTTGCCAAGTAATCGCTCTGAAGGGAGGGCTGTATTTATATTTTGTGGATTTACTTATGCTTTTGCGCCCTTTTTAAATTCTTGTACTTTATCAAAAGCTCAAGACGTATTTCGATTTTTTTCCCTTATTCGTATCATTGACTATCTACTTAAACCGATCATCTATTAAAAAAAATATAATTTCAGTATAAGCGACTTTGTACAATAGTTTGCGAGTTTAAAGATTTTTTTATCAAATATAAATTAATCTAAAACTGATACTATCACATATTGATAGATGCACAAAGACAATTGCCGTTAGAGGCGTGTATGTAGCTAACAGTTCGAACAGAATTCAGTCTTGTTTGAGCTCCCCTGATGATGAGGGGAAAGCCTTGAAACCGGTAGGGTTACAAAAAGTTGAATAAACGGTGTGTGATAAAACAAATTACGATGTCCTTAAAGCCGAATATGTTACTTTCACATATCGAAAGATCTACAAAGGTTCGTTATAGTTAGTCTTCCCTTGGCAAGTTTTGCGGTTATCTTACCAAATATATGTATTTAAAGTTAAGTTATTAACATTATGGAGGTTTAAAGACATTGTAATTTGTATTATCAAACACTGTTTATTTCACTTTTTGTAAAAAAAGTGAAATAAACAGTGTTTCTTAATAAACTGTGTTAAATAAACAGATTCTTCTTCTTCCCAGCGTCATGTCAGGTCTCCCCAACGTGAGAGTAGACATCTTTGTCCCCGGCAGCCCGAAAAAGATCTCCAGCGCCCCTTATGCCAGTCCAATCACGCATATTGCGGAGCCAGGAGATTTGCCTCCTGTCAACACCTCTTCGGCCTTCTATTTTGCCTTTGATGATCAGATGCAGTTCCAACTTATACTTTACTCCTCTAAGTACATGGCCCAAGTAGGACACTTTTCGGATTGTAATATTAGTCAGCAACTATCTATCAACGTTGGCTCTTTGAAAAACCCTTGTGTTGCTGACCATATCCGTCCAGGGTATCCGTAACATTCTCCGGTGCATCCACATTTCGAATGCTTCCAGTCGGTTCATACTACCAACTTTGAAGGTCCATGATAAACAGTGTTTGATAAAACAAATTACAATAACCAAATATATTTTTCTAAAGCGGGCTAGAATCCTAAGTTTTAACGTTCTTTAGAAGAGTCTGCTCTTTAAACGCGCTAAATAAACTGTCTTTGTATTACTATCATAATATGTAGTCTAATTAATTAACTAATCTAACTTTAAAAAATACTGCTTGACTGAGTTTATTGAAGTTGCCTACTCTGTAACAAGGATCAAACATGGAGACTTGCTGGAGTGTTATTAGATCTTCAGTAGTCATTTTGATTGCTCTGAACTCAGCCAAAAGTTTTTTTTTAACAAAAACACAATTGACGAAACATCTGTCTATGGTAGTTTGATTTCACCACCATCCACACTGTTGTGGGAGATAAAATAACTTTAAATCTAGCTCGATCTACACTAAGAGATCAAAGAGTTCCTAATTCTTTAAGAGCGCAAAGTCATTCATTGACAAAGAAGGAAGTGTCCTAACGGACTCTTTCTCCTGCGAAGACATACTTTAGTGTCAAAATAATAATGACAACGGACTTATGTACAATTTCACATGAGAAGTATAATGCTGTCAATTGAAACTCTTCAAAAGTAAATTGCAAAACAGTTCAAAGAAATATTATTTAAATATATTTTTTTTAAGTACGCGGGGGTAAGTAATACACATCAAGCTTAAGAAAAAGACTGTCGGCCATAATCGGTTAACTTCGGCTTTGTAGAGCGTCGTCTCTGTCGCACGATGCGATAACAGTCTCGTGACGGAACACGTGTATGAATGACAGAGACGACGCTCTACAAAGTCGAAGATAGCCGATTATGGGCGACAGTCTCTTTCTTAAGCCCGATGTATTTTACTTACCACCGGGTACTGTACTTTGTTTAAATCCACATTCTTCTTCTCCGCTTCTAATCATATTTTCCTTAGACCATAAAGTTAGATATTTTTACTCTATTTTACCATAAACAACACACATAATAATGTAATTAATACATACTTCAGTTCTTGACAACTCACCTGATGATGACACATTAAGTGTTGAAATACGTTGTGATTTGGAATAAATAATGTGGAAGATAAACAAGGTAATCGTGTTTTAATTTTATATTAATTATGGAGTTCCACAAAGTGACACCATAGTTATTTATACAAACATTAATTTGCTTATCGAGTTGTGGAATCTTTGAATTAACTGTTCTATAATAAAGTAAACGCTGTGACATTAAATCAGTTTATAAACTGCCTAAAAAAGTACAAAAACACTTTGGAGTGTTTTTTTGTCTCCTTTGCTTTTCCCTTACTTTTTCTATATCAAAATATATCAAATTGGTTTATTCAAGTTTATATAGTATTTGAGAGTTAAAATTTGTACGTCGATATCTTCCAACAAGAGAAATAAAAACTCTTATGAATTTATTGTTATGTTGCGCCTAGTACTCAATTTATTCTGGTTCGCCTGATTCACAAATTTCTAGACTGCAGTCTGTTTTCAATGCAGCTGCAAGGATGACACACGGTTGTCGTAAATATTGTCATAATGGTCCGTCTCTGAAATTCATCGAATCTAATTTTTAAATTGGTAGGTAAAACGTTTTTTTCAGGTTTCTATAGTTTTAAAGAGTTGAAATTTTAACGTCGATATCTTCCAACAAGATAAGTAAAAACTCTAATTAATGAATTTGTTGTGTCGGGTCTGGATTATTGTAACTCCATTTATTATGTTTTGCCTGATTCAAACATTTATAGACTCTATAGTTTGTGTTCAATGCTACTGCTAGGCTGGTCATAAATATTGCCAAATTGGTCCACTTTCAAAATTCTACGCTGATGGTCTACATTCTACACAAATTCTACACTAAGTGTTATTAACGGATTTTTATTTATTTTACACATGACAAGAAATATACATAATTTGCAAAAAAAAAAACAACTAGTAATTTAATTTGGACACACAATTTCAATGCATATGGGTTTGTTGCCTTTCATTTGTCGTGTGCTCAGTAAACTATGTTAGTTTTTTGACTGTATCTCACTGAGGACATATGGCATGAAAAAATAAATCGATGCTTCTTTCCGATTTTTGATTATATAAAACCCTGTTCTACATTTGATAGATTTCAAACTTTATTTCTTTGTATTCAAGTCCCTTAATGGAATGTCTCCATTGTATCTTTCAAATCTGTATCTGAAGTATGTTCTTTCGCAGAGGAATAGAACTTTGATTTCTTCTCCATCAAATAAATTTATTGTTCCAAATCAATCCAATAGAGTGGGATATTAAGAAAAAGGTTTTGCCGTTGCTAGTCCTGTGGCGTGAATTGGTCTGCCTACCTAGAGCGCCCTTGGGGAGAGTGTGCTCCCTAAACGGCACTTTATAAATTGTTATTTTACTAATGTTATTTGACTCGATATAGCTATTAAAAGCAATCATGCTGCCTGTCTATAATGATATTAATAACTAACAAAAAACCTGTCTTACAATTCAACTGTATTCAAAAAAACTTATTTTACAATTCAACTGTATTCAAGAAAACTTGTTTTACAATTCAACTGTATTCAAGAAGTGAATTCAACGGTATTCAAGAAAACTTGTTTTACAATTCAACTGTATTCAAAAAAACTTGTTTTACAATTCAACTGTATTCAAGAAAACTTGTTTTACGATTCAACTGTATTCAAGAAGTGAAATTGTATTCAAGAAAACTTGTTTTACAATTCAACTGTATTCAATAAGTGAATTCAACGGTTTTCAAGAAAACTTGTTTTACAATTCAACTGTATTCAAGAAGACTTGTTTTACAATTCAACTGTATTCAAGAAGTGAATTCAACGGTATTCAAGAAAACTTGTTTTACAATTCAACTGTATTCAAGAAGTGTCAATCGTAACCACAGTGTATTTTTTAATCTTTAAAATATATCAAAGTCGAGCTGTGGTCAACGCACCTTTTTCCGCGTAATAAAATTGGAAATTTCGCATTTTGGGAAAACACGAAGAGTTATGGCATAAGTAACCTTGTTTGAATTTTAACTACGAACGGCACGGGCAAAGTGGGCGTTTATGTTTATTTTGAACTAAACGCAAATTTATTTAAATAATATTTATTACTAGAACTAGAAAATTACTTTTAATTTTTTATAAAAATAATTTTCATATTATATAATGATAAGAAGCGAAATTATGGAAGATGTAGCACTTACATGATGTTAGGGAATTTTTCTGTTTGAGTTGACAGAGAGAACAGAGCGCCAGACTTTACTTTGTATTTCCTTCAATCACATTAGACTTTGCATTTCCTTATAACATATGTGAATTGATCTAAAAATACTTTCTTCTACAACACTTTCTTCTCTACAACCTTCCTCTCACATTTGCACTCTACATTTATTTTGTTAGTCTTCATTCATAAGTTCTACGTGGTCAAACCATCTCAGAGTGCTTTTTTTTACATGTTATTTAATATTGTATTACACTTTCGTTGTATATAATACAACCTGGTGGGTTTATTGCCTTGTTGTAATATTTTCCAATCAACCAGAAATAGTTTTAAAGAGGCCTTAAGTGAAAATCAGACTGAAATACTCGTAGTTTTTTATAAAATCAGGGCTCGAGCGGGATTTGAACCCGCAACCTTCGGGCTGAGAGACTGGTGTTTTACCAACTAGACCACGGAAATCGTCAATACATCGATCTTAAGTACAAATTAAGTACATTGTAAAATATACATATTACCTCTTTACAGTGTTTTTTTTTTAAAAAGAAGGTGCCGGAGCTCACTTCTTGTCGAGCTTTTTGTATACCGTAAACAAGTGGTGGTGCGCCGCTCCACTGCGGTTCACTGCAAAAAAAAGCAGACAGTGCTTTTTTTTTAAAAAAAAAAGATGCCGCAGCTCACTTCTTGTCAAGCTTTTGGTATATCGTAAAAAAGGTGGTGGAGCGCCACTCCACTGCGCTCCACCGCAAAAAAGCACTGCCTTTTTATTAATAAACAGTGCAATATCCTTAACTGTCCCACCGCCCCCTCTTATCTTGCCGAGAATTTTTAGCGTCTTTCCAATCATGGATTAGCGCTACGCTCAAGAAGAGATTGTTTATTGGCCTTTCCAGTTGACCGCTCCTCTTTCTTTACATCGTCCTTTACTGTCCATGCAATGATACTCTGGAATCAGTTACAAACAAATATAAGACTCGCTCCGTCCTTGGCATGCTTTAAGAAGCGACTGAAAAACCTCTTAATTTCTAGTCAGTAAAATAATGTGTTTTATTCCTGACTTTTCCTTTCCTCTCCACCATCCCTTCCTTTCCTTTTGATTGATGATATCTCACTTTATATGAAAAATAATGTTCGGATGACTGTCCGTCTTTGTGGGGTTCGTGGGCATGTGCTCACGTATATGTTTATGGATTTCGTGAGGATGGATAGTCATTTGAATTATTTATGCGACCACGTAATTTGTTTCATTTACCTTTATCTGGTTGGTGGGAAGA
This sequence comes from Odontocerum albicorne, assembly GCA_949825065.1. Classification (NCBI taxonomy): domain Eukaryota; kingdom Metazoa; phylum Arthropoda; class Insecta; order Trichoptera; family Odontoceridae; genus Odontocerum; species Odontocerum albicorne. The sequence goes on from OX463865.1 coordinate 7,318,605, forward strand.
GTTTGCCGTTTAGCAATAAGCCCACCAGATTTTATTTGCAATAAAAGTGTTAAATAAATAAATAAATATACGTAAAATTAAGTTGAACATCGTTTTGATTAGAATACATCAACTCAAATCACAATGAAATCGGTTTAACACTAATAAAAAAACCGAATCGATTTGTATTTCGTCTACATGATTTTCTGCAGGCTAACCCCGTTATGCGTGTCTAAGCCTCTTAAATAAGCATTTATCTGCTAATATTATCCAACCTAGATTTGGGTTGGCGTGCCAGCTAGCGATACGGATCTCCGAAACCTTTCTTAATAAAATGTTTACGATCCTGCCGTTCTGAGCGTTCTGTGTCTTTGACCCTCCTCGCCGAGTGGCGCTGGTTCAAATAAACTAACTACCACTTGAAATATTTCTCGTTATTATTAGAAACATTCATTAGACGTATACACTCATGGGAAAAATCTATCTTTATGATCGGGCCACGAATTAGTGTTGATGTGGTAACTACACGTTAGTTTTTTTAAGAATTTCGTGCGTTGTATTGTATTACACTTTCGTCGTGTGCTTATTGCCATGCTGTAATCTCTTTCAACCAACCAGAAAGACGTTTAAAAGGTATTAAGTGAAAACCAGACTGGAATCCTTTTTGAAGAAATAAGGGTTCCAGCTGGATTTGAACCCTCAACTTCCGGGCTAGAGGACAGGCGTTTTACCAACTAATACACGGAGGTCATCATATACATACATACCATCACGCCCTTTTCCTATCGGGGTAGGCAGAGAGATCAGAGCGTCATACTTTATTACAGAAAATATTATCAATGATATATAGTACAATTTATGAAAAAAAAAATCTCAGTTGATTTAGCCACCATCCTCCTAAACTAGGACAGTATTGAACTTAAATAAAATATGTCAACATTCGAGTCAGCTACCCCATTATACTCTTGGTACATTTTCACATATATGCCATCACGCCGTTTTCCTATCGGGGTAGGCAGAGAGATCAGAGCGTCATACTTTATTACTGAAAATATTATTAATTATATTAAATATAATATATGGAAATTAAAAAAAAATCATACATACATACCATCACGCCATTTCCCTGTTGTGCTAGGCAGAAATTACAGAGCGCCGTACTTTTCTATATTGACACACATCCTTAGCCTCTTCTGCATCCATTCACCTTCTCATGCAACTTCTACGATTTCTTTGAATTAATTTCATTCTTTCAGAATATCGTTCACTTTATCCAACCATACTTTCCTTGGTCTTCCTCTCCCACGCCTTTCACTCAAATTAGCACTATTTATTTGTTTTGTTCGTCTTTATTCATTCATTCGTTCCAAATGCCCATACTATCTTAGCTTGATCTTCTTCATCTTACTCAACACATCCGACTTAAGTTCACATTCATCCCTAATCATTTCACCATGTATTATATCATACATTGTCACTCCATGTATTCTACTTAATGCACGCATTTCTACATCAGTTATTCGGTCCATATCAGTCTTTTTCCACTTCCACGTTTCACTCTCATAGATCAAAGTTGGTAGTTTAAGAATTAAAATCTAAATACGAGTATAAGCCATGGACGTCGTTTGTCATACATCCGAGTTTTGGGTTCAATTCCCGATGTTTTTTTTTTTACCTGGCGTGTTTATTGCCATGTAGCAATCTCTTCCAATCAACCAGAAAGATGTTTTTATAGGCCCTAAATGTTAACCAGACTGGAATCCTATTTAAAAAATCTGGGTTCCAGCGGTGATCAAACCCGCAACCTCCGGATCGGCAGACAAGTGTCTTACCACCAGGCCACGGAGGTCACACAATAATAACAAATTCAGCAAAAGTTTTATTTATTTTTTATTAATTTTATTATAAACTCTCGAGCGCTACTGTAGCGGCGTGGCTCGATTTAATTTGTTTAATTTTTTGATTAAAAAAAACACAATTTAAAAAATCACATAACTTTCGCCTACTCCACATTCATACATCTCAAAATACACTATATTCTATTATTTATACTTATTACTCAATCTTTTTCAAAATTTGGTCCTTTGGTGTAGCGTTTTGCTCCTCATCGACGAGTTATTTATTTGCATATGTTTAAAAAAACCGCATTTGGTTAGAATATATTATATACCAAGGAAAGCCAAACAATTTTTTTTTTTAATTCTCTGATATTTGATAGTAACACATTCGGTTTTGTGTGGAGTGTATTGTATGTATCTAATGTTCATATTTATTAATCATATTTAAAAAAAAAATGTTTTTTTTTGTTTTTAATTTCAAGTATAAAACATTGTCACACTATTTCCCAATATGTTGGCCACGATATAATTTACTAAACTTACTCATTGTGATCAACAATTACAGAGCACTAGTGACAACACTAATAATTTAATTATTACCAGTGACAAATAACTTTGCCCCTCACCCTCATTATAAGCTACACGTACTTCTGATTATTGGTCCGTCTGAGAGCCCACGACGACATAACTAATTTACCCATTTAATGAAAATGAGAAATGATTTTATAACCGTGTAATTTGATGATATAAACGGTATAACAGTTTTGAAGTGTGTGTGGCACATTATTTAAGAAATGATAATATAGGGTCTTTCAAATTGAGCGGTTTTTTTAATAATTTTTTTTAAAATTCTTGAATAAAACACAATTTGCTTTGATTTCAAAAAACTTTTTATTAGCCATTGAAGTATAATGTATGACATTTGAATACAAAAAACAATATCCGCCAAATGTCCACCTCTTGCAGTTCCACAGATGTCCACTCTTTTGTGCAAATTTTCGATGACATTTTGGCATTATTGCGGTTCTAACTCATCAATAACGCGAATAATTTCGTCCTTGAGCTCAGGAATTGATCGGGGGTCATTATTATAGACCTGACTTTTCACGTAATCCCAGAGAAAATAGTCCAACGGTGTCAGATCACATGGTCTCGGTGGCCAATTAACATCACCGTTTCCGGAGATTACAATACATAAAATAATTCAACAATTTGAACACGTTGTTGTATTGTATATGACTCTATTTTTATAAATTCTATACATTACACTTCTCAAATATCACAAGACCCAGACAAGTTCGCGACGCCATCTGTGTTTTATCCAAGAATTTAAAAAACCGCTCAATTCGAAAAACCCTATAGAAACGTGTGGAAAGAAAAGTAAATATGATTTATGGGTGACAAAGGAGAGATTATTAATTCATATCCGTGTCTTGATCATCAATTATTGATAATAACATGTGTTTCCTGTAGGAGGCAACAGAGACCTCAACGACTTACCGTTCGTATCAATCAAGTCGTGTCTAGAGCGTATAGTCCCTATATTCGGGCAATCTATCATATTTGGGAGTCATATTTAGCCCTACGATCACATTCATTGCTACCTTCGACCAAGAAACTCCCATCCCTCCATGTTTACTTTGCATCTAGACCCCTAGTTGAAGTCTTTTCCCTGCTCTCCAAAAAGGCCGAGGCAGTTGTTCTCAAGGTGCCATCTTTGAATGAAATGCTAGAGGAAGCTAAGGACTTCTGGTATTTAGATATTTTTTCTCAGGTGATGGAAGGGATGTGAGAAATATCGATTGGCGAGTAGCAATAGGAAAAAAGTCAAAGGGGTATATACACTTTTATAGTCGAACTGTTAAATATCAAAATCTTCTTAGTTGATAGTGCACAATAATATTCTAGTAGCAAATTTGATGTATGGAAATGAAACGCAGACGTGGAAGAAGATTTTAAAAAGTCAAAGTAGAAAATTCACGTATTGAGAAGAATACACGGGAAGACAATGTATGACAGAATACGTCATGAACTTCAGGCTGATATTTTGAGTGAATGAAGAAGAGCGTCTGAAGTTAATAACAAATCCATACCATTCGCAGTTAGTGCCAACCTTTCGAAGCTACGTGTCAAACTTTCATGACATTCCGACATTGTGTCATTGAGTTACAGTGGTTTTAGTGACGCTACTTTTGCTATTTTCAAAACAATGAAAAAAAACGAATTTCGTGTGTTGATAAAACATTGCTTTTTAATGGGAAAAAATACCGTTCAACCGTTGAAAAGTGTTATCTGGGCTCTGCTCCGTCGAAAATAACCATTTGTCGGTGGTATGCTGATTTCAAACGCGGTCGTACAGACACAAATGATACTGAACGCTCTGGTCGTCCAAATGAGGCTGTTACACCAGAAAACTCAAAATCGTGATGGAAAATCGCAAAGTAAAGTTGCATGAGATAGCTGACATCCGAAGCTACCAAAAACTTAACAGTCGACCGGGAAAGTTATGGCCTCCGTATTTTGGAATGCGCATGGTATAATATTCATCGATCACCTTGAAAAGGGAAAAGCCATCAATATCGAATATTACATAGCGTTATTGGAGCGTTTGAAGGCAGAAATTGCAAAAAACGGCCCCATATGAAGAAAAAAAAAGTTAGCTTTCATCAGGACAATGCACCGTGTTACAAATCGATGGTAACGATGGCCAAATTGCACGAGTTGAACTTCGAATTGCTTTTGCACACACCGTATTCTCCAGATTTGGCCCCCAGCGACTATTGACTGTTCGCAGACCTCAAAAAGATGCTCCAGGGAAAGAGATTTGGCTCTAATGAAGAAGCGATTGCCGAAACTAACGCCTATTTTAAAACTAAAGATAAATCGTTCTACACGGCTGGCATACTATAGAAAAGTTAGGAAAGCGTTGGAATGAATGTATCGCTCTTGAAGGAGACTATGTTGATGAATAAAGAAGAATTTTGGCAAACAAATGTTTTTTTAGTAGTTAGTCCAGGGACTTATTGATCGATGTGTTACATACAGTCACGCGATTTTTTTGCAGAGGTAGGTAAAGTGAAATGAGTGCCTCACTTTTCTATCTCGACACATCCTTTACCTCTTCTACATTTATACACCTTTTCATACAACTCCTGCAATTTCTCAGACTTTTTACGTTTCCTTTTTTCTAAATATCATTCACTCAATCTAACTTTTCTTTTTCGGTCTTTCTTTCTCACGCCCTTCCACTCACATTTGCACTTTATATTTATTTGGTTATTATTTCTTTATTTGTGTACTCTACATGCCTAAACCATATCAAAATTATCTTCTTCATCTTACTCAACGCATCAGCCTTAAGTTCACATTCATCCCTAATCTTTTCGTTCCCTATTCTGTCGTACATTATCACTCCATGTGGCGCTTAGTGCCTATTTTTTTACAGCATTTATTAGTTATTTATTTATTTAACAACATTATTGCCAATACAATCTAGTGGGCTTATTGCAAGGGGGCAATATCTTCCAAGCAACCAGACAAAAGTAAATAAAGCAATTTATAAGGTCGCATACATAATTCAAATGACTATCCATCCCCACGAAATCCATAAACACATACGTGAGCATATGCCACAAACCCCACAAAGACGGACAATCACCCCAACATTATTTTTTCATTTAAAGTGATATATCATCAATTAAAAGAAAAGGAAGGGACGGTGGAGAAGAAAGGATAAGAAAAATCGGGAATGAAACACGTTATTTTACTGACCAAAAATTAAAAGTTTTTTCAGTCGGTTCTTAAAGCATGCCAATGACGGAGCGAGTCTTGTATTGGTTTGTAATTGATTCCAGAGTCTCACTGCATTGGCAGTAAAGGAAGACGTAAAAAAAAGGAGCGGTGAACTGGAAAGGTCAATAAACAGTCTCTGTTTGAGCGTAGCGCTCATCCATGATTGGAAAGACGCTGAAATTTTTCGGCGAGATAAGAAGGTGCGGCGGGACAGTTAAGGATATTATACAATAGAGACAGTATGTGAATTTGGCGTATATTTCTAACATTCAACCAGTTCAATGCTTTCTGGTATAAAGTTATATTATCGTACTTTCGTAGGTTGAAAATGAATCTTAGACACACATTTTGAAGACGCTGTAATTTGTCCAGCTGTTCCTCTGTAACATCCAAGTAACATACGTCCACATAGTCCAGAATCGGAAAGAGCAGAGATTGTACGAGTAAAATTTTGGTTTTAGTTGGTAGGTATCTTTGCAACACTTTAAGGGAATGAAGGCTGAAGAAGATCCTTCGGCTTACCTCATTTATTTGACTTTACTCCCACACATAAAAATTGATACAGTAATGTTGTTGTGGACTATTATCATATTGTCTTATTTTGATACTGCTCGGTTCGAATATGTATGTTTTAGGGTCCCATGGACTTGGGACTTCTATCGCTACACGATGTTTCATACCTCTTATAACTTTATCATCATCTAAAAAAATACTTGCTTGATAAAAATACTAGCTTGATAAAAAAACTAGCTTGATAAAAATACTAGCTTGATAAAAATACTAGCTTGATAATTCCTCAACTTGTTACTTTTTTCGATATTTTTTTAAAACCAAAAAAAAGGAAGTTTTCATTGGGTTGGATCTGTTTTGCATATATATTTGCTCAAATTTGCCGTTTATACGGCACGGGATAAAATCTAGTTAATATGCATAACAGCCTCCATAAAATATCAATCAGGAGGACAAAGTAGAAGGCGATGCCTTTTCATGACTCTCTGTCATATAATTTTGACTCGGATGAGACAGAATGAATAATACAAGAGTGTATTCGGAAGGTACTGTTGATTTGTGCCCAAGGAAACCACACCTAGTTCAGCCCTGGTTAACTAACCTTCAGTTAACCCATTGCAACCTTAAGGAAATTATTTAATTTAATTTATTCAAATACGATACGATAGGCAATCTCTGCAATCGTGACGAGAAATTATTTATTTGAGTTTTACTTTACCTTAAAAAAATAAACAGGCCCAGAAGAAGACCGAAGGTACGCTGGATAGATGAAATCAGGAAGCATTGCAGCATCACATGGCATCCACGAGCAAAAAACTGACCTATTTGGAGTCTACTTAGGGAGACCTTCATCCAGCAGTGGATCGACCCTGGTTGACAATGATGATGGTAATGATATTGACATTTCCAATTAATAGATTAAACAAGACAACAAAACGTTATAAAAATTGAACGATTCGACAAATCATTACGATACATTCGCAGAACGAAAATAGTCAAGGAAAAATTGTTTTCAAAAACAATTTTTATAGTTTCAAGGAGATGGGCTTATCAACTGGCCATCAAGTGCAGGCTTAACGATTGAAGAATTGTCGGAATATTCGCTACACGTTCGATTGGAATGTAGGGATATTCGCCACACGTTCGAGTGAAATGTAGGGATACTCGCCACACGTTCCAGTGAAATGTAAGGATATTCGTCACACGTTCGAGTGGAATTGTGGGACTATTTGTCATATGTACGAAAGGAATCGTGTGAATATTTGCCACAATGGAATTGTAGGAATATTTGTCACAGTAAATTTTCAGAATACATACATACGTACAAGTCGAACTGTAGGAATATTCGTCATACGTAAGACTAGAATTGAGGGAATATTCGCAACATGTAAAAATGGAATTATAGCAATATTGGCCACACTCATTAAGGTGGTGAGAGCCTCTTGCAGAATATTGTGAATTTTAAATCACATAATTGTTTATTTAATGAATAATTTTTTTTCGTATAAATTTTCCACAATTTGGTGGAAATTACAAAGTCATGAACTGAAAATTTCAAAGTACATATTTATTTATTTGATGTATATTATGTAATTTGTTAATTTATTCATAACTTGAAGAGTTTGTCCCTGTTCTTGATCGATCTAAAGTTTAACCCCTTTGTGACTGTGGGTTGGGGTTAATGAAAATTCTAATTTATTCATCATTCCAATGTTATTCTAATCGGCATCTCTCATTTCTTATGTTGTGGTTGTATCGTGAATTGTGTTTAATTCAAAAGCTTTCAAATTCTGAATTAATGTGCTTTCAAGGTAGTTAGCAGAGAGCCTCTAGGGTTGGCAGAATTATAATGATTATAGTTCATTAACAGTAATAGTTCATCAACATCGCGATTTTATAATATTGAATATTATTATCTAAGAATTTAGTTGTAAACAATATACATTTTTGTGAAAATTAATTGTTGAACACAATTTAAATGTATTTCAATTTATTGCTTAGGGACTTGTGTTCCGAATAGAAGGATGATGGTTGTTTGAATAAAAGTCGTCGAGATCAGAATAAGCAAAGAGAAAGTTTATTGTAAGCGTCTGTATTTATAATATACAAAACGGCGCAGAACATGTCGCTGTCTCGCTTCCACTGGACACATGTTTATCGTTGCACGTTCTATATACGTTTCATACTACGGTCTGCAGGAGAGGCAAGAGATATATCGGTGTCTCGCTCTTCGCTACTAGTGAATTCAATGACCGCGCGGGCGACCTTCGCTCGGTGCCGCCTCGCACTCGCCACTTGCGAGTTCAATGACCGCGTGGGCAAGGGTCGCCTCAGTGGGTTCAGTGACCGCACGCACGGTCGCTACAATTGTAACTTATTTAGTTCAACACTTTATATAACGATATAACCCTACCGGTTTCAAGGTTTTCACCTCATCATCAGGGGAGCATAAAGAAGAGTATTGTTTGTGCTCCCTTGATGATGAGATGAAAACCTTGAGACCGTTAGGGTTATATCGTTACCTAAACTGGAATATACAATGTTTGACTGAAGAAATTACGAAAAACATTAATCAAACTTAATACGGCATAAAAAGAATTGTGGGCACTCCATGAATACAGACTAGTCTCATATGGTACCCTTCAACATATCCGAATTGTTATTCGGACATATGGAGCAAAGCTGGAAGACAATGTTGTCATCGACTTAACACTACCGCACGTGAACAACGGCACTATTGCGTATAAGCGACTGCGAGTTGTATTGCCAGAGGAACTCATTTACCAGTCTAGAACCCTTTTTTAATATTTTTCTTTAGATAACATCGGAAATCAAAGCCAGAACCTCCGGGTAGAAGTTAAACGTCTATCTAACTAAGCCACAGAGGTCATCAAGTCCAAACATCATCGATATAAAGTCGCTAAGGTTGTCATTGAATGGTCACGTATACAGATCTCTCAGTTGACACAATTATCAAACATCATTATGAAAAATTGGTTGAAAAAGATTGTCGTTCGACAATAACATCGTATTTTGTATATTTTACAATAAAGCGCCTATTTTATTGTACAATAAAGCGCCTATTAAATAAAATACCAGTTAGATTCAAAAGATTCCGACATGAACAAGTTAGAGTGTGTATTGACAAATACTACGCTGGCCACTCCCGTCGCATTGTCAGACATGTTACGGCTAACATTTGATATCTTTGTAGTATAGTATTTCAACTTTACAACAATATTGTTTTATTATATTATGAAATATTCAAAATGTAATATCGCGTGGTTTTTAAGTTTCTTTAACCCTTTATAGGGCAAGTTTTTATTTTTGAGATATTGAGTTTTTTGTTGAATAAATCATTATTATGTGTATCAAATCAACTTTATTTCTTCGAAAATGTGTTTTATTTTTTTTTTGGAAATGAGGCGGTCGCATATGAGAGCTGTGCCCATTTGGGGGGTCATGTCAGTGGTCGCAAAAGTGACCAATGAATGTTTCGGTAATAATATCTAAGTTAAGGTTGTATTAGGGAATACAATTCTTATATGGAATATAATGAATGGTGATTTACTTATAATACCTATTTACATATTTAACAATAAATTGACCGGATGTTTAGATCGTTGCTACTGAACATGCAGCTAACTTCACGATGATCCGTCTTAAATAAGACCTCTGCCTGTCCACTACATTTGCCAATTTGACATTTGTGTTACTTAAAAACGTTTCATTAAGAAAATGAATCCTTATAAGTATAACCATAAGGGTGGTCGCATATGCGACCGATTATGCTTATGATGGATAAATCTGAACAGGAATTTAACGACGTTTTGATGTTGTCTATGGAGAATATTCTCCATCATATTGCACATCGAAAGATTGGACTAAAAAGTGTTACTTAGGATGAAAATCAATTGAATATGACCGTCATCTTGATGAGGGTCATCCTGCCTTGGCAGACCAGCAGAAGCACTCACTCCAGAAACAGTTGCAAAAGTTTAAGAGAGAGTGTTATAAAATAAAAGATTAAAATCAAAATAAATAGCAATTCAGTTCAAATCGATCTCACCACCACCCACGCTGTTATGGGGGACAAAATAATCCCCATCCAGCGAGGACTAGATTAGAAGATCGAAATGTTCTTTGTGTTTTATTTATGAGTTTTATGTCACTTAGTGACGAAAAAGGATCTGCCTAAAGGACTTTTTATCTGGTGGTGAAACAGCACGTTTTTGGCAACAAACCTTTTGGAACAATTGACATCGTACGGGCTTAGTCAATATATTCTTGATTCAAACTTATATGTTTCAAATAAATATGTGACAAACAAAATCTGAAATCTCTTAAATGCCACATTGTATCTTTTTGAGAATCTTCTCTGTAGAGAGCATCTAAGCGTCGTTTAATTTCGGCCGAAAAGTCTTTACTGATGATATACTGTTTAAAATTTGCAAAAGTAGGTCGTAGCAGCTTTAGAAACTTTTATGCAAAACCATCTAAGAGCGTGAATAAATGGAAATGGGGCGTAATACGAACGTTTCAAATATCGTTAAGTCCATTTCGCCAATATTGTGCTGCCTGAAATTTCCCGCGAGAACTCTTTTCAGCATTTTTCAGTTGCATTATTTCTTTTTCAGTAGCACTGTACGTATGTGAATTATTATTTATTATTCCAGTTGCTTTGTGTATGTATAATATATTAGTAAGATTCGGTTCATATTTGTTTGACTGTATGGCAAATATAATATGTTGATATTAATTTTTTTACTTATGAACAGCCAGTCCAGAATGGAGCATGTTTTCCTATGAAAATAAAAACAAATAGGTATTGTGTTAAACGAAATATTTCGTCTAATTACTTGATCTCTCAAACCAACCCCAACGGTAAATTATTATATACTTAATGGGGTATCTCTTCCAGACATCTGATGCAATATTGAATGCAGAAGTGAGAAACACAAATAACTTAGCGATCCCAAACGCCTTACGTATGGCAAAATACCACTTCCACCAAAACTGATGTTTCGCAGTAGTTTTCTGACGACCCACAACCCCCTCGAAGGCTTTCCGTAGAGTAATCGTGTTGATTCTTGGAGAGGTACCTCTTGAATTGGTAGAGGTTTTGTTTACATGACCTTTTTCTGAACCATTCATATTTGCGGATAGTTTTATTACAAGACCTCTTTCAATATTCTCTCCATTTACGAAGGGTTTTCTTACACAACATATTTCTTTAATATGCAGATATTTTTCTCACAAAATTTCTCTCAATCATTCAGTTTTTCCTTTAAGTTCTCTTTCCATAATATCTTTAATTGGCAAAGATTTTTCTTCTTCACCTATTTCAACAATTTATTTTATTTTCTTAAAGGACATATTTCAACAATCTGTTATATTTGCACAGATATCTTTTAAAAGATTTCTTCCAATAATATATTTCATAGGCAAAGGTTTTTCTCGTAGAACCTTTCCCAAAAATATATTTCATTAGCAGTGGTTTTTCCTTTATAACCTTTTTCAACAATATCTTTTATTAGCAAAGATTTTTATTAAAGGACTTCTTTCAACAAACAATATTTTTCAATAGTGCAGGTTTCCCTCACAGAACTTTTATCAAAAATCCTATTTATTTATTGGATTACTGAAGTATATAATTTTTCGTTGTATTATATACATTAAACACTTTCAGGCTAATTACCTTGTTGCTATCTGTTCCAACTAACCAGAAATGTGATCCTTTTGTTTTTAAATATTGATGTTAACAGGAATCGAATTAACAGCACTCAGGCTGGAAGAAAATTATATGATCAACTAAGCCAAAATAATATATAAAAATGTTTTTTTTTCTATCATTAATAGTTAATTCAAGTTGCAAGTTGGAGCATCCTTGAAAAGATTATGTTCTCTAAACGTTATATGAAACCGTATAGAGGAATATTATCCAATTTTGTTCGATTCTTTAACAATGTCTCTACACCTTAACTGAAATAAAAAAATATATTTCCATCAGAAGTTACAAAAGCGTGCAGTTACTTCCCTTAATGAGATGACGTAACTTTCCACGTTACAACTGTGCCAGATGCTATTTATACAAGGATTGTCACCCCCCAGGGCAGACACCTAGCGAGGTTCGGGTCGATAGAGGCTCTTGCACCCAACTCGGCGTATAAGGCATCAAATCAAATGATTAAACTTTAACCCTTAAAATACAGGAAGCCAGGGCCTTGGATTGATTCAATACGGGGTTCAACAATTTATTCAAACATACAAGCCACTTCACCGTTTCACTATCGCGGTATGTAAAGATAACAAAGTGCAAGATTTTCCCATCTTGATACATATTTCGCTTCTTCTACGAACATGCTTTCTCATACAGGTTCTTCAATGTATCTTACTTTTGCTTCTTTCAAAATATCATTGACTTGATCCAACCATACTTTCCTTGATCTTCCTCTACCTTGCCCACTTTTCACATTGGCATTGTTTATTTCTTTTGTTAGTCTTTCTTAATTCGTTTATTCCTCATGCCCAAACCATTTACCTTTCCTTCCCTGTGTTGGGTATCTTCTACACGTTGCTTCTAATAACCATCAATATCTCTATAAATATTATAAATACAAGGTTAAGATTTTAGTTATTCCTCCATAATATATTTACGCATTGATTTAAAAAATAATATTAATAATAATCAGAATTTATCGACTACATCGAGGTGTTTTGTAAAGATCGAAAACAAATTCGCATTTAAACGCTGCGAGTGCCTCGACCTTGGGTCTTGACGATAGGTGAATAGTACGCGGGAAGCGCGACACTATATTCGCATCTCACTCTTGCATACTCCACTGAATTGCGAGGAGCTGAATTGTCTCAACGTCGCAAGCATAAGCGTAAGCGCCGGGTTATGCGACTGACGTTCCGCGCCACTAGTAGCTTCTAGGCTTGCAAATAGGTTAGACGTACGCCCGTTCCGTGAGCGTTGCCAGATGGTTTTTTAATGTTTTCAGCAAATAAAACTCAATTATTATAATTTTTAACTTCAATTATAATTAATTAAGGGGATTATCTATGAATGTTCTTATTTTTCCGATTTAAAATCGCAAATTTTTTATTGCGTACTCACTACCCAACACCGGAGCACGCGTATTATTTATCACCGTAAGGGAAGGGTTAAAGAGATTTATATTTAATCACTTCATCTCGTATTCCGTCATACATTGCCAACCCATGTTTTGTTCTAAATACACGCATTTTAACAAAATATATTCGTCTCTTTGCGGTATTTTTCCACGTCCACGTTTTACTTCTCGTATATCAAATAATATATAACACTATTCAGATTTAGTAGCAGTTTTTGATACTGTCCGAGCATATTATAGTTTTTTTTTAACTTTGTTCCCTAACGCAATATGTCGTTCGAAATCTCTCGTAACTACTATCGAAGTGGCAGAATTTCTTAACTAACTCTTATCTGGAACAAGACGTTATGCCAAATGGGCCTACAAGGCACGTGTAACAAAACTAGATGAATTATTTCCTGATGTTACATGTTTTCAAGTGTGAGATTTGTCATTGTTACATTTAATAGTTTATATATTTTTTACTTTGCACGTAAATGCCCATTTTTGTACCGATCCACTCATAAAAGTAGGAATAATTTATTTAAAAAGGAAAAATTAAATCTAAACACAAGTGTTATAAAGTATAATATATTTATGTTCTGGACTGGAAATATACATTGAAACGAAAATATTGATGGCAGTATGTCCAGTAAGACATGGGTTATTGCCTAGTTTGTTAGATTCTGAAAACATAACGTCTAATTAGCAATAGTATGTTTCACTTTTATTACAGTTTTACTGTGTTTGTTAATTTATCTTGTAAAATTAAAATAAAATATTTATTTCAAAACATCCTGGACTTCGAAATACCTAATTCCGACCCTGTAACCTTGATAGTAGATATGGTACCCACCGTGACTTCTTTATCGGTGTGCCTGTCAGTGTAAGATCCAGGACCGTACCGAGATAATGTTGCGTACTTTTTGAACGGTAGGCCATACCATCTTATTGACTGACGTCGAGAAGGGGATGCACACATCGTCAACATTTGGAGGGTGCTTATTTAAATATCATACTTCAATTTGTCGGACTTTCAAATTCAATATGAAAATATTGTTTTATTGTAATAAGGAAAATTAGGGAATGTCAATGTTTGAAAGATGGCGGAATGAATAAATCATAAATGAATGCATGGATAAAATGGATGCTTAAAGTAAGGTGAAGCTAGAAAATTAGACGTTATGTGTTCAGAATCTTAACAAACTTGCCAATACCCCATGTCTTACTGAATATTCTGCCATCAATACTCCATGTCTTACTGGATATTCTGCCATCAATACCTCATGTCTTACTGGATATTCTGCCACCAATACTCCATGTCTTACTGGATATTCTGCCATCAATACCCCATGTCTTACTGGATATTCTGCCACCAATACTCCATGTCTTACTGGATATTCTGCCACCAATACTCCATGTCTTACTGGATATTCTGCCATTAATACCCCATATCTTACTGGATATTCTGCCACCAATTCTCCATGTCTTACTGGATATTCTGCCATCAATACCCCATGTACGAGTATTACTGGATATTCTGCCACCAATACTCCATATCTTACTGGATATTCTGCCATCAATACCACATGTCTTACTGGATATTCTGCCATCAATACCCCATGTCTTACTGGATATTCTACCATCAATACCCCATGTCTTACTGGATATTCTGCCATCAATATTTTCATTTCAATTTATGTTTCCGGTCCAGATTCAGTATATTTTATTATATTTATGTTTAACATTAATTTGCTCCTTTAAAATAAACTATTTCCATGGACCTTCAAGATGATATGGACATGTGGAGAGAATGAACGACGAATGAAAGACTAAGCGAATATACAAATCATAAGTGTAAGGTGTGTGTAGAAGAGGTAGAGCAATGAAAACGTGTCTGGATTAAATGGGCCAGATTTTGAAAGAAGTCAAAGAGATAAGATAAAAACGAATAAAAGAAGTTGTGCATGATGAGATGATTGAATTTGGAGGAGGCAAAAATTGTGTGTTTGGAAATAAAAGTCTGAAGATCTATTCTATCTGCCTATCCGGCAAGGGACACGGCGTGACGATGTGTATAATGAAAGTGTAGAATGGTACAATACAAAACAAGCCATATTTCTTTAAATACCAAAACATGACAGTTTATATAACAAAAAAAACGTTGACTATAACACCTGAATACATTTTCTATACTATATTTGCAAAAAAAAAACATCTTTGGAAAAAGTTAAATTTAAAAATGTTACAGAAAAATTACAAATTATGAAAATATCGGTTTCATTCAGTACTATACCAGTACAGTACCTTGTAAATTAGATTCCTTCTGTACTATATCAGTACAATACCTTGTAAATTGGTTTTCTTCTGTACTATACCAGAACAATACCTTGGAAATTGGTTTCCTGCAGTACTATACCAGTACAGTAGGTACCTTGTCAATTGGATTCAATAGTTTTTCACGCCAATAACCATAAATAGGGGACCAAATCCAGTTAAAATAGTTTATTGTAATAAAATTGTTATATTAAGTAATACTTTTCAAGCATGTGTCCTGATAAAGACGTTTTTCCCGTGTCACTAAACTCCTTAAAAAATAAGGGTATGCATTTATCGAATAAATTTGTTGAAAAATAAAACAAATATTGTATGATTGGATGGCGTGTGAGAGGATGACCAAGGAAAGAATGGTTGGATCAAGTGTACAATATTTTGAACGAAGGAAATGTAAAAAGTCAGAGAAATCGTAGGAGCTGTATTAGAAGGTAAAAGATGCGAAAGATGAAATTATTATTCGATCCATCTCGTATTTTCGTCCATCGGGCCATTACATGATTTGTATAACATTTCTGATATAACCTATAAATAAACGAACAATACACGAGTTATGTTTCCTCCACTTTGCAACTTTAAATGGTATTTTATCAAAGGTTTCGGCTTTAACTTAGTGACACCCCATATTAGAATATGTTATGATAAATTTCTATGTTATTTCACAAAATATTTACTTAGTATTTAGTGGAATTACGAAGTAATTCATACTTAAAAATTCTAAAAATGACATTTTTAACAAAAAAAACAGAGATTACAAAACTTAACATTAATATTCATTTTAGGAGACCAAATAAGACTTACATGAATATCCTAATGTTTATTATGAACTGATCGTCTTCGGAGCCTGTCACGTCTTTTATAGTGGCCAGTCCTTTGTTAAATAAGCTTTCGTTGATCTGTAGTTCCTGGAACTTTCCTTTGTTTCCAAGTACTTTTTTTTAAATAATAGGTATGACCGAATTCATAGGTATCACTATACCCTCGAATACTAGGTGGAAAAAATGCTTGTGCCATTCGAGGGGAGTAGCACAGCGTGGGGCTCGAACGAACTACCTTCCGCACGGAAGTCCAGTGCATTACCGCGCGGCCATGCACATCTTAGTTTATGCATTTGGAATGCATAACCAATAACGTTAAATATGTTTATATACGTTTTCTTAACAAGATTTGAATAGTATTTTTATATCATCTGAGCAGTGTTTCTCTCTTGGCGTCAGTCATTATATTTATATCATCTGAGCAGTGTTTCTCTCTTGGCGTCAGTCATTATATTTATATCATCTGAGCAGTGTTTCTCTCTTGGCGTCAGAAATTATATTTAGATCATCTGAGCAGTGTTTCTCTCTTGACGTCAGTCATTATATTTATATCATCTGAGCAGTGTTTCTCTCTTGGCGTCAGAAATTATATTTAGATCATCTGAGCAGTGTTTCTCTCTTGACGTCAGTCATTATATTTATATCATCTGAGCAGTGTTTCTCTCTTGGCGTCAGTCATTATATTTATATCATCTGAGCAGTGTTTCTCTCTTGACGTCAGTCATTATATTTATATCATCTGAGCAGTGTTTCTCTCTTGGCGTCAGTCATTATATTTATATCATCTGAGCATGTTTCTCTCTTGACGTCAGTCATTATATTTATATCATCTGAGCAGTGTTTCTCTCTTGACGTCAGTCATTATATTTATATCATCTGAGCAGTGGTTCTCTCTTGCCGTTAGTCATTATATTTATATCATCTGCGCAGTGTGTCTCTCTTGACGTCAGTCATTATATTTATATCATCTGAGCAGTGTTTCTCTCTTGACGTCAGTCATTATATTTATATCATCTGAGCAGTGTTTCTCTCTTGACGTCAGTCATTATATTTATATCATCTGAGCAGTGTTTCTCTCTTGGCGTCAGTCATTATATTTATATCATCTGAGCAATGTTTCTCTCTTGACGTCAGTCATTATATAAAAAAAAAACATTTCGCTAAAAGCTCCGCCTTAAAATACGACGGAAATTATCTATACGAGGAGACCTCTTTCGGGGAAGCTCCTTCAGCCCCCGAGACAGTACAACCGCAATCGTCAAACAAGGCACATATCACGTTCAACTTTGCTAGAATTGATTAAGCAAATATAGAACTCTGATTTGTAAAGGATATTTTACTTCTTAAAAGGATTTAAGGACGAGCAAAAAATATTCTATAAATTGAATTTACTGAAGTTGCCTCATATGTAACAAAAATTAATCGTGGAGACTTGATCGCAGGTTATATTTAAGTTGGTACATAATTAACGATCGTTTAACCGATGTCCATTGAATCTGTCAGCTTTGTCACTTTGTTTAATTTTTTTACGAACGTATTTCTTAATATTTAGGTCGTAAAAATGCGTGTCGATAACCACCTTTATATTCGTCATATCATGCTTAATGTCTAAAAAAATATGGACTGCAACACGAATGACCTCTTCCTTCTTTATCTTGCTGCTGAATTTGAAACAATTGAACCATTTTTGAACTTGACTTTCACCGATCGTTTCTTCACCAATGAGTTTGTTGAGATCACGTAATGACAGTGCTGCAGTCCATCCTCTTTAGAAGTGATAAAGCATGATATGGCGAATATGAAAGTGGTTATCGACACGCGTTTTTACTATCTAAATAGTAAGGAATACATTAGTTAATTAAAAAATAAACAAATTTAACTGATTCGAAGGGCGCCGGTAAAACGATCGTTAATTACGCACCAACTTCATGATTACACAGAACTTCGTCAGTTATTTTATTTAGCTAAAACACACATTTGAGACGACATAGGCTAGAACTTTCCACAACAATCCAAGGAAATATGGTTTAACCAACGGAGCTGTGAAACCTTGAAACAAATAGTCTAGTGAGTGTTGCAAGACAGAACTAGGTGAAAACCCGTCCGGAAAACATTTTATTTAGCTAAAACTTTATTTAGCTAAACACTTTATTTAGAAAACACATTATTTAGCTAAACACTTTATTTAGACTTTAGCTAAACACTTTATTTAGACTTTAGATAAACAACTTTAGCTAAACACTTTAGCTTAACACTTTATTTAGACTTTAGCTAAACTTTAGCTTAACACTTTATTTAGCTAAAACACACATTTGAGACGACATAGGCTAGAACTTTCCACAACAATCCAAGGAAATATGGTTTAACCAACAGAGCTGTGAAATCTTGAAACAAATAGTCTAGTGAGTGTTGCAAGACAGAACTAGGTGAAAATCCGCCTGGAAAAGCTTCTACACACAAACCCTGAAGTGTTGTTTTGTTTCCTTTGCTTACCCTTGACGACCTCTTTGGCCTAGTTGGCAAAATGCTTATTTTCCAACCTGGCGGCTGCAGGTTTGATTTCTATTGAAAACCAGATATTTTTTAAATGGAGTACCAATTTGTTTTTCAATTAAGGCCTCTTTAATATATTTCTGAATAGCTGGAAGAGGTTGCGACATAGCAATAAACCCACTAGATTTTCTTTTTTTTCTCGTTCTTGCTGACAGTTAACCTGAGGTGGTATATGTGGGTTTACTTTTTATTTGGTTTTCTGCCATACGTTTTTGTTTTTTTATTTTTATATTTATTCTTTAATCTAGATATGCGGGGGTGTGGGATGAAAGCCCCCTGATGCCCTTGTGGTCGGGCTCGCCCTACATTGGTGGGGTGTATCTCGGCCGGGGGAATGTTTGTGGGATGAGCTCGGACCTTTTAATGGTCATCTATTTATTTTCTGTGTTTTTTTTTATATTCTTGTTCTACGTGTTCAAGGGTGTAGGCTGAAAAATATATGGTGTCCCCGTGGCTGGGTTCGCCCTATATTGGTGGGGTGTATCTTGGCCGAGGGGATGTTATTAGATGAGCCCAGACTTTTTGATAGCGTCTGTACTTAATGTATTATCAGCAATTTATGTGTTTTAGAAGTGTTATTTAAATATATTTTGTACATACTATGTTGCTATCAATAAACCTGTATTTATTTATCATTGTATTACGAGTATATACAATGAAAGTTTGGTTAAACTTTAAAAAATAACAAGCAATCTGTAAGTAGTAAAGTCCCTAAAAGAAAGAAGAAACGGTACATTGATTGGGCGCGGCAAAGTTATTAAGTTTAGTGAATCAAATATGTACCACAAAAGACAACCGAAAAACACATGATCTATAGTTTCATCAACCAGACCACAGTCGCAGCAGGGATCCTCCACAATACCCATTCTGTAAATGTGACTAGCCACCACACAATGACCCGTCAGCAAACGACACATGACTGACACTTTCATCTTGTTCATTTTCATTATACACATATACCACGGTTTCAAAGGAATTGATTATTGGATTGATTTATATCTTGAGCCCTAATTGATAACGTGATATATTAATGTATCGAAAAGCATAGCACAGCCCCTTCAAAACAAAATAGATAATAAAAAATATTAACATATTTTTTATTTAAACACGAAAACATGCCTCCTATGTGCGAAGTATTTAAATGTAGCAAGTTACATGAAGGAAGAGAAGGCCATTGTGAAACTCATGGAGCGTGTCTCCCTGGTGTATCCCTTATCTCTTCGTCTTATCTTGAATAGGTGTTGTGATGACTTCCTAGGAGCACCCTGTAGTCTTTTTCAAGTTAACATTTCAACTTAATTATTAACTGATGTCTCTGCTGACAAAGATGTGGTCAACTATTGGTGAACGAAACGATTTTTTTTAAGATTACTGTTTTTTTTGTGTATGGTACCCTTTAATATCATATATCCTAGTTAAAGTTTAGAGAATATTAAAGTAAAGAGCGGGATTGGGAGAAAATATTGTATTTAACCCCTATAAGCGAACCTTCGGGTTTAAACCATTTGAAGTAGGCACGGAATTCGCGGTTTGACATTGAACATGTTAGCAACACAACTGCTCAACGCGTGCAAGTACTGTTATCAGACTGGCACATTTTTTTTGTACTATCTGGAATCGAACCCAAACCTCCAGGTGGAAGTCAAGGATGTTACCAGAAGGCCATGGAGGTCGTCAACGATAGCTGTACAAAAATGTATTTCCACATCATACATACATACCATTCCGCCGTTTCCCTTTTGGCATAGACAGAAAGGAGAGAGCATCAAACTTTCCTGACTTCAGTTTTCTTTCTTCGACTCTTTTTCATTCATACACCTTCTCATATAACTTAGTCTTGCTCTACCACACTGTCCACTAACATTTGCACTATATATTTGTTTCGTTAATCTTTCTTCATTCATTCGTTCTACATGCCCAAACCATCTTAGTGTGCTCTTCTTCATCTTACTCAACACATCAGCCTTAAGTTTACATTCATCCCTAATCATTTCATTCCGTATTTCATCATATATTGTTAACGCATGTATTTTTGTCAGTGCAAACATTTTAACACAATTTATTCAGATCCTTTTAGTTGTTTCCGCGTTCACGTTTCACTTCAATTTTGAAACAAGTAAACATAGAAAGTCGTTAAAATCATAGAAGTTGTATGAAAATATGTAGTATGGATGTAAAAAGAGCCGAAAGACTAGGTGTCGCTTTTCTAAGTCGTGCGTTATCTCCTATATGCCTACCCCGATAGAGAAATAGTGTGATATTATGTATGTATAACAAATTCATTATGCAATACAATATTTCAGCTTTTTATATTTATTATTAATTATATAGAAATATTTTATTTGAATATTTTATGTCATCACGAAATTGGTGTTTTTTTTTCTTTTTTGCCATATTAATTGGATGAAATCGCCACATGGCACAAAAGCTTTTAAATTTGAACACGAAGAAATATTCGTTAATAAATATAGTCTACAAAACAATATTAATACCACCACATAAATCTTCGAACCTAAAAAAAACATATTTTTTTAAACATAATATGAAAAAAAATATATATTAGCTCTTAAAAAACTGGTTGTCGATCCACGTTCCATTTCTCTCGACCACGCCCTCTGAGCGACGAACGTACGCAAGTGAGGCCTACCTCTTAATTTAAAGTTTCCGCTTCAGAGGAGACAATTTTCAAGGTGACGACAGAATGTGTCAGCTTAATCTATCCACGTCTCTCTACGTCTCTTAGTTTACTACTTCTTCCATCTACTCGCACACGATTAATCACCATCACGCTGCGTGCCCGTAATTGTATACGGTAGAGGCAGGATAGTACTGAAGACGGCCCATGGAAAGATTTCAGGGTACATAAACCATCGGTTTACCTAAAAACAAAATCGTGTAATTTTTTTCTAACAGTCCATTCAATATTTTTTTATTACTTTTTTCCTAATAAATACTGAAATATTAATGCAATTGATTAATTTCATTAAATTGATACTTATTAGACAAAAATGCATAAACTCATGTAGAGACATAAAGCATCACGCCGTGTCCCTTAAACCAGTGCTCCGCAACCTTTTCTCACCTACGACACACCAAAATTCTTCCTAGAATTCCGCGGCACACCAAAAGCTAAAATATATAGGTATTAAATTGATACACAAATTTAACAATAAATTTTTGTTTTTTATTTGAAAAGTATACATACATATAACTATAACATATTTATTTTTATGCAATCTTGTCTATGACTAATTTGGTGCGGCCATGGTGTGTACAAAGCACACTACGCAGTTTTCAACAGTTGGCACCAGGCGCTGGGGGACCATTGAAAAATTATTTAGTTATAATAATTATTCTATACTACATTTTGAAAAATAGACAATATTATGAAAAATAATTTGTCATTGTGTATTAAATACATAATGAAAAATTATAAAATACATTGAATTTGACCGCGGCACACCTGTATCCGGCTCACGGCACACCGGCTGCAGAGCACTGCCTTAAACGATAGACAAAGAGGGCAGATCTCCAAAATGTCCCTTACAAACACACAACTAGCGTCTCCTCTACATTCGTACATCTCGTCATGCATAATCTAAAATAACAAAGTAGTTTATTGTTAAATATTCTTACTTATCAACTAAAGTGTGCACGTAACTCACAATTCGTCATCCCACGTGATGATTATCTCGACATTATCACAATCTGAAATAATAAACTAGTTTATTGTTAAATATTCTTACTTAGCAACTAAAATATGCACGTAACTCACAGTTCGTCATTCCACGTGACGGTTATCTCGTAATGAACAATCTGAAATAAGAAATTAGTTTATTGTTAAATATTCTTACTTACCAACTTAAATATGCACGTAACTCACAGTTCGTCAACCCACGTGATGGTTACACTTTTGCATATGAAAATTTAACAAAACTCACACATGTTCAATAACCGAGAGTATTGTTATATGACGAACTGTTAAACTAGACAAGGACACGGCTTTTATTAATTCTTTGTTTGTTTTTCATCTAGAATTGCACCCGAAACCTTTGAGTGGAAGACGGACATTTTACCAACTAAATTTAACAAGTATTATTTAACGACATGTTTTTATTAAGCTAGAGGTTTTTTAGATCATGGAAGAGTAACCAGAGATACCAAACGGTGTGTAGCCATAGGAAACAAAGTTTATGGGGTACCTACTAAAATACGAGTATATTAAATCGAATCCGAAAATTTAATATGCGAAGATGGTAGTACACAACAATATTTTTGTACCAATTTTGATGTATGGGAATGAAATATGGACGTGAAGCTGAATATGCTGTATAAAGATGAATACAAAAAATAGCAATATATAACGGAATGAAGTAATAAGGGATGAAAGTGAACTTAAGGCTGAGGTATTGAGTGACATAAGGAACATCACAATGAGGTGGTTCGGGCACGTAGGACAAATGAATGTAAAAACTAATTAAAAATATACAGTGAGTGGAAGCGTGGTAGAGGAAGTTCCAGAAATGTATGGTTGGATCAAGTGAATGATATTTTGTAAGAAGGAAATGTTAGAAATAAGAGGAGCTATATGAAAAGGTGTATGGATGCGGAAGAGGCAAATTATATATGTGAAGATAGGTTAGTCTGACGCACGGTCCTCTCTGCTTACCCCAATAAGAAAATATGTGAAGTGTACGCTTAAAATTTTTCCTATTTAAGTAGGGTTTTATTAGGTGATGAAAGAGTTACTAGGAATATCAAATGAAGAGTAGCGATAGGAAAGGATGTCAATAAGGCACTTAAACATTTATACTTCAACCGGACAGTAGTCAAATCTACTTTTTTAGTTACGACTTGATGAGTATAAACTATTGTGAAAACAGCTATTAAAAAAACAACAACAAATAGTTTGAAAGAAGATATCATGCTATGAAAGTTGTTAAGAATACATTTTTGATCAACTTTAGTTTCTGTTAGTTGCCCGGTTGCGTGTTAACCCATTCGCATGCAAAACCATCAAGGAAGGTGCTGAAATATTTAATCGCGCTTCCTACAGTTTATTTATCTGATCAAAACTTTCAGTCGGTTGTGTATAAATATTAAAAAAAAAAGAAAAACTAAATTTATGAATGAGATTTAAAAATGTCTTAATTGAGCTTTTACAGGAAAGCACAGTCAAGGTATTATATATATTTTTTTATTATAGGCAATCCACCCATACTAACATGATTTGTGCCACCAAATTAAAGTCATTATACAATTGTATGAATCAATGTGATTAAACAAATTTTAAAAAGTGAAAAATCTAGATAATTTAAAGTTTCAACTGATTAGCTTAAAAAAGTTAACAATCGATCTATAAGTGGAAAAGTTTCACGAAGAAACACACAATTCATTGAACTTGGTAAAGATATGGATATTAATAAATCAAATCGGTCTCACAAAGGACAACTGAAAAATATATGATCTATAGTTTCATTATCCGTTTGAAAGAAAGGTGTTGCGCAAAATCTATGGCCCAATCTGTGACAGCGGAGAGTGGCGTATTAGGTATAATCACGAGCTCTATGATCTGTACAAGGATCCTACTGTTGTGAGGGAGATTAGAGTTGGAAGACTGAGGTGGGCCGGACATCTTCAGAGGATGGGCGAGGGCGAGATCCCAAGGCGAATCATGGATGGTTCGCCCGGGCGGCGGAGAGCAGTGGGAAGGCCGAAACTACGATGGCTGGATGGAGTGGTGAGGGATGCAAGCAACATCGGTATCCGGAACTGGCGTAACGCTGCACAGGACCGTCAGTCATGGGGGCGAGCTCTGCGGGAGGCCAAGACCAGACCTGGGTTGT
This sequence comes from Odontocerum albicorne, assembly GCA_949825065.1. NCBI lineage: Eukaryota > Metazoa > Arthropoda > Insecta > Trichoptera > Odontoceridae > Odontocerum > Odontocerum albicorne. The sequence continues at coordinate 7,343,390 of OX463865.1, forward strand.
AGAGCCGTGGATGGATGGATGGATAGTTTCATCATCCAAACCACACTCACAGCCGAGATTTTCCATAATATCCATTCGATAAATATGACTAGCCACCACGCAGTGACCCGTTCACAAACGACACTTGACGGAGACTTCCATCTTGTTCATTCTTATTATATTATATTAAACCATGGTTTCAAATGGAGAGATTGTTGGATTGATTTATATCTAGATACCTTATTTACATCTAGCGGATTGATTGGTTTGAATTAATTTCTTTAAATCAACCATTATTTTTTTTTCATAATTATTATGAATATCTAAGATCGTGTCTTGAACGTCATATGTGAAAACATTATTTGAGAAAATTAACAAAAATTAAAACAAAAGATAAATGTCAAGGAAAATACGGATTATGGAAGGAATTTTATGAAAGCTGAGGACGAGAAATTTTAAGGGATAAAGAATAGTAATTAATTAATTTGGTATACATGTGCATATTGTAGAACTCTTTGACTATTTTAACACTTGAATGAGAAAAAATTATATACAATAACTTAAATTCAATTGACAGATCTGTTTTGCTTAACACCTGCAAAAGACAGACACGTAACTTTATTTTAAGTTATTATGCAAAAAAATCACATATCTGATTGAACCAGAAAGATCCTTCCAAAGTCGGACCTAGTGAACTGCAAAACATGATATTTAGAATAATACGTTATGCATTAGTATATAAAAGACTGTCGTCATATGAAAGGTTAAAAAAGGAAGGACATATTTTATTTTTTACTAAATTTCTTTTTTTTTTTAAGATAACAGAAAAGCGAACAAACCCCTTTCGGTGCTGATAAAATTTGGTATTTCGCAAAGTGCCGCGGAAATATTTTGTGGAAATATTAAAATATGGGGGAAGGTACGAGTGCCTACGTAAAATCTTGTCGGTGCGACGTTATGACGTGGCAATCGTTTTTCTAGCTGAAATCATCAGAATAAAATGCGTAAATTCGGTATAAAATTCGACGGAATGTGAAAGACAAGAATTTTGTGGAAAAAAGGGAATGTTTTTAATATATATTTTTTTTAAATCAGATGTAGGTTTTCATTTCGAAATTTATCCCTCTGCAAGAAAATAATTTTTAATCGTACATATATAACTTGACGCCGTTTGCCTTTTAATGTAAGCAAAGAGGACAGAACGCGAGACTTTCCTGATGCGGCACACATCTTTCGCCTCTCTACATGCTAACATACCGATATGTACGACCATTTCGTACAACTCCTACAATTACTCTTGATCTAACTCCAATCATTCACTATATCTAGCCATACTTTCTTTGGGCTTGCTTTATCACACCTTCCCCTCACATTTGCACCGTAAATTCGTATTCTTAGTCCTTCTTCATTTAACAATCTCAAAGTGCTCTCCGTCATCTTACTCAACACATCAGCCTTGAGTTTATATTCATCTCTTATCACTTCATTCTGTATACTGTCATACATTGTCAACCCATGTATTCTTCTAGTACACACATTTTTAAAGCATTTATTTGACTCCATTTAGTAATTTTCTACGTCCACGTTTCACTCCCATATATCTAACTTGTTATTGGAATACTTTCCTCTTCAGTTTCAATCCTGGGGATTGGTTAGCAGCAAAGCCCTGCATCGCCTTCTCCACTCCGCTCGGTCCTCAGCGATCCTCTTGAGCTCTGTATAGGAGGTGCAGTCCATATCGTGTGGCATATTTGCTCCAGATACTCTCGGCGAGGACGCCCTCTGCCAATCGATCCCTCAATCATTCCCTCCAGTATATTGTGCAGGAGATTTTCATGTCGCAGCATATGACCCATCTATTCTGCACGCCTTTCCGATATGGTGTTTGACAGGTGCCTGGTTTCTTCGATCCTGCTCAGAACCTCGTCATTTGTAATGTGGTCTCTAAACATTTTTATACTGTTTGGTTTTTGTATACGAGTGTATGTTTTAACGACTCGTTAACTTTGTATCCTATCGCTATACGCCTTTTAACATTTATCATAACTCCTCTATCTTCTCAAATATGTTAAGTTACTCTTTTTTATGCATTTATTCACATGGTCAAACCATTTAGTTCATCATTTTGATTCGAGCTCACAAATACAGAATTTTTAACGAAAAATATTTCAAATAAGGTCCCGTCTAGTCAAATAAGATTGTTTGGTAACTATACTCGGCCCTGCTTGACTTTGTACAGCGAGTGGTGTATCCTCTTCATGTGCGGTAGTATTACTGACACATACGATAACGGACAGCAAATTGTGTACCTGATTCAATGAATCTTAACCATAATGGATTGAATTAATCGGACCAAATATATTACAACGTAGTTTTCCAGTCAGCTCCTTCAATTGTTATTAATACATGTAAGATTTCCTGTCTATATTTGAGATAAGTTTCAAGTTATACTGCATCACATCAATCCCAAGTGGATCTTAAAATACACCACAGCATCTACCCAATCGGACGTTATTATGCAAAAAAGATCCAAGCATAATTTTACTTGTTCCGAGATACTTGCTTGTTCAAGTCGTGATCTTATCATATACATAATACCTTTTTTTAACCGTATTAATATTTTTACACTATCTCTGTATGTATTTTCGATAATATTAAAATTAATATTTATAGAGCGCCGTTTAGAAAACGAACTCTATAAGGACGCTCCAAGTTAGGGCTCAATATTTCAAATAACCTATAAAATATGTTATTTTTACGGAATGAAGTGATAAAGGTCTCATAAACATATTTCTGGTTGTTTGGAGAAGATTGCCAAATGGTAATAATTCTACAAGGTTGTATTGTATACAAAGAAAGTGAAAGCGTTTGGGCGCTGCTATAAGTCAGACGTGATTTGTTTATTATTAGTGAGTTCGAGTCCCGAGTTATAGCGTCCTTGAGGAGAGTTTGGTATCTAAACGGCGCTGTATATTTATTTATTTAACACTTTTATTGCAATACAATCTGGCGGGCTTATTGCCAGGCGGCAATCTCTTCCAACCAACCAGACAAAAGTAAATGAAGCAAGTTACATGGTCGCATAAATCATTCAAATGACTATCCATCCCTACGAAATCCATAAATACATACGTGAGCACATGCCCACGAACCTCACAAAGACGGACAATCGCCCGAACATTATTTTTCATATGAAGTGAGATATCATCAATCAAAAGGAAAGGAAGGGATGTTGGAGAGGAAAGGAAAAGAAAAATCAGGAATGAAACACGTTATTTTATTGACTAGAAATTAAGAGTTTTTTCAGTCGCTTCTTAAAGCATGCCAAGGACGGGGCGAGTCTTATATTGGTTTGTAACTGATTCCAGAGTTTTATATTAGTTTGTAACTGATTATATTAATTTTCCTTTGAATTTAATGATCACTGCGAACTTTAGGCTGATGTTTTGACCAACACAATCACACGGGATGTGTACCTACACTATAGTGCAATACATTCATAGATTCTTTCCTTACGTCGCGTGGATTTTACCACTCTTTTAGATTTTTCAGCCAGGAGTTTCTTGTTCGTTCTTCTATACGTTTAATTAAATTATGAAAAGTCTAAATATAAAATAATGACAACAGGAACAATGTTACCCATGCTTCTCTGTTAAGTGTCAACTATATCTAAAAATGCTATAAAGAGTTTAATCTTCAATAAATTGATCTACTGAGATATGGAAAATATCAATATCCGAAAATTTATTCAACAAGTTCATTCGGTGTGCGAGTTTTGACGCTCTTAAGGGGGTATTCTACTATAGTAATTTGAAAAATCTTTTTTTTTTAATAATCTTAAAGTTTAGACCTTTAAGGAAATTTAAAAATTCTCAATATTTACGAAGTCATAGCTATAAATGAGGCAGCAATTACGCCGCACCGGAATGACTCGGACAATAATCTCACAACTTTAAACGTGTTTTTCTCGAAATTACTTTTTTCGACCTGGTCGATATAAAATCTCAAGTTTTATTTAACCGATTGCCTTCAAATTTGTTAAAACTTTGATAAATATTTTTATATCGTGCCTGCCTTGGAAAGTTTAAAACTATTTTTACTATTGTTTTTAAATTTAAAAAAAGGGTTAAAAATGGAAATTTTTTTAGACAGTCACCATTTTACATTTTTTTTTCTCGTTGGTACCAACTATAACGACATTATTTCCTATTAAGAAACTGTGCATGATTATTATTTCAAATTTACGAAAAGACTCCAATTATGTCGACTAGTTTACCCCCTTTTTTTTACAAGATATAACAGCTGATAAAATCTTAAATTTTCAATTTTTTTTTCAAATAATTTTTTGTACATTCTCTAATCATCAATAAATAAACTGTAGAATAAAAGAACGGCAAAAATATTCTTTTGTTTTTTTTATATTTAGTCTGACAAAACGCCCGAAATTCACGCCTCTAGGGTAGAATTCTCCCTTAAAAGATCAGTTCGTGAATAGAGCACCAAAAATATTCTTAACATTAAACGAAAGTTTGTCAACAAAGGGTTTCCTATTTTCCTATAAGCAATTTGAATAGGAGTATGTATGAACATGTGCGTAGATCTGTTCCGACATTATTAGTAAGTACGAATAATAATATCCAAGTATATTATACCCATAATAATATCCAAGTATGTTATACCCATAATAATATCCAAGTATGTTTTACCCATAAAAATATCCAAGTATGTTATAACCATAATAATATCCAAGTATACCCAATAAAATAATATGGGATAGAACCATAAATAAAATCCATACTATTTGCAATCAAGATGTCGCAGAAATATCTTTAGACTCCTGTGCGTTGGATTATTTTTGCATATATAATGTTCAATGGTTGGAGAGGTAAATACAGTTAGTTATATTCTAATCCTTTGTTGAAGTGTTTCTCTAACTGTGTTTTAATGTCATGAGTCATGATTTTCTTTACTTTTTTCCATATTTATTTATTTATTTATTATTACACATGACAAGAAATATACATAATTTGAGAAAAAACAACAGGTAATTTAATTTGGACATACATTATTTTAATGGATCTGGGTTTGTCACCTTTCATTTGTCGTATCCCCAGTAAACTAGGCTTTTGCCTGTATCTCACTGAGGATATTTAGCATGAAAAAATAAATCGATACTTCTTTCCGATTTTTGATTACCTAAAAACAAAACCCCGTTGCACGTTCTCATCAACCTGACAAACAGTGACACTCAATTACAACTGGAAACATCATGCGGAATCAAACTCTTCACACATCATCACTCCAGAAAGACCAAACCTGTTCATCCCATAATATACCGCACACAATCATATGAATAAAAATTAACACAAAAATATACAGAAATACTAAAACAAAACAACAAAAATCAAAACAACAAGAAGAAACCCACACTCAAGAGACCACACAAATCTTTTCCACACGTCATTCATTCTGAAAGCCCATGTGATTTATAATTTTTCTGAATATTTGACATGTTCATTAAAAAAATCGTCTTTTTTTGAAAATCATGTTTTTTGTGCTGAGCACATCAACCGAACGTCATCTTGATATAGTTTGTGTTTTTGCGAGACATTGACCTCAAAAAATATACGTGGCAAATGTCGCAAATGCTTGGTGATACCATGCAATTTTGAGTTATTAATGCATATGTTACATACATATAGTTGACATGCAAGTCTGAGCTATTAATACATGCATACATATAGTTGCCATGCAATTGTGAGTAATATTAATACATGCATATATATAGTTGCCATGCAATTCTCAGTTATTAACAATATGTATACTATACATATGGTATATAGGTATTTGCCATGCAATTCTGAGTTATAAATACATGCATACATATAGTTGCCATACAATTCTGAGTTGTTAATACATGCATACATATAGTTGCCATGCAATTCTGAGATATTAATACAATGTTGTCAGGCAATTCTGAGTAATTAATACATGCATATGATACATATAGTTGCAATGTAATTTTGAGATATTAATACATGCAAACATATCATTATATCGTGTCTCTCAGATAGGCAGAGAGAGCATATCTCAAAAAAAATTGTCCAAGCACAAAATTTTTTAATACCTAAAAAAACTCTGCCTTAAAAGTCTGCAGCAGATTAAACCTACCAATCACTTTGAATGTTAAATTTCTACGCTATCATAGCCTGGTTTTAGATATGTCAACGCTGTGCTTGGTGAACTGCAACAGCTTACACATTACAAACTGATATTTACACAAACGTCTTATATCTACAGAACGGCTGACAATCATAGCCTTTCGTATCGTATTGGGCAGAGAATTGTAAAAGGCATCGAGCAAGATGAAGACAAATTATTTTCTATTTATATTTTTATATCCACAAAACACGCTCCAAACTTTGAGGGTCACAGAAGAGTTACTCAAAACTGATCCAAAGTTATTTTGATTTAATTAATGGTTTACTTAGAAGTGTTACTTCTGCTTGAGTCTATATTTTCGAATACTGGGCCTTTCTACAGGTCACACTTTAGGAAGTATAAAACTATTCTAGTAACAGGGGTATCAAAAAATTCTGAACGCAAAAGCTTTACTTTTACTAATTTCTATAGTTTGACGTATACAGATCAAACCTCATTATAATGAAATACATATTTACATATCATCACACCGTGTACCTCGCGAAGCACGCAGAGAAAACAGAACTCCAAACTTTTCTTTCCAAGCACACAACTTTCGCCTTCTCCACACTCATATATTTCGTCTATTATTCATACGTTACCTTCTTCAAAATCTTTAAATAAATATATGTTTATTGATAGCAATATAGTATGTACATATGATATACACACATATCCAGAAATTACATGTATATAACATATGTGTGTATTTCAGGATAATGTTGAAGAAAATACATTTAAGAGAGAATATATGAAAATATCTGGGGTCACCTCATAACGTCCCCTAGTCAAGATACACCTCCACCAATAGTGGGCGAGTCCAGCCGCGAGGGTTCAGATGTTTTCAACCCACACCCTTATACATGTAAATTAAAAACAAAACAAAAAAAATATAACAATAAATAAGCAGTCAATAAATACAATAAAAACAGTTAATACAAAAATATATTCACCGATTAATAAAAATAGCATATTAAATACAATATACACGTACATCCCGCAATCACACACATTCTAAGGCAAAGGAAAAGAAGACACTTTCAAGAGATAAGCCACCAACAGGTCCAGGCTCATCTCACAACACTATCCCAGCCGAGGCACACCTTGACCATTAGGAGGGTGAGCTTGACTGCAAGGACACGAGCACACAAATTTCACCTTATCAACATTCATACATCTCGTCAAATAGAATCTTCTATTGTTTATATTTCTCACTTTATTTTCTTTCAAAATCTGGTTCAATTGCTCCAGCCACGTTTTCTTTGGTATACCTCTTTCACGCATACCTTGCATTTCTGACAAACCATCTTAAAGCTCCTTTTTTAATCGTACTTAAAACATCCATTGCATCCAATTTCTGAAGTCATCATTCCGCCTTCTTTCAAACATTGACACTCCACATTTTTTAGTTAGTGCATGCATCTCCACAGCATTAATCTTACTTCTATACTTCTTCTTTCAAGTCCAAGTTTCACTTCCATACATCGAGGTGGACACAAATACACTCTTATCTATTGTCATTTTGGCTACTGTTGATATTGCATGGATGTTGTATAAAACATTAAGTGCTTCGTTTACCTTATTCCCTGTCGCTACTGTTCTTTCAATATCCCTTTCAACTCTCCCATCACACGTAAACATACTATCCAGATAACAGAATTTATCAATTGCTCCAGTTTTTCAGAGTTAACCCATACATAACGAAATTCGTGGGACCATATAAAATATTTCTAATCTCGTATGTGGAAGAAAAATATAATAATTAAGGTTAGGTTAGGTTAAGTTTTTTTCAGAATAAAATATTGTATTGTTTCTGTTTCTGTAACTGTTTCATTTCAGAATAAAATATTTTACTGTTTCTGTAACTCTTTCGTTTCAGAATAAAATAGTGTACTGTTTCTGTTTCTGTAACTGTTTCATTTCAGAACAAAATATTGTAATGTTTCTGTTTCTATAACTGTTTCATTTCAAAATAAAATATTGTACTGTCTCTGTAACTGTTTCATTTTAGAATAAATTATTGTACAAACACACTTAATTATTATTTTTTCAATGAACTACGTTATTTTGACAGGCCTATTTTTTCTTAGCAGCATTTACAATCGCCTTTTCAATACGCACAATTGGTGAAAAATATTTTCAGGGATATCAATGCTACAGGATAATAAGCCTGAAACTTTTTCAAACTATTCGTAGCTTCCGGAAACGAAACCTTCATACCAGGTTGCATAACTCCAATTACCGAACCACCCTCTTCCGTAATACATTTTTACTACACGTACAATTTCCAAGTTGAAAACTTGCTTAAATACTGTACAGTTCAGAGGTAAAAATTTAACTAAACACTTTAAGACCCGATCCAAGACCTTTTCCCAGTGCTTGGCTGGTTTTTACGGAATTCTTAATTTTGAAGGGTTTACAAATATAGTTATATCTAAATAAATATTCAGTATATTGTAATGAAGCTCTGTATATTTATTCAACACAACATATCCGTTTTTATTCTGAAAATTTTGTTAACTCGATATTCGTTATAGTAAGATTTGATCAGTGTACTTATATCTAAAAGGCTCCGACTTATGAGTCATTTCGCACTTGTTCTTCAATTTTTTGCACAAATTCGTCAGAAATCACTGCCTTGTCTCGTCGTGAGTATCAGTACGGCCTTCTCTGAACAACCTAACCCACTTCGCGACATGTTGTCGACTCATCACATCACTACCATAAACTTCCACGAGCTTCCGATGGATATTCGCGGCGGTATTGTTCTGCAAAGTCAAAAAACGGATGACCGCGCGAGTCTCGCACGGACGAAAGGTGGCGGGAGCCTTCGACGACTTCTCCATCGGAAGAATTTACTGTGACTGAACAAAATGGCCGACAAACACGCGGGACCAAACAAACTGACCGTTAGGATCCCCCCTACACGCGAGATGCGCCAACTTTGAAATAAAAAAAAATCCCCCGGCCTCAGGAGCCCTTGTAACCTTAGTTTCTGGATGACCCTCGTACAACATTCAAAATATAATTTACTTGATCCAAACATAATTTCCTTGGAATTCCTCTATCACGCCTTTCGATCACATTTACACTGCACATTTGTTTTGTTAGTATTTGTGCATTCATTCGTTCCACATGCCCAAACCATCTCAAAGTGTTCTTCATTCATCAGCCCTTCATATTCAGTCCTAATCACTTAATTCCGTATTCAGTCGTAAATTCTTGCCCAATGTATTATATGATACTTTCGTTGTTGTATACACTACAACCTGCCGAACTTAGAATATCTTCCAGTCAACCAGAAAGATGTTAAAGAAGCCTTAAGTTAAAACCAGACTGGAATCATTTAAAAAAAATATAGGTTCCAGTGGGATTTGACCCGTAACCTCCAGGTTGGGAGACAGGCGGCTTTCCAACTAATTCACGGAGGTTGTCAAAATATGTAGATATTATTCGTCCATATATTTCTACAGCATTTATTTGGTTCCTTGTAATATTTTTTCGCGTCCACATTTCTTCTCCATACATCAGAGTAACAAAATTGTTAGAGCAATGTCAAATAACAACATTATTTAAATGTTTTACATATTATTTATAGTTAAGGCATTAACACTGTGGAGGTTTTAGAACATTGTAATTTGTTTTATCAGACACTGTTTATTCCACTTTTTGTAACGGTATAACCCTACCGGTTTCAAGGCTTTCACATCATCAACAAGTCTTGTTTGTGCTCCCCTGAAGAGCAATTTCAAATAACAACATTATTTTAATGTTTTATATTATTTATAGTTAAAGCATTAACATTGTGGAAGTTTAAGAACATTGTAATTTGTTTTATCAAACACTATTTATTCCATTTTTTGTAACGTTATAACCCTACCGGTTTCAAGGCTTTCACCTCATCAATAAGTCTTGTTTGTGCTCCCCTTGTGAAGATGAGGTGAAAGCCTTGAAACCGGTAGGGTTATACCGTTACAAAAAGTGGAATAAACAGTGTTTGATAAAACAAATTACAAAAATTATTTAAATGCTATATAGCAAAAAACAAACATAGTTTAGGAACGGTTGTTCCTTAAAGGAGAGATGATGAGGATGATTGTTGATAAATAAAACTCGTTTGAAATCGGAATATGCAAAGAGATTTTTTATTGATAAACGTCGGTATTTATAATATTTGGGATGTGTGCGAGAATGCGCAAGAGATATATCGCTGTCTCGTCTTTGCCTTACAATATGTTTATTGTTGTCACGTACGGTATTCGTTGTTTTGACTGACAGCGCGGAAGATATGTTACTTTCTCCTTTCCTCATGGAATGCGGTCTCCGCTAGTAGTGAGTTGAATGACCGACCGAGTGAACTTTGCCCATTGTTTGTCTCGCATTGTGAAGCATGCGAGTTTGATGACCGGGCGGGCAAAGGTTGCCTCGTGGGTTCAGTGACCGCACGTATAGTCACTACAATAGCATTTAAATCTGCAATACGATTATGAATTGTAGTTTTAAATATGAATCTACACGAAGTGAATCCCTAAACATTTAAAAATATATTATATATACACATATACGTATTATTTCAGCTGGATTATTTTAAATGCAAAAATATACATATTTTTTGACCGGCCCCAAAATTCCTCAGTCCCACCCTGTCCTTTTAGATGATCGTCTACCGATACCTCGAGGTCCCGGTAACTAGTTACCTATGATAACTCAGTTACCCAGTTCTATCAGTTAGTTATAACCGGAAATCCGGTTATCTGTCCTCTTCAGCACGACCGTAGTTAACGGGTTAACCGATTCGATAAATTAACTGTTCTCGATATGAACTAATCTAGAAAATTTCGAAAAAAGGATAGGAGATCAAGACATGCAAATACTATCATGTTTTTTTTAAAAAAAGCAAATCGTTTAGTTATTTTATGGCTGCTAGAAACGATACATAATTTGTATGCATTTTTTCAAATAACATATAAAAACTGGACGAGCTCGCATTAATGATATTTATTTCATTATTTTTGTTTATTTAATTAATTTACAATCATCCGTGGCTTACTTGGTAACACATTTGTCTTCCGAAATAAGAAATGCGGGTTCAATCTCTCTTAGTGTCCACTTTATTTTTAAAAATTCTAATCTGGTTTTTACTTAAGGCTTGTTTAGCCCATTTCTGGTAAGTCTGAAGAGATTTCAATACAGCAATAAACCCGCCAGGCTGTATTACATACAACAAAAATACTATGCGTACATACATACATACTAACACGCCGTTTCCCTCCAGGGGTATGCAGAGATCACAAAGCGCCAAAGTTTCCTATGTCGATACACATATTTCGCCTCTTCCACATCAATAAACTTACTCAAACAGCTATTACTTCTTGCATTTCCTTCTTTTAAAATATCATACATACGATCACCCCAAAATTTCCTTTGTCTGTCTCTAGCGCACCTTCTGTCTGTCTCTAGCGCACCTAAGTGTTACAGACATCAACAGTAAGATGGAGAAGCGATTGTGATAGTATGGGCACGTTGGACGCAGAGCACCCGATCACATTGTGAACCAGGCAATCTCCATGGGTCTTCCTCGAATAACAACCAGAGAAAGACCAAAGAATTCATGGGTGGTGCAAAAAGATAACCTGATGCAGAGGCACGGCCTGGGGGACGTAGTCCGGGACAGAAGAGCCTACAACCTGAGGACGAGGAGAGCTGACCCCAACAGTCTTCGCAGACAGTGAGTTGGGATGGAGCCAGGGAGAAGATTTGTTTTGTTACCCTGTCTTCACTCATTCGTTCTACGTATCCAAAACATTTCAAAGTGCACTTTTTCGCCTTACTCAATACTTCGGCCTTTAAGTTTACATGCATCCTTTATCACTTTCATCTGTATTCTATCATACATTGTCACATCATGTATTCTTCTAAGTACACGCATTTTTAGAGCATTTATTCCGCTTCTTTCAGTCATTTTCCTCGTCCACGTTTCCCTCCCATAGATTAAAATCTATACTGAAATACTGTTATGGACTATCATCTTATTGATGCAGTCGAGTTTTAGTATATATTTAGTGCCTCGTTGACTTATTTTTCTATGTTGTAATCGTCGTCGTTACTAGGCCTCGTTATCAAAGATCCTCTCGCCATTCCAACGTAAATTCAGTTAGAAAGGGAAGTTGTGCCGTGGAGTTTGTTTTTTAATTAAGTGGCTCATTGCACACCAGCAAACTCACCAACCAATCCGCTGTACTGGATCCGGTGGCATACCGTGAGACGATCGGAGCACACCGGCATGATTTTTTTTTCTTTTTTGAAAGAATAGATATTACTGAAGTCATAGGTTTATGTATCTCTATAGCCTCCCGAATACTAAGCGGAAAAACACCTGAGTCATTCGAGGGGAGTAACATAGCGCAGAATTCGAAGTCCAGTACGTTACCGCTGCTTAAAGCGAGTGCGGTGGATAAAAGAGACAACATTGAGATTTGGTGAGATTTGGACATGTGATAGTAACACATTCGGCTTTAGGTGTAGTGTAATGTATATGTGTAGTGTTCATATATAATTATAAATGTTTATTATACCTCCTAAAGTATTCCCTTTTATCTCGCCGAAAATTTTCAGCGCCTTTCCAATCATTGATTATCGCTACGCTCAAACAGAGATTGTCTATTGGCCTTTCCAGTTCACCGCTCCTCTTTTTTTACGTCGTCATTCTTTCCATGCAGTGAGACTCTGGAATCAGTTATTCTTCTTCTTCAGTTTCAATCCTGGGGATTGGTTAGCAGCAAAGCTCTGCATCTCCTCCTCCACTCCGCTCGGTCTTCAGCGATCCTCTTGAGCTCTGCATAGGAGGCGCAGTTCATATCGAGGCATATTTGCTCCAGATACTCCCGGCGAAGACGCCCTCGGCCAATCGATCTCTCAATCATTCTCTCCAGTATATTGTGCAGGAGATTTTCATGTCGCAAAATGTCGGAATTAGTTACAAACCAATATAAGACTCGCTCCGTCCTTGACATGCTTTAAGAAGCCGCTGAAAAAACTCTTAATTTCTAGTGTTTCATTCCTGATTTTTCTTTTCCTTTCCTCTCCATCATTCTTTCTTTTCCTTTTAATTGATGATATCTCACTTTATATGAAAAAAAATGTTCAAGTATTGTCCGTCTTTGTGGGGTTCGTGGGCATATGCTCACGAATGTGTTTATGGATTTCGTGGGGATGTGTTGTAATTTGAATGATTTATGCAACCATGTAACTTGCTTCATTTACTTTTTCGTGGTTGGTTGGAAGAGATTTCCGCCTAGCAATAAGCCTGCTAGATTGTATTTGCAATAAAAGTGTTAAATACAATAAATAAATAAAGTAAGGACTTCTTTAAAATAAGGAAAAAACCAATCATTTATAATAATAATTGAGGGAAAATTTATACAGCCCTTGTTAGGCAGCAGACCCTCCTTAAGGGTCTTCTAACTCAGGATGCTAAACCATTACTATAGACAGATTAAAAATACTGCAAAAAAAAAACAAATTGAATGTAAGGATATGAAAGGGGTGGCTGAAATCTTAAGATTAAAAAACTTCTCGGCAATTTGATACGTCTAGCAAAACATATTTGAATAGAAAATCACAGAAAGTTTACCAAAGGAAGATGAACTAAAAATAAACCTTTATAGATCTTTCGATATGAGATGGTAACACATTCGGCTTTTGGTGGAGTGAAATGTACGACTACATGTGTAGTGTTTATATGTAAACATAATTTTTGATAAAACCTCCTAATGTAAGGGATTCTTAAAACTGTACATTAGGACAGCCATTAATAATAATAATAATAAAAGGGCAATTTGAATAGCGCCGTTTAGAGAGCAAACTCTCCTCAAGGCGCTCTAACTCAGGATTTGAACGCGCTCATAAATGTTGATAAGACAGTTTTATTATTGTTTCCTCCCCTTTTTGTTTTCATGTCGAGCCTTTTTCGTTTTTTTATTTTTTCGTGAAGAAATGTGAATGGACTTTTGTACATGCCATGATGTGCGATATTTTTATGGGTTCACTACAAAAACTAGAAATTTCGTTTCTCTTTGAAACTTTAACAATACAGACATTTCAAAAAGGTGGAATTTAAATTGTGAAATAATATTGAACAATTTATAAAGCGCCATCTAGAAAGCAAACTCTCCTCAAGATATCCTTAAAAAGGATTAATGCTTCCTAAATCTGCACACACAATTCATAAAGGGTCTTTCAAATTGAGCGGTTTCTTTTTTAATTCTTGGATAAAACACAGATGGCGTCGCGAACTTGCCTGGGTTTTGTGACATTTGAGAAGTGTAATGTACGAGATTTATAAAAATGGAGTAAACAAAACAACAACGCGTTCAAATTGTTGAATTATTTTATGTTTTGTAATCTCCGGAAACGGTGATGTTAATTGGCCACCAAGATCATGAAAGCCATGTCTATAAGAATGACCCCCTATCAATTCCTGAGCTGAAGTACGAAATTATTCGCGATATTGGTTGAGTTAGAACCGCAATTACGCCAAAATGTCATCGAAAAGTTTGACAAAAGAGTGGACATCTGTGGAGCTACAAGAGGTGGACATTTGGCGGATATTGTTTTTGTGTTTAAATGTCATACATTATACTTCGATGACTAATAAAAAGTTTTTGAAATCAAAGTAACTTGTGTGTTTTATTCAAGAATTAAAAAAACCGCTCAATTTGCAAGAGCCTTTATATGTATCTGACACCAGGAGGCAGACCATTCCAAAATCAGCAATCCCTATTGAATTGGTTTGGAACAACCAATTTATAAGACGAAAAAGAAATCGACCTCAAAGTTATTCTTGCCTCTAAAAAATATCCCTCAAACACAGATTCGAAAAACACAATGGAGACATCCCATTAAGGGACTTGAATACAAAAAGACAAAGTTTGAAATCAATCCATTCAGAAACATAAGCCAGTGTAGACTTTTTAGAAGCGGACCAACATGGCAATATTTATGACTATCAACTATCCACATAACAGCTGTATTGAAAACAAACAGGAGTCTAGAAATTTATAAACATTGACGACCTCCGTGTTCTAGTTGGTAAGACACCTGTCTGTGCCCAACCCGGAGGTTGCGGGTTCAAAACCCAGATTTAAAAAAAAAGGATTTCAATCCGGTTTTCACTTTAGGCCTCTTTTAACATCTATATATTTATTTATTAACACTTTTATTGCAAATACAATATGACGGGTTCATTGCCAGGCGGCAATCTCTTTCAACCAACAATTTACAACAACCAACAAGTATATGAAGCAAGTTACGTGGTCGCATAAATCATTGAAATGACTATCCATTCCCACGAAATCCATAAACACATACGTGAGCATATGCCCACGAACCCCACAAAGACGGACAATCACCCGAACATTATTTTTCATATGAAGTGAGATATCATCAATCAAAGGAAAAGGAAGGGATGCTGGAGAGGAAAGGAAATAGAAAAATCAGGAATGAAACATGTTATTTTATTAACAGTTTTTTCAGTCGCTTCTTAAAGCATGCCAAGGACGGAACGAGTCTTATATTGGTTTGTAACTGATTCCAGAGTCTCATTGCATGGGCAGTAAAGGACGACGTAAAAAAATAGGAGCGGTGAACTGGAAAGGCCAATAAACAATCATTGTTTGAGCGTAGCGCTAATCCATTATTTGAAAGACGCTGAAAATTTTCTGCGAGACAAGAGGGGGCGCGCTCTATTAATGATATTATACAATAGTGACAGTATGTGAATTTGGCGTCGATTTCTAGCATTCAACCAGTTCAATGCCTTCTGAGATTGCCACATGACAATAAGCCCGCCAGGTTGTACTGTATAGTATATAACGAAACTGTGATACAATACAGCAAATTATTAAGAAAATGTTTAGGACCGTAATCACAGACATTTGCAAATTAACAAACATCCTTCAGCACGGAAAAAAAAGTTCAAAAAAATATAATAATCAATTTAATAGAAGTTATAAAATGTTCTCCTCGTCCTCGATATTGGCGTATTCCAACGATCGGTACCCAACATTTTCACAATGGATACTTTTATTATCTCGAAACCATAATAATATGATTTTGGATCAAATTTCAAATACCAGAATGCTTTACGACTGTGTTAACCCCAGACAACCTCAAATATATTTTAAACTTCTTTCGAGAAATTATTTGATTAGTATAAAAATAACGTTTGAACTATTTTGTCTGAATGTAAATAACACGAATTCCACGAATACTTTCCACCCATCTTTGTATTATTTATGCAATGGTGAATTTAAAACATTTATTTTTCATTGTAAATAAAATATTTCGAATGTTTCAATAAAGCACTGAACGCTTGGTATTTCAATTTGAAAATATTTTTCGAATTTTCTGGGTGAGTTGTACAGTAAGAATCCTTTTATCAGTAGTTTCACGGATAAGTAAAACACACACATTACCGGTATCCGGAATAATTTATTTATAAGTATTCGATTCATTTATATGTTACAGTTGTATAATTTTGAATTAAAAAATCCTTCCGGTTCGAAACATCAGGAGAGTATCAATTTAAATTCTGTTTGAATTTATTTATAAGTATTCGATTCATTTATATGTTACAGTTATATAATTTTGAATAAAAAAAATCCTTCCGGTTCGAAACATCAGAAGAGTATCAATTTGAACCCTCTTTGAATGTATTTATAAGTATTCGATTCATTTATATGTTACAGTTGTATAATTTTGAATAAAAAAAATCCTTCCGGTTCGAAACATCAGGGAGTATCAATTTGAATCATATTTGAATTTATTTATAAGTATTCGATTCATTTATGTTACAGTTGTATAATTTTGAATAAAAAATTCCTTCCGGTTCGAAGCATCAGGAGAGTATCAATTTGAATCCTGTTTGAATTTATTTATAGTATTCGATTGATGTTTATGTTACAGTTGTATAATTTTGAATTAAAAAATCCTTCCGGTTCGAAACATCAGGAGAGTATCAATTTGAATCCTGTTTGAATTTATTTATAGTATTCGATTGATGTTTATGTTACAGTTGTATCATTTTGAATTTTAAAAATCCTTCCGGTTCGAAACATCAGGGAGTATCAATTTGAACCCTCTTTGAATTTATTTATTATAAGTATTCGATTCATTTATATGTTACAGTTGTATAATTTTGAATTAAAAAATCCTTCCGGTTCGAAACATCAGGAGAGTATCAATTTGAATCCTGTTTGAATTTATTTATAGTATTCGATTGATGTTTATGTTACAGTTGTATCATTTTGAATTTTAAAAATCCTTCCGGTTCGAAACATCAGGGAGTATCTATTTGAATCCTCTTTGAATTTATTTATAAGTATTCGATTCATTTATGTTACAGTTGTATAATTTTGAATAAAAAAAATCCTTCCGGTTCGAAACATCAGAAGAGTATTAATTTGAATCCTGTTTGAATTTATTTATAAGCATTCGATTCATTTTCATGTTACAGTTGTATAATATTGAATAAAAAAATCCTTCCGGTTCGAAACATCAGGATAGTATTGATTTGAATCCTATTTGAATTGATTCATAAGTATTCGATTGATTTTTATGTTACAGTTGTATCATTTTCAATCAAAACTGCGAGTACACTTAAAACATTTAATCTACATACATATATACCATCATGCCCCTTCTCTGTCGGGGTACGCAGATATGATAGAGCACCAGACTTTCCTTACTTGAGACACATTCTTAGCCGCTTCTATATCCATACACTTTCTCATACAATTTCTACGATTTTACTGACGTTCTATCCAGGAGCAGACCTCGGAGCCGCAGCAAATATATGAATGATTTATTTATTTCAATTCATCAAAGGAAAAATATTCCTTGTTTTATCAAACACTGTTTATTCCACTTTATGTAATGGCATAACCCTACCAGTTTTAAGGTTTTCACCTCATCATCAGGGAGCACAAACAAGACTCAAAGGTTACATAAAGTGGAATAAACAGTGCTTGATAAAACAAATTACAATGTCTTTAAACCTCTACAATGTTAATGCCTTAACTATAAATAATTTATAAAATGAACCTTTCAAAAAAATATTTTTTTTAAATACAAGTAGTGTGTTTCATTTATTACAAAGAAAACTAATACATATATACTATCACGCCCTCTCCCTGTTGGGGTGGACAGAGAGGACAGAGCGCCATACTTTTCTCACTCGACACACATCCTTAGCCTCTTTCACATCCATACACCTTCTCATACATTCTCTACGATTTCTCAGACATTATACTTTTCCTTCGTTCAGAATATAATCCGCTTGATACAACCACACTTTCCGTGGTCTTTCCCTCGCACGCCTTCCACTCACAGTTGCACTATACATCTAGTTTGTCAGTTTTTTTTCATTAATTCGTTCCACAGTAGCCAAAATGTTATTACATAATAATGTAAGAGTGCTCATTCATATGAAGTCATTCATATGGTGAATAAGAATTAACTGAATTATTATCATTTGTATGGTGAACGTGAATGGTGAATATTCTTATAAAAATATTAAGTCATTCATAAGGTGAATGTGGATGAACTGAATTAATACCATTCATATGGTGAACTTGAACAAAAATGGTGAATATTTTTATAAAAAATATTGAGTCATTCATAAGGGGAAAATGAAGTAGCAAAATTAATATCATTCGCATGGTAAATTCTATTATAAATTAACAGAATTAATATCATCCGCTTGGTGGTCACTATTTAAAGGCACGGTCACGAACATCAATAATAAAATATTCAATAATAGCTGGTCGTTTGATTGGAAGAAATTGCTTTGAAGCAATAAAATATTAATAAATAAACAAATAGCGTCTAGACATGCGAGTGTGTAATTATTACTACGCGCATCCAAAGTTGGCAACATCTGCTATTCAACTTTAACGCACAATACAAATTTAACAAGTGCCTGAACATCAAAGGTAGACCAGACCGCCTTGAGCTGTCACTTAAGTCCATACAGCGAGCAGTAATTATTAAAGTGGTGCATGTCACTTATTATGTAAGGTGCTGAAACTACCTTAACGATAATGGGGCTAGCAGAGAGAACGATATTGGCACACAGTAAGCCCGTATACCCGAGCTGGTGAAATTGACAGCTCAAAGGACCCTATTCTATTCAGGACTGGACGAGGGTGAGTAGTTTGACACGGGACTGCGAAGTTATTTCGTGTGAATTCCTCCAACTCTCTGATAATAAACATTATTTTCCTTGTTAAAGTTTTGTATACTTTAAATATATACATACATAGCGCTCGTTCTATATCGGGGGTGAGCAAAGAGGAGAGAGTGACAGATATTCACATCGTAACATACATCTTTCGCATTCCTATACGTTTACAAATATTTTCAATAATCTTGAAATATTAATGTTCACACTTTCGCAGTTCTTCGTATCAGTTTTATAACTTCGTCAAGTTGACTACAACCAAAGCCATGAAGATGAAAACTACAACATTTTCAAAACGTCAGCATCACTTGGTACAGCACTAAGACCATTTAATACAGCAATACGAAATACCTCGTACAACTAAGTTTTTTGTAGTTTCTGTAAAAAAAAATTTAAATTTAAACTATGCTGCCCTCATAAGCAAAAAGCAACTAATGGCAAAAGTTAAGTTTTGAGAAAACTGCACTTTTATGTTTTTCATTGCTGCTCAAAAATGTCGAGATTCATAAACAAAAAATCAGTAAAATGTGATTCATAAGCAAAAACACAGCAAACGCATAGGCACCTTCTGTCTTTTTGCTTATGAATCCCATTTTATTGTTTTTTTGCTTAGAAAAACCTAGTATTTTGTAAAATTAAAGAAGACATTATGTCGATTTTTGTATTGAAATAAATGGTATTCTGTAATGTTTTTTACGGATTATGGTTCAGAATTTGATATGGAATATTGCCTCATACTTAGTTAAATTCCTGATTTTTTTCCTTTTTGCTTATGATGGCAGTATGACAGACATATTATTATGAATCGAAATGATAAGATGGTGGTAATAAGAGCTGTAGATGCTAAAAGGAAGAGACGATCGCGTCAATCACATCTAACAAGTGAGACTCAAAAGAATCAGCAACACGACGACAACATGAAACAACAAAAATGTACAGCGGCAAATTGTAATTTTTTTATTTACTTTCGTCATTGTTGATGGGTTATTGCTAGTATAATTATATTTATCACACATGAATATTAAAAATACACTGTATCCCCTGATGATGAGGTGAAAACCTTGAAACCGGTAGAGTTATACCATTACAATAATATTATATAATAAATATATTTAAGTTGAGTGTAAGAATACGAAGGTGTTGACATTTCATTAGAGTATCACTGTATGGACAAGACTACCTCCATGGCCTTGTTGGTAAGACGCCTGTGTCCCAACCCGGAGATGGCGAATTTAAATACCGCTGAAACCCAGTTTTTATTTTTAATTCCAGTCTGGTTTACACTTAAGCCCTCTTTAACATCGTTGTGGTTAGTTGCAATAAGTCCGCCAGGTTGTACTGTATACAACGAAAGTGTAATACAATAAAGTAAAGGACGATATATCATACTGAACTAAATTGTTAAAGTACTCGTATCATTAAAATATTGTTAATATTTATTTAGATAACATACTCGTATATCAATTTTAAATTGTTTATAGTTAGGGCATTAACATTGTGAAGGTATAAAGACATTGTTATTTGTTTTTATCAAACACTGTTTATTCCACTTTTTGTAACGGTATAAACCTACCGGTTTCAAGGCTTTTACCTCATCGTCAGGGGAGCACAAGTAAGAGACAAGACTCCAGATATTGTTCGTGCTCCCCTGATGATGAGGTGAAAGCCTTGAAACCGGTAGGGTTATATCGTTACAAAAAGTGGAATAAACAGTGTTTGATAAAACAAAGTACTACATAAATTTTAGTAGAAAACCCTTCATAAAATCAGAATTTTCCATAAACAACCCGGGCAGTGGGAAAAGTGGTTTTGATTTTGATTGGGTTTAAAAGTATAGCATAAGTTAACTGGAGATGTATGTGAAACTATTACAAATGACATATTATATAGGAGAAAAATTATTCATTCTTTGATCTAGATATACGGGGGTGTGGGATGGAAGCCCCCCCATGCCCTTGCGGTTGGGCTCGCCCTACATTGGTGGGGTGTATCTCGGGGAATGTTTGTGGGATGAGTCCTGACCTTTTAATGTCTCCTCTCTTAAATGTATTTCTTTTTGTCATCTATTTATTTTCTGTGTTTTTTTTTATCTTCTTGTTCTACGTGTTCAAGGGTGTGTGCTGAAAAACCTCTGGTGTCCCCGTGGCTGGGCTCGCCCTATATTGGTGGGGTGTATCTTGGCCGGGGGGGGTTGTTATTAGATGTGCCCAGATATTTTGATAGCTTCTGTTTTTTTAATGTGTTATCTTTTTAATGTGTTCTTGAAACGTGTCTAAATGTATTATGTACATACTATGTTGCTATCAATTAACCTGTATTTATTTATTTATTTAAAAATATATTAGACACAGGAAACTTGTAGATTAAATATACTAATACTGAATTATAATATTTCAAGTGTGAACCTTTACGACTCCACAGTTTCTATAATTTGACATATACAAATTAATTACTTTGTTTTCAACCATCAAATATAATATTATTTTCCTCGTGTTGAAGCGCAATCAATATTTTAAGTAATTCATCATAAGTTATATTTACTTGAAACGTAAATGTACCACAACATACCTTACATTAATCTCTCGGAAGAGTAAATTTTCATTGAAGTCACCCACCTTTGATGGGAGACTGTCACAGAACGAAAATATGTAATAAGCATATTACATTTAAATTTAACTTCAATACTATTTTCATATTATTATGACGATCTCCGTGATCTAGTTGGTAAGACGCTTGTCTCCTAGCCCGGAGGTTGCGAGTTCGATTCCCGTATGAACCCAGATTTTTTTGAAAAATGTTTTCTGTCTTACTTTCACTTAAGGCCTCTTTAACATAGTTTATTTATTTAACACTTATATTTTAAATACAATCTGGCGGGTTTATTGTCAGGTGGCAATCTCTTCCAACCAACCAGACAAAAGTAAATTAAGCAAGTTACGTGGTCGCATAAATCATTCAAATGACTAACCATCCCCACGAAATCCATAAGCATATGTTATACGTGAACACATGCCCACGAACCCCACAAAGACGGACAATCACCCGAACATTATTTTTCATATAAAGTGAGATATCATCAATCAAAAGGAAAGGGAGGGATGGTGGAGAGGAAAGGAAAAGAAAATCAGGAATGAAACACGTTATTTTACTGACTAGAAATTAAGAGTGTTTTCAGCCGCTTCTTAAAGCATGCCAAGGACGGAGTGAGTATTATATTGGTTGTAACTGATTCCAGAGTCTCACTGCATGGACAGTGAAGGACAGTATCGTTCTGGTTGGTTGGAAGATATTTCCACGTGGCAATAAGCCCTTCAGGTTGTACTATATACAACGAAAGTGTATTCCAATACTATAAAGCTTTCGACGTTGCTGGTCCTGTGGTGTAAAATTAGCTATGCACTTATTAGTGTTAGGGATTAGATGGTGTATGCAACTGTAGGAATAAATTGAAGACTACTTTTTGGGAGGTTAGCTCTTTCTACTATCATAAGCTGTAGGACATTAGCTATTTCTACTATCATAAGCTGTAGAACATTAGCTCTTTCTCCTACGAGTATCATAAGCGTTGTTTTCATTTGATTTATTTCCATCCCATATTTGCGACTCTCCTTAGCCGCTCTTTTGAGCAGATTAGCCATTGCTCGATCATCTTGTGCACGAAATGTAGTGAAGTTTGCTAATCCGAGGCTATTTAAAAACTACCCATCAAGTCTAATACCATTCTCCCCACTGTTCAGAGTACTTCTTAGTAAGTGCTTACCATACAAGTGGTACTGAGGACAATATACAGCCTTGACGAACTCCTTTTTGTATACTGAAGCAACTTGACATGTAATTAGTTTTTTTTACCTAAATTTTAGTACATAAACACAAGCAATTGGTCAAAACATATGTGTGGAGTATTTTGATGTATGGTTGCGAGACATGGTGCATAGGCGAAAGAGGTCGAAAAAGATTGGAGGCCTTCGAGATGTGAACCTATAGACGTATCCTAAGGATTTCCTGGAGAGACCACATTACAAATGACAGGTTCTCAGCAGCATTGAAGAAACCAGGCACCTGTCAAACACCATATCGGAAAGGCGTGTAGAATGAATGGGGCATATGCTGCGACATGAAAATCTTCTGCACAATATACTGGAGGGAATGATTGAGGGATCGATTGGCAGAGGGCCCCCTCGCCGAGAGTATCTGGAGCAAATATGCCACGATATGGACTACACCTCCTATACAGAGCTCAAGAGGATTGCTGAGGACCGAGCGGAGTGGAGGAGGAGATGCAGGGCTTTGCTGCTAACCAATCCCCAGGATTGAAACTGAAGAAGAAGACATAAACACTACAATTAAGTATGTTAAGTTATTTTAGTTTATTGCTGTATTCATGCAAATCGTTCTTCGGTCAAGAGCTAGTACTGATGATTTTTCATAGTAAATAATAAAAAATTGTACTTTCAAAAATGTGCATAATTATATTACGAAATATTTGAAATTATGACAGTGTTGTGTTGAAGGTGCGATGTTTATAATATTTACCTAATAGTAATAAATGTTGAGAAACACAGGCGGTGCGTAGCACTACCTGGCGTGCAAATTACAAAACTGTTTAACAGAACTGACTTAAGAGTTTTGTTGTCGAGTTTTTGACAGTGTTTTAACACTTTTGGGACACCTGTTTAGTATTTTTCTTTATTTTTGCTCATCATTAACGTCTCTCTCTCTTATTCATTTGTGTACCCTTAAGTTGAACGTTCATACGAGTATTTTAACTCATACTTTCTAACCTTTGGGGTGTAGAAATAATAACTAACCAATGATAGGCAAGCGCTCATATTTGCGCATTATCTTCGTAAATGTTGGATTCTTCTTTTCCCGTATCGCTATCCCATGTCCTTTGATTGCCTGAGCCTTGACCTGTCTCAGGTTTGTATTTTATGTATGGTGGGTGGTATGCATGTGCATATGCTTTTCAATATTTATTTGAACAGGATTCATTTAAATGTTTAAAAATGTTGTAACAAGTTGTATTTATATTCGTGCGCACTCTAAATTCTAATTTTGAGTAGTACTTTTTTTATGGTCGATAAATGACAATTAAATATCTTCGAAGTCAGCTGCTTGAAACTGTCTTATCCTATCCTATATGATTTAGTGGATAAAACACCATTCTTCCAACTCGGTGAACGCGGGTTCCGTTTCCGTTGGTAACCATATTTTTAAAAAAGGGTGCCAGTTCACGTAAGATTTCTAACATTTTTCTGGTTAGTTTAAAGAGATTGCCACTTAACAGTAAGCCTGCCAGATTATATACCTGTATACAGATTGCAATACCTAGATAATTGCTCTGAGATCAGCCTAGTCGGATCACGTCCTCTTCCGTTGTCTTCTTAGGTATCCATCTGCATCACCTAATGGTTGGCTCGATTGTTCAAATAACGCCTCAAAAATAATCTCTTTTCATTACTGCTGCATGAAATCTCAATGTCCTCTCAACATATGCAATACTTTCTATGCTTTTGAATTAATTAATATGTCATAGTGTACTCTAAACCATGAAAATTTTATAAAGGGTCTTTCAAATCGAGTGGTTTTTTTAATTCTTCGATAAAACACAGATGACGTTGAGAAATGGCCTGGGTGACGTTAGTTGGCCACCAAGATCATGTGATCTGACACCGTTGGACTATTTTCTCTGGAGTTATGTGAAAAGCCAGGTCTATAAGAATGACCATCGATCAATTCTTGAGCTGAAGGACGAAATCATTTGCGTTATTGGTGAGTTAGAACCGTAATTATGCCAAAATGTCATCGAAAATTTTGACAAAAGCGTAGACATCTGTGGAGCTGCAAGAGGTAGACGTTTGGCGAATATTTTATTTTTGTATTTAAATGTCATACATTATACTTTAATGACCAATAAAAAGTTTTTTGAAACGAAAGCCAGGAGACGGCGAGACAGAACGTAAATACTATTTGTGAGTAAACATTGTTGACGTTTCTAGTATGTGACAATTGTAAATAGTTCATCGGTCGTTGACCCTGTATGTTTAACAATTATTTATTTATTTATTTACAAATTATGCTTGACAATTATTTTATTTAGGGGACGTAGGTACGCTACATGGCTCCCCTCCTAGTGAACGTAGGGAGCGCGTGCCCTACGTGAACGTTAGGTTCCGGTGCATCTGACGCCTGGACTGGTTATCCGTTTCCCATTGTCGAAGTAGGTACGTGGATAACAGCAGCGAGTGGCGTTTTTTCCCAGATCTGTCGTTCAGATGGGTGATGCGGAAGCGGGGGGTAGGTTTGGTCGTGTCTCACTAAATTCGGATTGTCTGCGGTGCGTTGGTCGTCGATGATTGGTTGTGTGGATCAAGTTGCAGATGGCGTCCGCGGTGGAAGGTTGATCTGCAGGTGCTTGATGATGGTGGTGATGGTGTAGATCAAGTTGCAGATGGCGTCCGATGTGGAAGGTTGATCTGCAGGTGCTTGATGATGGTGGTGATGGTGTAGATCAAGTTGCAGATGGCGTCCAATGTGGAGGGTTGATCTGCAGGTGCTTGATGATGGTGGAGTCTGCGGTGCTCGTGGCTGTAGCGTGGTTGTAGCGTGGTTGTAGCGTGGTTGTATCGATGTTCGTGGTTGTATCGATGTTGTAGCGATGCTTGTCTGCTCCAGCATCTTGTCGGTCAGTAGTTCGTCGAGGGAGGCAATCCTGTAAATCGTGTGGCTGATCGCCAGGACTGACCTCACATGAGCTGGCGTCGGGCTCGTCCACATCAGATGTAGTGTTGTATCTGAGTGACGGCTCTGGTGTCCTTGCTGACGGCGTGCTTGGCCAGTTCGCCGGGGAGTAGAATCTTGACGGTGGTCTAGATCTCTCTGCTGGTGATGATGCTCATCTTGTTGTATTGGGCGGGGCGGTTGGCGTTGGCGGCAGTGCGCTCGAAAATCTCGTTGACGAAACTGCTCATGATGCTCATCGCGTTGCTGCTGATGCCGGTGTCGAGTTGCACTTGTTTTGACATTGCTATCGAGTCGGCGATATTCGATATAGTCGGAATACGTATTCAGTTTTCGTGCGGGCTCAGTTTTCGTGCGGGCTCAGTTTTCGTGCGGGCTCAGTTTTCGTGCGGGGTCACCAATGTAGCGGTGTTCGTTACCAATGTAGCGTGTGTCCTATTAGGACGTGCTGATGATGTTGATGTTGACATCGCTATATCCGTTTTAGTCGAATTCTGCGTTCCTTTTCGTTCGGGGTCATCAATGTAGCGAGTTGCTTATCTTGATACGTCGTGATGATTTTGATATGTATTTAAATAAATATAAAACTCAGGAATGCGGACGAAAGCAAAAGTTAATAGCGGGTAAAAAATAACAAGTCTTGACAGTTGGATGAATAATAATCTTTATTTGTTTACCAGTAGGTATTTTATAGTAGTGAGTGAATGTGCTCGCAATATATACTCTGTCTCACTCCTGCGCGTGCACTATTGTAGCGGGTAGTATATTTATTTGCCGGAGACGGCGAGACAGAACGTAAATACTATTTGTGAGTAAACATTGTTGACGTTTCTAGTATGTGACAATTGTAAATAGTTCATCGGTCGTTGACCCTGTATGTTTAACAATTATTTATTTACAAATTATGCTTGACAATTATTTTATTTAGGGGACGTAGGTACGCTACAGTATCAATAACATACAAAATATACAAAAAAAAACCTAATAGGCTAATTTAAAACATGTCTTGGTCCTGAAAGTGTTATATTTTACCCGTTAAATACAGGTGTGCAGCATTCATACAGGACGCAGTGACAGCGCGTGTGTGAAAAAGATAAGGGTTAAGTTTTCGCTAAATTTGCTCCATTCATCTGAACGGAGCGGACACACAAATTATAAACTACACGGAGAAACATAAATAAAACGGCGGCACACACAATGTGACACCCCAGGCCGCTGCTGAGGGCTGGACAGACAATTCATGAGGCTCTGAACTTTTTTGATTATTTATTAAGATATCTATGTTATGTATACACGTATCTAAATAAATAATATTTTTTGATTACTCATTAAAGACAAGATGTGCGATAACTTCGGACTTCTGTACTCTTCGAGAGTTAAAATTTGTTTGTCGATGTTTATGTATTTAACTCTTTTATTGCAAATACAATCTGGCGAACTTATTAACGTTAAGAGTACGAACTTTCCTTAAAAACCCTATATTGTATTTAGCACTTTTATTGAAAACTCAATCTGGCGAACTTATTTCCGTCAAGAGAACGAACTTTTCTTAAAAAAACTATATTGTATTTAGCACTTTTATTGAAAATACAATCTGGCGAACTTATTGCTGTTAAGAGAACGAACTTTCCTTAAAAAAACTATATTGTATTTAGCACTTGTATTGGAAATACAATCTGGCGATCTTATTGCCGTTAAGAGAACAAACTTTCCTTAAAAACACTATAACAATATAGTGTTTTTAAGGAAACAATAAATACAAAATAAATAATTAAATACAAATTTAGCACTTCTATTGGAAATACAATCTGGCGAGCTTATTGCCGTTAAGACAACAAACTTTCCTTAAAAACGCTATATTGTATTTAGCACTTTTATTGAAAATACAATCTGGCGAGCTTGTTGCCGTTAAGAGAACAAACTTTCCTTAAAAACACTATATTGTATTTAGCACTTTTATTGAAAATACAATCTGGCGAGCTTATTGCCGTTAAGACAACAAACTTTCCTTAAAAACACTATATTGTATTTAGCACTTTTATTGGAAATACAATCTGGCGAGCTTATTGCCGTTAAGAGAACAAACTTTCCTTAAAAACACTATATTGTATTTAGCACTTCTATTGGAAATACAATCTGGCGAGCTTTTGCCGTTAAGAGAACAAACTTTCCTTAAAAACACTATATTGTACTTAGCACTTTTATTGGAAATACAATCTGGCGAGCTTATTGCCGTTAAGAGAACAAACTTTCCTTAAAAACACTATATTGTATTTAGCACTTCTATTGGAAATACAATCTGGCGAGCTTTTGCCGTTAAGAGAACAAACTTTGCTTAAAAACACTATATTGTATTTAGCAGTTTTATTGGAAATACAATCTGGCGAGCTTATACACAGCATTCATCTTTAGAGAATTTATTTCACTTTTGTCCTTCATATTTAGTATTATTTGTTAAACAATTTTATTGCAAATACGATCTGGTGAGCTTGTTGTCAGACGGCAATCTATTCTAACCAACCAGACAAAATTAAATGAAGCAAGTTACATGGTCGCATAAATCATTCAAATGACTATCCATCCCCACGAAATCCATAAACACATACGTGACAATTGCACACAAACTCCACAAAGACGGACAATCACCCGAACATTTTTTTTTCATATAAAGTGAGATATTACCAATCAAAAGAAAATGAAGGGATGGGGGAGAGGAAAGGAAAAGAAAAATTAGGAATGAAATACGTTATTTTACCGACTAGAAATTAAGTTTTTTCAGTCGCTTCTTAAAACATGTCAAGGACGGAGCGATTCTTGTATTGATTTGTAACTGATTCAAGAGTCTCACTGCATGGACAGTAAAGGACGACGTAAAAAAAGAAGAGCGGTGAACCGGAAAGGCCAAATAAACAATTTCTGTTTGAGCGTAGCGCTAGTCCATGATCGGAAAGACGCTGAAAATTTTCGGCGAGATAAGAGGGGGTGGCGGGACAGTTAAGGATATTATACAGTAAAAGACAGTATGTGAATTTGGAGTCTATTTCTAACATTCAACCAGTTCAATGATGTTCTCCAACAAGGGAAATAAAAACTCTTATTCATGCATTTTTTTGTGTTGCGTGTGGATTTTTGTGATTATATTTATTGTGGTCTTCTTTATTAGCTAATTACTAGACCTCGGTCTACTTTCATTAGTTATTAGTCTGATTTGTTGTAGTCGTAAATAAAATTGTCATACTAGTTCACTTTTTAATTTTTTTTAAATAATAGATTTGACCGAAGTCATAGGTATCCTTATCCCTCAAACACTAGGTGGAAAAAGCAGGCTCTGTCGTTCGAGGGGAGTAGCACAGCGCGGAATTTGAACCGATGACTTTCCGCACGGAAGTCCAATGCGTTACCGCGTGACCATGCATCACTTTTGAATAGTCTACATTGTTTGATTTGACAACGGATTGATTGCAAACTTTATCTCGTTGTATTCAAGTTTCTTTAACCCTTCCCTTACGGTGTTAAAATTGAAACGCGCGCTCCGGTGTTGGGTAGTGAGTACGCGATCAAAAATTAGCGATTTTAAATCGGAAAAATAAGAACATTTATAGATAATCCCCTTAATTAATTATAATTGAAGTTAAAAATTATAATAATTGAGATTTATTTGCTGAAAACATTAAAAAACCATCTGGCAACGCTCACGGAACGGGCATAAGTCTAATCTATTTGCAAGTCCAGAAGATACTGCGGCGCGGAGCGGTACGCCGGCGTGGCTTACGTTTGCGACGATTGAGACAATTGAGCTCCTCACAATTCAGTGGAGTATGCAAGAGTGAGATGCGAATATAGTGTCGCGCTTCCCGCATACTCTTCACCTATCGTCAAGACCCAAGGTCGAGGCACTCGCAGCGTTTAAATGCGAATTTGTTTTCGATCTTTACAAAACACCTACGATGTAGTCGATAAATTGTGATTATTATTAATATTATTTTTTAAATCAATGCGTAAATATATTATGGAGGAATACCTAAAATCTTAACCTTGTATTCATTATATTTGTAGAGATATTGATGGTTATTAGAAGCAACGTGTAGAAGATACCCAACACAGGGAAGGAAAGGTTAACGAGATGTCTTTTATTACATCTTTCGAATCTGTGCCTGACAGATGTCCTTTGAAAAGGAGTAGAAGGTCGACAAGCTCTCGTCCTCATTTCACCAGGGGCCTACTTCAGGTACGAGCGTCTCTCGTTGCCTGTGACACAAATTCACGATGCCGGAATTACTCACGATCTCCGTAACATGCTGGATGGCAAACATTGCCATCACGAAGCCAAGAAAAACAAAACAAGGGTCGGAGAACGTAACTGGCCTCAACATATTTTTTTCCAGTCTGCAACGTCGCTAGCCCTGTGGACGTGATCGACGGCTGTCCAATTTTTAATGGATAATAGTTTCCAGCCTTCGACATTTATCGAGCCTCCATAAATGGACATATAAAAAAGTCTGGCACTCTATACTCTGTCTCAATCCCAAACAGCGAATTGACGTAATGGTTTGTATGTACATAATTACGAGTTTGTATAGTACAATGTGAATCAACCCTTGGCGTACAGCATCAATTTAAAAAACAAAAAGCCTATCCCACTATCTACGAAACAAACTCAAAGCGGAATAGAATTTTATGAGATATATGGTAGAATTCCTATAGTCTTTTTTATTGCCTACATTTCGTTCTACTCAGAAATCTTTTTCTTCAGCAAAGCAATAATTATAGCATTTGGACGTTCTTCTTGACTCTAGATATTTGGTATTTTATACAAAACTCTCTTTCTCGCTTTCATTTTACCAGCTCCGACCTGCGTTTTATAGCTCCATTACAAGAGCGCCACTGGCTTTACTTTCAATAGGTCTCGCTTCTATACTACGGGCATTCCGTGAGATTTCAAAATAGACTGAGTATAGGATGACCATTGTTTACTTTATTTATTTATTTAACACTTTTATTGCAAATACAATCTGGCGGGTTTATTGCTAGGCGGCAATCTCTTCCAACCAGACAAAAGTAAATGAAGCAAGTTACATGGTCGCATAAATCATTCAAATGACTATCCATCCCCACGAAATCCATAAACACATACGTGAGCATTTGCCCACGAACCCCATAAAGACGGACAATCACCCGAACATTATTTTTCATATAAAGTGATATATCATCAATCAAAAGGAAAGGAAGGGATGGTGGAGAGGAAAGGAAAAGAAAAATCAGGAATGAAACACGTTATTGTACTGACTTGAAATTAAAAGTGTTTCAGTCGCTTCTTAAAGCATGCCAAGGACGGAGCGAGTCTTATATTGGATTGTAACTGATTCCAGAGTCTCATTGGATGGACAGTAAAGGACGACGTAAAAAGAGGAGCGGTGAACTGGAAAGGCCAATAGACAATCTCTGTTTGAGCGTAGCGCTAATCCATGATTGGAAAGACGCTGAAATTTTTCGGCGTCAAAAAAAAAAAAAAAAAAAGACAGTATGTGAATTTGGTGATTATTTCTAACATTTAACCAGTTCTTCAGCCTTCAGGTTATTTCAATGATTTAATATAAATAATAAGATATTATTTATATTTTTATATATTGCCGTTAAGAGAGCAGACTTTATCAATAGCACTCTAATCTAACTCAGGATTCGAGCCCACTATTATTGAGAGAGGTGCAACGACAGATAAGACGCACCTAACGGTAAAATTCGAACTTCTAAGAGGTGAGACCTTTAAAACGTATGTGAACAACAAGATTTATCCCAATGTATTGACTTTGATATTTACAGATTTCCTATAACCGGTTGATTCTTGTAGATATTCCGATATGTGATGGAAAAGTTTGAAGACTTCCATGCGGAAGGTCATCGATTCGACCCCGCGCTGTAGTACTCCCCGCGAATGACACAGTATGTTTTCCGCCTAATATTCGGGGGGTATAAGGATACCTATGACTTCGGTCATATCTATTCTTTCAAAAAGAGGGGGGGGGGGAATGCCGGTGTGATCCGATTGTCTCACTTCAGTGTGCTCTCGGATCCAGTACAGCGGTGTGGCCTTGAGTTTCCTGGTGTGTAACGACTTACTCCACACACCAGCAAACTCATCGGCCACACCACTGTACTGAATTCGAGCACACCGGCATGTTTTCTCCTCTTTTTTTGAAAGAATAGATATGACCGAAGCTATGTACGAGTATATCCTTATACCCTCAAATATTAGGCGGAAAAATGCCTATGTGATTCGAGGGGAATAGCAAAGTGCAGGGTTCAAACCGGCGGCCTTCCAGACGAAAGTCCAGTGTAAGTATACATTTCGATCTCCATTAGTAAATCACTCATTTTTTATAATATTAGTCACGTAAAAATACTAAACGAATAAAGTAAATTCTGTACTATCCGAATAATTGAAGGATGGGGAGACAATGTATGACAGAACGCAGAGTTTAGTGAGTAAAAGTGAAGATTGATGGTTTAAGAAGGATCAAAAAGAGCACTTAAAACCTACCCCGTAAGGGATACGGTGTGATGAAATGTATATGAATTCAAATAATAAAAATAATTCAGTTCCTTTTGACGTGACACGTGGTCACCCTAATGCCGGGTGGTCAGTAATAAATTGAATCCATCAAGTGAGACGTAAAATAATGAAAGAAATGGATTCTTTGTCGAGTGTTTTTCGCTCACTCCCAATACAACAAGTCTGCTATGAATGATTATGCTTTTGACGCACTCTAGACCATGAACTGATTATCCACAAATCCAGGAATCGATCAAATAATAAAATAATTACTCACAAAATAAAGAGTTGATTCAAATTAAGCAGGACTTATTCAGACTTCGAAAGCCAACCATTATTTACTTCACATCAAATCTATCTAATGGACATCAAATCTATTTAATGGGACATCAAATCTATCTAATGGGACATCAAATCTATTTAATGGGACATCAAATCTATCTAATGGGACATCAAATCTATCTAATGGACATCAAATCTATTTAATGGGACATCAAATTTATCTAATGGGACATCGAATCGATCCAATGGAGCATCAAATCGATCCAAAAGGGTGGGGTTTTATGGCAAAGCTTATGGGTGGTGTGTGCAGCTTTAGAAAGCAGATTGATTTCTAAAACCCTTTTCAAAATTCTTGATTATTTATATTTAAAGGTCTTATCCAAATTTATGATTATAGATACACGTATATGAACACTAAATTCAAACACTGCACTCCACCTAAAACCGAATATGTGACAACCACATATCAGAACATCTACAAAGGTTTCTTGGTAGTTCGTCTAACCTTCGTAAGTTTTCTTACCTATTTTTTTTTCCTAAACGTATGTATCTTATTGCAACACTCCTGCTTATTTCCTTTCCTTAAACTCAACTTATATATATTTGTAATTTGTTTTATCTAACACTGTTTATTCCACTTTATGTAACAGTATAACCCTACCGGTTTCAAGGTTTTCACCTCATCATCAGGGAAGCACAAAGACTGATGATGAGGTGAAAGCGTTGACACCGGTAGGTTTATACGAGTACCATTATAAAAAGTGGAATAAACAGTGTTTGATAAAAACAAATTACAATGTCTTTAAAACTCCACAATATAAATGAATGCCTTAAATATAAATATTATATAAAATATACGTGTATATTTATTTAGCATATTTTTAATCAGTTACCAATAATGGGTTTGAATCCCCAACAAAAGTGCCCTTGAGGTGTAGAGTGCTGCGGTGTGGTCGGTGAGTTGACTGGTGGGCAGCGACTAACTCACTTAAAAAAAATTATAATGTACTCCACGGCACAGCTTCGCTTTCTAACTGAATTGACGCTGGAATGGTGAGGGGATCCTCGACTAGGAGGTCCAACAACGACGAACTGTGACGAATATAATTAAGACGATGTACAAAGTAGGGGTTTAGGGGTACTTGTCGTTGCTGCCACCAGAGATGAGTAAGTTGTAAAATCTCGTTGCATATAGGTCATGGAACTTTAGTACATGCAGCTTATCTTGCTGCACATAGGTCATGGAGCTTCAGTACATGCAACTTATCTTGTTGAATATAGGTCATGGAGCTTCAGTGCATGCAGCTTATTTTGCTGCATATACTCGTAGGTCATGGAGCTTTAGTACATGCAGCTTATCTTGTTGCATATAGATCATGGAGCTTCAGTACATGCAGCTTATTTTGTTGCATATATGTTAGGTCATGGAGCTTCAGTACATGCAGTTTATCTTGTTGCATATAGGTCATGGAGCTTCAAAACAAGTATCTTATCGGCGTCTTATATCTATACACCATAGTGTCAATAACCAAAAAGAGAAATATTTTTAGAAAAGTCAATTATTTTAGACATGAAATAATAATAATAAGACAATTTATACAGCGTCGTTTAGACTTGTGCTACGCTCAAACAGAAATTGTTTCTTGGCCTTCCTAGTTCAACGTTCTTCTTTTTTTACGTCGTCCTTTACTGTCCATGCAATGAAACTCTGGAACCAGTTTCAAACTAATGTGAAACTTGCTCCGTCTTGGGTATGCTTTAAGAAGCAACTGAAAAAACTCTTAATTTCAAGTCAGTAATACGAGTATAATGTGTTTCATTCCTGATTTTTCTTTTCTCTCCACCATCTCTTCCTTTTCCTTTGATTGATGATTTCTCACTTTTACTATGTACATATGGTATATTGTTCATAAATTTTATAAAGATGATGATGATCATTTAAATATTTTTTTCTACCATACTTCCTTTATTTACTTTTTCTGGTTAGCTGGAAGAGATTGCCAGGTGGAAAACCCACTAGATTGTTTTTAATAACAGTGAAGTGTTAAATAAATAAATGGTTACACATTCGGCTTAAGATTGAGTGTAGTGTATGTTTAGCATTAATTATTTTCGATCAAACGTCCCAAAAAGAGTTGTCTCAAGTGCTTTCTAAAGCTGTACATGCCACCCATAAATCTAACACTTAGAGACAGGACGGTAAAAGCTCTAAATGTTATATTTTTTTAATTATTTATTAGATGTTAACATAAGTTGTGTCCGTTTTTTTCCAATTTAAAAATGAGCACCAAAAGTAAAACAAAATGGTAAATGTTATACGTCATTCGAAAAAAAAATTCTGCTCTACAAGAAATTGTGTTTGCTTTTACGTTACATTTATTATTTTATTTGATTACAAGCCTTCAAAATGAAATATCAAAAAGACGAAAGTGAGCATTTTCGACACCTCCTTCTGTTCGCGTTCAATCGAAAGAATAAAGCTGCTCGCGGTGGTATATATACTCGTATATAAAAATTGAGTGCCCAGCTTCGAACTTCTGGACATTTCCCATTGATTTAAGATGGCGGTATACAGTCATGTGACTACAATTCATCTGCTCAGCCAATTCTACGGTGGTTTGAAGGGGATCTTCATGAATATGGTTTAAGCGGTCCTCATCGAAGTCCACTGGTCGTCCGGAACGCTCCATGTCTTTCAGGTCGAAATTACCGTCTTTGAAACGCAAAAACCATCGACGAGCTGTCCTTTCATTCATGGCATCTTCACCGTACACTTCGCAAATATCGCGAGCAGCTTTGGCAACTTTATTCCATCGATTGAACGCGACCAGAAGGAGGTGTCGAAAATGCTCACTTTCGTCTACTTGACATTCCATTTTGAAGGCTTGTAATCAAATAAAATAATATATGTAACGTAAAAGCAAACACAATATCTTGTAGAACGGAAATTTTTTATACGAATGACGTATAACATTTACCATTTTGTTTTACTTTTGGTGCTCATTTTTAAATTGAAAAAAAACGGACACAACTTATGTTAACACCTTATACATAAACATATACATACTGTGTTGCTTTTAATAAACCTGTATTTATTATATTATTTATAGTTAAGGCATTAAAATTGTCGAGGTTTAAAGACATTGTAATTTGTTTTATCAAACACTGTTTTTGTGTGACAAAAAGTTGAATAAATAGTATTTGATAAAGCAAATTACAATGCCTGTATTTATTTATGTATTTATATTTATTTAAAAATAGGGCAGAGACAGGGTACAAGGTAAATGAAGCATTTATTTATGTATTTAATTTATCGATTTCCTATTTAACTAAACTTTTGCCTATATTTTATTGAAGAGGATATAAATCTAGTGTTGTTGGCACAAGTGGAATGGATTGATAAAAATAATGCTGTATTATTTTGAATTGATTTCAGCACTTTTAGATTTCACCGTTACATACATCTATCAAGTGGCATAAAGCCGATTTTTCTCGTATGAACCTTTGCCAATTACAAAACATTTTCTCACTGAGAATGGTACAAAAGCATCGAACTTTAACACACAACAATAAAAACGTTCAACAATCAAGTTTGACCTTTGCTACCAAGTCAATTCATTTTATCCCTCCATTCCTTGACAAGGACGTACCAAAAGAAACATATATACGAGTATATACAGGGGTGCAAAAAATAATAAACTACGAAAAACGAAAGAAAACGACTCTGGTTCTTAAAAACGCGGTTTTTTGGGTGTTTTTTTGTTTGAAACGGCGTCAATAAAAGACCGCTTTAGCTAAAAGTCTAATAAAAAAGAAATAAAATATAGTTGATTCTGTAAATCCGAGATGGGATTTCTTTTGTAGGCTTTTTATTTGTGGATTGATTTCCAAAACGATTTTTCACACAGAAGCGACAAATTGGTGATTGTTTTATTATTATTTTTTCCTCCCCTTTATGTTTTCTTGTCGAGCCTTTTTCGCTGTTTTATTTTTTCTTGAAAAAAATATGAATGGACTTTTTTCAAATGAAAAATACTATTAACGAAACGGCATGCAGACATACCATCATGCTTTGTCTTTTTATGGGTTCACTACAAAAACCAGTATTTTCGTTTCTCTTTTGAGACTTTAACAACAATACTGTCTTCTTCTTCTTCCGCGTCTCATGTCAGGTCCCCCCAACGTTGAATATTACCTGAGAGTAGACATCTTTGTCCATGGTAGCCCGAAAAAGATCTCCAACGCCCCGTATTCTAGTTAAATCGCGTATATTGCGGAGCCAGGAAATTTGCCTCCTGCAAACACCTCTTCGGCCTTCAATTTTGCCTTGAATGATCAGGTGCAGTAATTTGTACTTTGCTCCTCTAAGTACATGACCCAAGTAGGACACCTTTCGGATTTTAATATTAGTCAGCAACTCTCTATCAACTTTGGCCCTTTAAAGAATCTTTGTGTTGCTGACCATATCAGTCCAGGGTATCCGTAGCATTCTCCGGTGCATCCACATTTCGAATGCTTCCAGTCGGTTCATACTACCAACTTTGAGGGTCCATGATTCCACTCCATGCAATAATACTGACCAAACGTAGCATTTGACTAACCGTTGTCGAAGTTTCAAGTTTAGATTAGTATCGCAGAATACGCTTCTCATTTTATTAAAAGTCGCACGAGATGATTCAATTCTGCACTTGACTTCGGTTTCTGCCGTTAAGAGAGCAGACTTTATCAATAGCACTCTAATCTAACTCAGGATTCGAGCCCACTATTATTGAGAGAGGTGCAACGACAGATAAGACGCACCTAACGGTAAAATTCGAACTTCTAAGAGGTGAGACCTTTAAAACGTATGTGAACAACAAGATTTATCCCAATGTATTGACTTTGATATTTACAGATTTCCTATAACCGGTTGATTCTTGTAGATATTCCGATATGTGATGGAAAAGTTTGAAGACTTCCATGCGGAAGGTCATCGATTCGACCCCGCGCTGTAGTACTCCCCGCGAATGACACAGTATGTTTTCCGCCTAATATTCGGGGGGTATAAGGATACCTATGACTTCGGTCATATCTATTCTTTCAAAAAGAGGGGGGGGGGAATGCCGGTGTGATCCGATTGTCTCACTTCAGTGTGCTCTCGGATCCAGTACAGCGGTGTGGCCTTGAGTTTCCTGGTGTGTAACGACTTACTCCACACACCAGCAAACTCATCGGCCACACCACTGTACTGAATTCGAGCACACCGGCATGTTTTCTCCTCTTTTTTTGAAAGAATAGATATGACCGAAGCTATGTACGAGTATATCCTTATACCCTCAAATATTAGGCGGAAAAATGCCTATGTGATTTGAGGGGAATAGCAAAGTGCAGGGTTCAAACCGGCGGCCTTCCAGACGAAAGTCCAGTGTAAGTATACATTTCGATCTCCATTAGTAAATCACTCATTTTTTATAATATTAGTCACGTAAAAATACTAAACGAATAAAGTAAATTCTGTACTATCCGAATAATTGAAGGATGGGGAGACAATGTATGACAGAACGCAGAGTTTAGTGAGTAAAAGTGAAGATTGATGGTTTAAGAAGGATCAAAAAGAGCACTTAAAACCTACCCCGTAAGGGATACGGTGTGATGAAATGTATATGAATTCAAATAATAAAAATAATTCAGTTCCTTTTGACGTGACACGTGGTCACCCTAATGCCGGGTGGTCAGTAATAAATTGAATCCATCAAGTGAGACGTAAAATAATGAAAGAAATGGATTCTTTGTCGAGTGTTTTTCGCTCACTCCCAATACAACAAGTCTGCTATGAATGATTATGCTTTTGACGCACTCTAGACCATGAACTGATTATCCACAAATCCAGGAATCGATCAAATAATAAAATAATTACTCACAAAATAAAGAGTTGATTCAAATTAAGCAGGACTTATTCAGACTTCGAAAGCCAACCATTATTTACTTCACATCAAATCTATCTAATGGACATCAAATCTATTTAATGGGACATCAAATCTATCTAATGGGACATCAAATCTATTTAATGGGACATCAAATCTATCTAATGGGACATCAAATCTATCTAATGGACATCAAATCTATTTAATGGGACATCAAATTTATCTAATGGGACATCGAATCGATCCAATGGAGCATCAAATCGATCCAAAAGGGTGGGGTTTTATGGCAAAGCTTATGGGTGGTGTGTGCAGCTTTAGAAAGCAGATTGATTTCTAAAACCCTTTTCAAAATTCTTGATTATTTATATTTAAAGGTCTTATCCAAATTTATGATTATAGATACACGTATATGAACACTAAATTCAAACACTGCACTCCACCTAAAACCGAATATGTGACAACCACATATCAGAACATCTACAAAGGTTTCTTGGTAGTTCGTCTAACCTTCGTAAGTTTTCTTACCTATTTTTTTTCCTAAACGTATGTATCTTATTGCAACACTCCTGCTTATTTCCTTTCCTTAAACTCAACTTATATATATTTGTAATTTGTTTTATCTAACACTGTTTATTCCACTTTATGTAACAGTATAACCCTACCGGTTTCAAGGTTTTCACCTCATCATCAGGGAAGCACAAAGACTGATGATGAGGTGAAAGCGTTGACACCGGTAGGTTTATACGAGTACCATTATAAAAAGTGGAATAAACAGTGTTTGATAAAAACAAATTACAATGTCTTTAAAACTCCACAATATAAATGAATGCCTTAAATATAAATATTATATAAAATATACGTGTATATTTATTTAGCATATTTTTAATCAGTTACCAATAATGGGTTTGAATCCCCAACAAAAGTGCCCTTGAGGTGTAGAGTGCTGCGGTGTGGTCGGTGAGTTGACTGGTGGGCAGCGACTAACTCACTTAAAAAAAATTATAATGTACTCCACGGCACAGCTTCGCTTTCTAACTGAATTGACGCTGGAATGGTGAGGGGATCCTCGACTAGGAGGTCCAACAACGACGAACTGTGACGAATATAATTAAGACGATGTACAAAGTAGGGGTTTAGGGGTACTTGTCGTTGCTGCCACCAGAGATGAGTAAGTTGTAAAATCTCGTTGCATATAGGTCATGGAACTTTAGTACATGCAGCTTATCTTGCTGCACATAGGTCATGGAGCTTCAGTACATGCAACTTATCTTGTTGAATATAGGTCATGGAGCTTCAGTGCATGCAGCTTATTTTGCTGCATATACTCGTAGGTCATGGAGCTTTAGTACATGCAGCTTATCTTGTTGCATATAGATCATGGAGCTTCAGTACATGCAGCTTATTTTGTTGCATATATGTTAGGTCATGGAGCTTCAGTACATGCAGTTTATCTTGTTGCATATAGGTCATGGAGCTTCAAAACAAGTATCTTATCGGCGTCTTATATCTATACACCATAGTGTCAATAACCAAAAAGAGAAATATTTTTAGAAAAGTCAATTATTTTAGACATGAAATAATAATAATAAGACAATTTATACAGCGTCGTTTAGACTTGTGCTACGCTCAAACAGAAATTGTTTCTTGGCCTTCCTAGTTCAACGTTCTTCTTTTTTTACGTCGTCCTTTACTGTCCATGCAATGAAACTCTGGAACCAGTTTCAAACTAATGTGAAACTTGCTCCGTCTTGGGTATGCTTTAAGAAGCAACTGAAAAAACTCTTAATTTCAAGTCAGTAATACGAGTATAATGTGTTTCATTCCTGATTTTTCTTTTCTCTCCACCATCTCTTCCTTTTCCTTTGATTGATGATTTCTCACTTTTACTATGTACATATGGTATATTGTTCATAAATTTTATAAAGATGATGATGATCATTTAAATATTTTTTTCTACCATACTTCCTTTATTTACTTTTTCTGGTTAGCTGGAAGAGATTGCCAGGTGGAAAACCCACTAGATTGTTTTTAATAACAGTGAAGTGTTAAATAAATAAATGGTTACACATTCGGCTTAAGATTGAGTGTAGTGTATGTTTAGCATTAATTATTTTCGATCAAACGTCCCAAAAAGAGTTGTCTCAAGTGCTTTCTAAAGCTGTACATGCCACCCATAAATCTAACACTTAGAGACAGGACGGTAAAAGCTCTAAATGTTATATTTTTTTAATTATTTATTAGATGTTAACATAAGTTGTGTCCGTTTTTTTCCAATTTAAAAATGAGCACCAAAAGTAAAACAAAATGGTAAATGTTATACGTCATTCGAAAAAAAAATTCTGCTCTACAAGAAATTGTGTTTGCTTTTACGTTACATTTATTATTTTATTTGATTACAAGCCTTCAAAATGAAATATCAAAAAGACGAAAGTGAGCATTTTCGACACCTCCTTCTGTTCGCGTTCAATCGAAAGAATAAAGCTGCTCGCGGTGGTATATATACTCGTATATAAAAATTGAGTGCCCAGCTTCGAACTTCTGGACATTTCCCATTGATTTAAGATGGCGGTATACAGTCATGTGACTACAATTCATCTGCTCAGCCAATTCTACGGTGGTTTGAAGGGGATCTTCATGAATATGGTTTAAGCGGTCCTCATCGAAGTCCACTGGTCGTCCGGAACGCTCCATGTCTTTCAGGTCGAAATTACCGTCTTTGAAACGCAAAAACCATCGACGAGCTGTCCTTTCATTCATGGCATCTTCACCGTACACTTCGCAAATATCGCGAGCAGCTTTGGCAACTTTATTCCATCGATTGAACGCGACCAGAAGGAGGTGTCGAAAATGCTCACTTTCGTCTACTTGACATTCCATTTTGAAGGCTTGTAATCAAATAAAATAATATATGTAACGTAAAAGCAAACACAATATCTTGTAGAACGGAAATTTTTTATACGAATGACGTATAACATTTACCATTTTGTTTTACTTTTGGTGCTCATTTTTAAATTGAAAAAAAAACGGACACAACTTATGTTAACACCTTATACATAAACATATACATACTGTGTTGCTTTTAATAAACCTGTATTTATTATATTATTTATAGTTAAGGCATTAAAATTGTCGAGGTTTAAAGACATTGTAATTTGTTTTATCAAACACTGTTTTTGTGTGACAAAAAGTTGAATAAATAGTATTTGATAAAGCAAATTACAATGCCTGTATTTATTTATGTATTTATATTTATTTAAAAATAGGGCAGAGACAGGGTACAAGGTAAATGAAGCATTTATTTATGTATTTAATTTATCGATTTCCTATTTAACTAAACTTTTGCCTATATTTTATTGAAGAGGATATAAATCTAGTGTTGTTGGCACAAGTGGAATGGATTGATAAAAATAATGCTGTATTATTTTGAATTGATTTCAGCACTTTTAGATTTCACCGTTACATATATCTATCAAGTGGCATAAAGCCGATTTTTCTCGTATGAACCTTTGCCAATTACAAAACATTTTCTCACTGAGAATGGTACAAAAGCATCGAACTTTAACACACAACAATAAAAACGTTCAACAATCAAGTTTGACCTTTGCTACCAAGTCAATTCATTTTATCCCTCCATTCCTTGACAAGGACGTACCAAAAGAAACATATATACGAGTATATACAGGGGTGCAAAAAATAATAAACTACGAAAAACGAAAGAAAACGACTCTGGTTCTTAAAAACGCGGTTTTTTGGGTGTTTTTTTGTTTGAAACGGCGTCAATAAAAGACCGCTTTAGCTAAAAGTCTAATAAAAAAGAAATAAAATATAGTTGATTCTGTAAATCCGAGATGGGATTTCTTTTGTAGGCTTTTTATTTGTGGATTGATTTCCAAAACGATTTTTCACACAGAAGCGACAAATTGGTGATTGTTTTATTATTATTTTTTCCTCCCCTTTATGTTTTCTTGTCGAGCCTTTTTCGCTGTTTTATTTTTTCTTGAAAAAAATATGAATGGACTTTTTTCAAATGAAAAATACTATTAACGAAACGGCATGCAGACATACCATCATGCTTTGTCTTTTTATGGGTTCACTACAAAAACCAGTATTTTCGTTTCTCTTTTGAGACTTTAACAACAATACTGTCTTCTTCTTCTTCCGCGTCTCATGTCAGGTCCCCCCAACGTTGAATATTACCTGAGAGTAGACATCTTTGTCCATGGTAGCCCGAAAAAGATCTCCAACGCCCCGTATTCTAGTTAAATCGCGTATATTGCGGAGCCAGGAAATTTGCCTCCTGCAAACACCTCTTCGGCCTTCAATTTTGCCTTGAATGATCAGGTGCAGTAATTTGTACTTTGCTCCTCTAAGTACATGACCCAAGTAGGACACCTTTCGGATTTTAATATTAGTCAGCAACTCTCTATCAACTTTGGCCCTTTAAAGAATCTTTGTGTTGCTGACCATATCAGTCCAGGGTATCCGTAGCATTCTCCGGTGCATCCACATTTCGAATGCTTCCAGTCGGTTCATACTACCAACTTTGAGGGTCCATGATTCCACTCCATGCAATAATACTGACCAAACGTAGCATTTGACTAACCGTTGTCGAAGTTTCAAGTTTAGATTAGTATCGCAGAATACGCTTCTCATTTTATTAAAAGTCGCACGAGATGATTCAATTCTGCACTTGACTTCGGTTTCTGGGTCGAGGTCTTCCACTAGGATACCTCCGAGGTATTTAAATGTTCTCACTCTTTCTATACTATCTGACATTTCATGCTATCAGACATTTCAAAAAGGTGGAAATTAAATTTTGCTGTAATAATAAAAGGCAATTTATATAACCCCGTTTAGAGTGCAAACGTACGCCCTAACTCAGGATTAAAACCCATTCATAATTGTTGATAATAACATCTTAAAAATATTGTCTTTAAGTGCTTCCTAAAGCTGCACACGCCATCCATATCTCTGACACTAGGATACGGATCATGCACGCTACACGACCATCAACTGATAAAACTCGATCATAATTTCCCGCCCTTTTGGATTGATTTGGAACAACAAATGTATTTGATGAAGAAATAATTGAATCACTAAGTTCTTTTTCTCTCCGAAGGAACATCTCTGAGAAACAGATTCGAAAGATACAATGGAGACATCCTATTAAGGGACTTGAATTTAAAGAGACAAAATTTAAAATCAATCCGATCGCAACACCCGAGAAAATGTAGACTTTTAGAAGCGGACCAATATGGCAATATTTATTTCTACCGTATACAAGTCTTGCAGCTGCATTGAAAAGAGACTAGAGTTTAGAAATTTGTGAATCAGGCAAACCAGATTAAATAGAGTTACAATAATCCAGACGTGACATAATAAATGAATTAATGCGAGTTTTTTTCCCTTTTTGGAAGACGTCGATGGACAAATTTCAACTCTTTAAGATTAAAGAAGCCGAAGAAACTGTATTATATTTCGAAGAAGGTCTTTCTATAAAGAAAGACACTTAGAAATTTGATGTAATCTGGAAAAATACTTTAACACCCATGACTTATAAAGCATCCCCTTCAAGATATTGTCTACGCGGTGAAGCCACCCAGAGAAATTCTGTTAAACTTAGATTTTATTTTAATTTATTTTTTGACATCCAATTTGAGACTTAGACAATGCAGTTAGAAGTATCTTGGTTCAGGACATTTATTTTTCCACATAGATCACAGAATCTAAAAAAAAAAACAAAGTATCATCCGCATAAACCTAAGATTCAAAACCCTCTGGGCGAGGAGTTTCAGTACTTGCAGCTTGTCTTCGGCTTCTTTCTCTATTAAATTAATGATAACAAGCAACAGTCCTACGTAGTGTCTGCTACTGTATGCTCCCAGTTGTGCTGGGCATTCATGTTTCCTGTCAGTTTGTCCAAGAGACTGCATTTCTTGAGTACAATTTTGTCTAAAATCTA
Organism: Odontocerum albicorne; assembly: GCA_949825065.1. Classification (NCBI taxonomy): domain Eukaryota; kingdom Metazoa; phylum Arthropoda; class Insecta; order Trichoptera; family Odontoceridae; genus Odontocerum; species Odontocerum albicorne. Next base: position 7,388,248 of record OX463865.1, read on the forward strand.
CCATTTTCGATTGAAATCGCAAAAAAGTACAGTCGAGTTACAGTTAGGTCATACAAAAAAATCCGGAGTTGAAAGGGTTAAACAACGTTTTGAGCATCATTTGATTTTTAAACAACTTAGAGATTCTCATTACAAATCCTAGAGTTTTATAAGCTAACATATGACTACAGCTTTATATACTTTTAAGGTAATATTTTTTTTTTAATAAACACGTGTTTTGTTAGTTGGAAAATATTGGTGTTTGACGATAAACCCGCTACTTGCATATTTTATTATAATGTGTCTAAATAAATCAATGATAATAAACGATTAGATAAATTACCAATTGAATACTGGTATCAATAACTGATTAAATTACCAATTGAATACTGGTATCAATAACTGATTAAATCTTCTAATATACAAATCTTTTATTCAACTAACCGATTGAACGTCCCGATTTCAATACAACAACAGTTAAGGTCCATATTTGAATGTCGTTTGTTCAAAAAAACTTTTCATCGAAAATATTTAATCGATCGATGATTACCGGTGTGTTTTATTCATCGAAACCAAATGAAAACGACAAACAACAATCAATTTTCTACAATGAAGTTTGTTCAACGCGACCTATTTTGAATACATTAATGTGAGTAATTGAAAATGAATTTTCAACCAACAAATCAGGGACAGATTGCCGCGATTATTTCATCGAAATAATTCATCACAACAACTCAGTTGAAGAGTGTAGTACACATACTATTGACTGTGAGACATGAAGACGTATCATTCTTTATGTCGTGCGGTCATTCGTTCAACTGCTCTGTAAAAAGAATAATGAATAATAAGATTTACTAAAATTTGGCTTCGTTAAATGTTTTTATTTATTTTCTCAAAACAAACAAACTTAACCCAATTACATTAAAAAATACTAAAATTGTTAACATTTAAAAATAAAAATTAGGCATACATATATGGTATACATATGATACACACATATATATACTACCCGGCGGTAAGTAATACACATCGGGCTTAAGAAAGAGATTGTCGGCCATAATCGGCTAACTTCGACTTTATAGAGCGTCGTCTCCGTCATCATCACATAAGCTCACGCATTCGTGGAAGCCTGGGTGTTACAGACATCAATAGCAAGATGGAGGAGAGGCAGTTGAGATGGTATGGGCACGTTGGACGCAGAGCACCCGATCACATTGTGAACCAGGCAATCTTCCTCGAATAACAACCAGAAGAAGACCAAAGAATTCATGGGTGGTGCAAAAAGATAACCTGATGCAGAGGCACGGCCTGGGGGATGTAGTCCGGGACAGAAGAGCATACAACCTGAAGACGAGGAGAGCTGACCCCAACAGTATTCGCAGACAATGAGTTGGGATGGAGCCAGGGAGAGAGAGAGAGTCTCCGTCATCATCATACACGTGTTCCGTCGCGATTTGTCAGTCGTTTTCAAACGTTCTAGGGTGTGGTATGAATGACAGAGACGACGCTCTACAAAGCCGAAGTTAGCCGATTATGGCCGACAGTCTCTTTCTGAAGCCCGATGTGTATTACTTACCTCCGGGTACTGAACATTTACACATATATGTTATACACATACATACACACATATATTCAGTCACTTAAATACTTTGATGAGTGTTTTGTAACGTCCCCAATATTATATCAGAATAGCCCACATAGTCACATGGGTCACTAAACGGCACGACTGAAGCATTGTTTTACTGATATAAATTATATTTTTAAACCTACTGAGTAAAAAAAATATTTTTAGATACTCGGCCAAATTCAAAAAATGATATAAAAGAAAACGAACCGTTCTTTTTTCTATGCCTGAAGATCAATGAGGGATGATGAATAATTTCAATATGTACTAACAAGTAAGAAATTTTAGTATCTAAGAATTCAATAAACGCACATCACTTGTGCGGTTTGTCGAATAGTTAATATTCCATCGCAAGTTCACAGAATGCAATCACCTAAACGTCTAAAATAGTTAAGTGAACCCTCTTGCAACTACTAACCGTACTATACCAAAACTTGGTAAACTATTATGTAACACAGATATTAATAGAATTCATGACTTCAAACTAGAGATATGAGAATTCGTGGTCAGTTGTACCATGTACGGTATTTCGGAGTATTGTACCGCATGGTTTGGCTTATGATGCCGAAATTCATAAGCGTCGCTTAGTAAATTCAAGAGGAATAATATCTGAAAGTGGCTTTAACCTTTCCCTTCCTGTGCTAAAAAAATCCGCCCGTTCCGGTGATGCGTATTCAATACACATGTAAAAATGAGCGATTTAAAATCGGAAAATTAAGAATATTCATAGCCAGTCGCCTAAATTAATTAAATTTGAAGTCAAAAATGATACTAATTCAAATTTAATTGCTGAAAACATGAAAAAAACATCGGCTGACGTTCACAAAACGAGCAAAAAGACCACCTCAGATGAATGTGCCAGAGCGACTGAGACCTGAGACGGACTAACACTGCATATGTAATACCTCGAAGGAAGAAACACAACTGCATACTGAGATTCTATTTCTTGCGTTCCCATATACCGAAGTAGAGTGAGACGTGAATAGCATCGCTTCCTCACCCATAGCGGTTTTTTTAAATAAATATATCTACGTCACACACTGGCACACGTTTGATTGTATTGGTGAATTTATTCCAGATTTTCATAAAATATCTCTGATGTGGCCGATAAGTGCTAATTATTATTAATATAATTTTTTTCATTCAATGCGTAAATGTATTACGGAGGAATACCTAAAATCTGAACCCAGTATTTATTATATTTATAGAGATATTAAAGTTTTTAGAAGCAATGTGTACTAGTTACACATCACAGGGAAGGAAGGGTTAAAAACAATATGTTAACAATAAATAACAAGTCAGCATTCCTCTCTTCACGGCCTTCTGTACCTTTCAATTACCTTCGTATCCTTTAGATGGTATGTTAGAGTCAACGTCACACTCAAGTGTGTTGCTACTGGAAAAGAAATTCCTTCTCCGGTAGCAGCACTTCCTAGTGTAAAAAGATTAGTAGTGTCGACGGACTTAAAATCTGACATCACGGGAAAAGGAAAATGACTACCGACGTAGTAAATACTCGTATATCATACTTATTAAGGTCTGGAATTTCAACAGTCTAGCAAGTAGCGAGTACTTTCAATTTGCTTTCCATCTAAATTGACGTTGTAATGGCGAAGGGATCCTATATTACGATGCCTAGTAACGATGACGACATTGATTCTAACAGACGACCTAAAAGATACGGAGGAAATTGAAATGGAAAAGAGGGATGAAACGTTAACGTGAAAAAGAACTGCAAAAAAAATCGAATGAATTGTATAGAAATAGGTAGCACATAGAAGAATAAAATGGGTGATTATATATGGCAGGATACATAATGAAATGATAAAGGATGAATGTGATCATAAGGCTGATGTGTTGATTAAGATGAAGAAGGGCACTCTAAGATGGTTTTGACATGTAGAACTAATGAACGAAAGTGTAAATGTGAGTGAAAAGCATAGTCGAAAAATACCAAGAGAAGTATGGAGGAATCAGTTCAGTTCAGTTCGATCTCACCACCACCAACGTTTTTATGAGATAAAATAAATCCCCATCTAGCGCGATCTACACTAGAATGTCGAAATATTCTTAATTTTTGTTATGAACGCGACGTAGTGACGAAGAAGGCACTATCCAAAGAGATCCTTATTCGGTGGTGACACAACTGAATGTTAAAAGAATGGTAGTGACGACGGACTTAAGGACGACGGTTGAATCAAGTAAATTATATTTTGAAAGTGAAAAACGTAGAAAGTTTGAGAAAACTCAACAACAGTTGAATCGGACGTAGGCGTCACCTAAAACATATTTATTTGTTTTCTTGTTTGTATAATATCGGTATATTTACATGTATAAATTCTTGGTTATATATTGATGTTATTTGGTATTGTTTGTTGGGGCCCGTACTGTGTCGCGACCGTAACTGAAATGTTTCTTAGGCGTGGTCATCGCGAGACAGTATCAAAAGTCGGCCGGCCCATGCATGCGAAAAACTTGCGAGAATTGTGATATTTCGCAAGTTATGACGGTATACATATGCGGAAACAGGTTATTGCGACGAGCGATTGGCTGCACGTAAGGAGCATCAAACGTAAAAAATACATTCTCAGTTTACTCCAGTCTACTGCCTTTTACTTGTGACTTGCTAAAGAGGAATCTCTTCTCACCGTGATATACTTTTCACCGAAAAGCATAAAGTGAACCGAATCTCCGAGCATTAAGCAGCAACCATCCACCTATTGATACAGTCTTTGTACCGGTGCCGTACAACAGTTGTAAGAAAAAATATGTGGATGTAAAAGTTGCGAATGATGTGTATTGAAATAGGAAAATCTTGCATTGTGTCATTTTTGCCTATGTATGTATCTAATATTTTTTTTTTAGGACCAGAACCATAAATTGCAAGAATAAAGTGTCTCCTAATATAATGGCAACATATTAAACTATTTTTAATGTTTTACCTGTTTGCCCTGTCCGGCTCTATGGATCTGTCTATTGCCGCAACTATAGGCCTCAGTACTCGATCATTTCGTTCGATAAAAGCATCATCTACTTCAGATATACATTCAGGCGCTATTATCTTCGTACAATAAAACTGCATTGTAAAGTGGTCACTCCAACTCGGGTACATTATCCAAATGAATCATTCATTCAATCAATCAATACTCGTATATCCGAGTGGATGCATTCAAACCGATTTTGATTGACTTTGCAACATTCATTAATATTCGATTAAATTTGGATTATATTTCGCATTCCCATCCGTGCCAATAACTCACCCTGTTGTCGATCCGTACCAATATAATTAATTTATTATCAATTGGAAAATCAACTCCGTTTTACTATGGAATCCGTATTATACATATTTTTATACAGCAAGCATTTACAAGTTAATTCGATACTCACCTTTGGTCGTAAAACATATACTATCACGCCGTTTCCCTGTCGGGGTAGCAAGAGAGAACAAAGCATCAGACTTTCCAATCTTGATAGATATCTTTAACCTTTTCTACATCCATACAACTTCAATTTATCTCACTTATCTCATTTATCTTTCATATAATATCATTCATTTAATCCCATCATACTTTCCTTGGTCTTCATCTCACAAGCCTTCCAGTTCTATTACCACTATATATCTGTTTTGTTAGTCTTTCTTCATTCATTCGTTCCACATACCCAAACCATTTCAGCGTGATCTTGTTCATCTTATTTAACGTTTTTGTGGTTAGTTGGATTATATTACCGCATAGCAATAAGCCCGTCAGGTTTGTGGCATTTGCGGGAGGGAGTGCGCATCTAGGATCGGGCTGTTTTCTTACAGAAGATCACATGATCGACGTGAGAGAACGGTTCAGGATTGACGTTGTAGTGACGAGGGGATCCTCGACTACGAGGCCCAGCTACGACGACGATACAACGAAAGTGTAATATAATACAATACTATGGTGTCACGTCTTTGTTCAGAGTTACTGCCTCAAAGTTCAAAATAATCATGATGGTCCCCAACCTCCGAGGTGTGGAGGCACTCTGAAGAAGAAATAGATTGAGGAACCACCATAATCATCAGCATTGCAAGATTAAGAGTCTGCTCTGTAAACAGCGCTATGAAAGTTTTCCTTTTATTAATTACTATAACCCAAAATGGGTCATTGCTTCCTGCAGGATTTTTGCAATATTCTCAGTCATCAATATATCTCCTCCATTGGGCTGCAGTAGAATTCGGTTTGCAATATAAAAAATAATAATTTGTCAGTTCCTTCGTCAGCGACCATGGTCTAATGGTTAGCATCCATGCTAAGAAAGCGGGCGTCCTAGGTTTGATTTCTGGCTGATTCATTTCCAGACCGAACCGCAGACCTTTTTACACCTGAATTCATGTTTTGTGTGGCTTTTATGCTGTTTATTATAAATTCTTATAGCGCTGTCAAGCAACGATAAAATAGTGCTATGTAAAACTACCAATCATATTGAAACTTTGATTTTCTTGTCATTAGAGCTTTTGGTTTGATCTGACAAGATTGTGTGCTTGCTGAAGTGCAACAACTTGCACACAATCAATTAATACATGCGCAGCCATTTTCCATGCATCTGACTGACAATCACACTTGATCACGAGAGATTGCCTATATATTATGACTTTATTGTTGACCAGAAAATAATGTATTCATTGAGCATACACGACTTTACTGTTGACTAGAAAATAATGTATTCATTGAGTATACACGACTTTACTGTTGACCAGAAAATAATGTATTCATTGAGTATGCACGACTTTACTGTTAACCAGAAAATAATGTATTCATTGAGTATACACGACTTTACTGTTGACCAGAAAATAATGTATTCATTGAGTATACACGACTTTACTGTCGACCAGAAAATAATGTGTTCATTGAGTATACACGACTTTACTTTTGACTAGAAAATAATGTATTCATTGAGTATACATGATTTTACTGTTGACCAGAAAAATATATGTAATAAAACGAAAAAATTGTTTATAATGAGTGAAAATACATGATTCTTCCGACATTTTTAATATTAAATCACATTTATTAGGCACGGAGATTACTGTCACTCAATTTATACTATTTCCATGTAAGTTGAAAGAGATTGCCACCTGGCAATAATCCCGCGACATTGTTAAACGATGGATTGATAAATAAATCAATATTTTTGTTCTGTTTTGTACATAAATGCTTGTCAGTTTTAAATTTCTTTGTATTACAGAATTTTTTTTTTCTTCAAATTTCTGTCGTTTAAAACTAACAAATAAGTTATAAATAAATAAATATTACATGGATTTGTGCACAATGATTTTTCAAAGGCGAAATATTAGAATTTAATGTAATAACAATTATTTACTCTGTTATTCCACGAATTATATTAATCCCGTTACACGTGTTTCTACCTGACATACTGAGGCTCTATTCGGGAGAAATAATCGTATAACGGGGATAAATAGAATTAATGGAAAAAAAAAGTAATTTATTGTTAAATTTTCTAATATCGAGTTCCGCAAATTTCAATCCGAAGTCTTTGATAAATTAAATAAATATTTCATACTATTTTCTTACAAGCAGAATAAATATTTTTATCGTATAATAAATTTAAAAAAATATTTCGTGTCTTGGGTCCTTCTTGCATTGTATACATGTTCGTTTTATTTATGAAACCTTTTGAAGTCGAAAAGAACAAAAAAAAAACAAGAAAAATAAGAAAACATTTAAAAAGTGTAAAATATTACTTTGATGTTTTAAATTTCTTTTGAAGAGTGAAAAGAGAAGAAATTAAATTAATTAGCTTCCATAAACAACTGCTTTCTTTGTTTATTTCGTCTTCTTACATCCCCTTGTGGGGGGAAGAGAGAAGAACGAAATTATGTGGAATTATTGGAACGCATTATTAACATTCAAGTCTTTGAACATTTTTTCCAACGTAATTTTTGATAAAAAATGAAATTTATCGTTTGTTAAAACAATAACGCATCTACTTAAAAACAAATTAAATTTTAATATTGATTTTGTATTTCAATACACTTTTATCGTATTCCGTGTTACTTGACTTTCTTCGAACTCCCTTGACTTCCACCCCACGGTTTCAGGTTCGATTTCCCATAGTTGGTGCTCAAAACGTTGTTTAATTCATTGATCCGTAGTAAACTAGAAAGCAATGCTTGCATTTGGAGCCCAGTGGGGGCGCAGAACTCGCTCATGGTAGAGAAAGTACAAAAAAATATCTACGATATCTCTATATGACAGAGTTCGGTGTTTATCCGTGGCTTTATCCTACTCAGTTCCTGTTGGGCATGCTCGGGTATAACTCCTTGAGCGTAAGAAGAGATCTGCGTCTCCTGGTATACGTTGTCAAACTCGTTGTCAAACTCGTTGTGAGCTGTCCAGCATTACTACAAAGATTAGCGTTAAATGTTCCTAACAATTACACTAGACTGCGCCGGCAAGAACTGTTCTCAATAACATACGCAAGAACGGGTCTTCCAGCCGCTATGCCTGTTGGAAGGGCCTTAACTCTTCTGAACGGGACTGCTTCGGATATTCACATATTTCATATGACATTACCAAAAGCAAAAGTAAATTTTCTTCTAAGATTGAGCGCGTAAGAAAGCACTCATCAACGTACTTAAGTGACTTTGAGTATATGATACTCGTATGTGTATGTTTGTGTGTATATATGTATGCATATACATTATTTTATATATATTTTTTTATTCTATACAATTTTTCTTTATTTTTTATGTTAACATTTCTTGTATTTTTCAAAGTAATTGGGCTAAGCCTGTTTTTTAGAAAATAAATAAAATATATCGCATTTATTTCTCATTTCACACTATTCTTTTACTGTGACTTGACATATATGTTGGCAGATAAAACATATCCATATTGAGTACTTTTGGCGATAGTTACAATTTGCATTAAGAAGAGATCTGCGTCTCCTGGTATACGTTGTCAAACTCGTTGTCAAACTCGTTGTGAGCTGTCCAGCATTACTACAAAGATTAGCGTTAAATGTTCCTAACAATTACACTAGACTGCGCCGGCAAGAACTGTTCTCAATAACATACGCAAGAACGGGTCTTCCAGCCGCTATGCCTGTTGGAAGGGCCTTAACTCTTCTGAACGGGACTGCTTCGGATATTGACATATTTCATATCACATTACCAAAAGCAAAAGTAAATTTTCTTCTTAGATTGAGCGCGTTAGAAGGCACTCATCAACATACCTAAATGACTGTGAATATATGTGTGTAATATGTTTGTGTGTATATACTCGTTTGTATGCATATGCATTATTTTTTATTTTATATAATTTTTTAACTTATTTTTTTTTCCTCTATGTAATTTTTCTTCTTTTTTGATGTTTTGTATTTTTCAAAGTAATTGGGCTAAGCCTGTTTTAAAAAAAATAAATAAATAAAATAGTAACCAAAGAAACATAGAAAGAAAGGTGTCAGTCTTGTTTAAGAGTTCCTCAGTCATGTAATAGAGTTCGTCTGGTAACAATACTTGCATGCACGGAGTAAATGTTGTTATTGACTCTTTACGTGTGGGTATTGTTGCCAAAATATGCATTGACGAATCACGAGTTCAATGCCTATTTAAGTGGTTCCAAACCCGAAAGCTTTCGTCCGAATGAATATGTCCGAATCCCAATTCAGATATGTTGAACGGTATCATGGGAAAGAAGAAGAATCTTCTAAATAGAACAAAAGGACATTAGAATGCTTGTTTCTGAAAATACAGACAATAAAATACAAGTTTTAGTCACAATCTAGCATCAAACCTGAAACCTCAGGACTGATGTTAAGCATTCTACTACCAGGTCACTGATATAATTTTGTTGAAATATTCGACCTTCGCGGTCTTGGTGGTAAGACGAACCAAGAGTGATAGGAAAGTCCGAACCCAGTTTTTTTGTTAAATCCCAACTTTTTTTCACTCTAGGCCTCTATAACTTACTCGTATTTCTGGTTGGTTATAAGAGATTGCCACATTGCAATGAGGCCGCCAAATTAGGTCTACAAATAAGTTATTTAAAATAAACTCAACATGTTACGTATGAAATCATTCAACTGAGCAATGCATCCTTCCAGAGACTGTGGAATCAGTTACAAACCAAAATATAAGACTCGCTCCGTCCTTGGCATGCTTTAAGAAGCGACTGAAAAAACTCTTAATTTCTAGGCAGTAAAATAACGTGTTTCATTCCTGATTTTTCTTTTCCTTTCCTCTCCACCATCCCTTCCTTTCTTTTTGATTGATTATATCTCACTTTATATGAAAAATAATGTTCAGGTGATTGTCCGTCTTTGTGCGGTTCATGGGCATGTGCTTACGTATGGTATATGTTTATGGATTTCGTGGGGATGGATAGTCATTTGAATGATTTATGCGACCACGTAACTTGCTGCATTTACTTTTGTCTGGTTAGCTTGAAGAGATTGACGCCTGGCAATAAGCCCGCCAGATTGTATTTGCAATAAAAGTGTTAAATAAATAACAAAAAATACTGGCCAAAATAAAACAGTGTAGTAAAAATCCCAGATATGTTTTCCCCGGTTTCACAAAACATTATAAACCCTGGCTTATTATTTAAATGTTTGCAAACATTTTGTTTTCGATCAGCATTTAAAATGATTGTTATTCGTCGTTTATTCCTTTACAAGCTTTTATTTATCTATTTGTCGTTTATGCCTTTACAAGCTTTTATTTATCTTTTCCTTTTTACAAAGCTTCTCGTGCTCCCACACAATTGTTTATTTTTTGAAAATCTAGAAAGAGTTTTAACACATTGAGAACGACTGATAATTCTACAAAATTACAAGTAAATTAAAACTGTATTTTTTATTTGAAAGAACACTTACACAAAATTTATCAAAATTTCACACAAAATATACATATATCTAATTTATAAATATAATAATACCAAGGATTAAAATCCCAATTACCTGTGTTCATCTCATGTACAGTTCCATCATTTCAGCAGGTCTGTGGAAATATTACTAATTATAATATGCAAAGGGAAAAACACTCATTTCTTAGTTATTTTAGCTACCATCCTCCTAATATCCATCCATCCATCCTGTTAATCTTTGATAATTTAGCCACCATCCTCCTAACCTCTGATAATTTAGCCACCATCCTCATAATATCTGATAATTTAGCCATTTTCCGAATCTCTGATAATTTAGCCACCATCCTCCTAATCATTTCTTAGTTATTTCAGCTACCATCCTCCTAATATCCATCCATCCATCCTGTTAATCTTTGATAATTTAGCCACCATCCTCCTAACCTCTGATAATTTAGCCACCATCCTCCTAATCTCTGATAATTTAGCCATTTTCCGAATCTCTGATAATTTAGCCACCATCCTCCTAATCTCTGATAATTTAGCCATTATCCTAATCTCTGATAATTAAGCCCCCATCCTCCTAATATCTGATAATTTAGCCACCATCCTCCTAATATCTGGTAACTAAGCCACCATCCTCCTAATCTCTGATAATTAAGCCACCATCCTCCTAATCTCTGATAATTTAGCCACCATCCTCCTATTCTCTGATAATTTAGCCACCATCCTCCTAATCTCTGATAATTAAGCCACCATCCTCCGAATCTCTGATAATTTAGCCAACATCCTCCTAATCTCTGATAATTTAGCCACCATCCTCCTAATCTCTGATAATTTAGCCACCATCCTCCTAATCTTTGATAATTTAGCCACCATCCTCCTAGTCTCTGATAATTTAGCCACCATCCTCCTAATCTCTGATAATTTGAACGAAATATGTCCACATTCGAGTCAGCTACCGCGTTATACTGTCAGTACATTCTTACATATGTTATATACATATACATTCCATCCCGCCAATTCCCTGTCAGTTTTTTCCACTCACTAGGCATTTCCGTTTGAGCGCCTAACTTTCCTGTTTCGGCACACATCCTTAACCTCTTCTACATACATACACCTTCACATACAACTTGTACAATTTTTCTGACTCTATGTTTCTTTATTTTAGAATGTCAGTCATTTGATTCAACCATACTTTCCTCGATCTTCCTGTCATTCGACTTCCACACGTGAGAAACAGTCAGCGTACGGTGAACATGCGTCAGCATAGCCAGGCGACTCAACAGGATCAACATGTATGTGACATCTGTGGGAGGAAGTGCGCACATAGGATCGGACTGTTTTCTCATAGAAAATCACATGATCGACGTGGAAGTACAACTTAGGATTGACGTTGGGGTCGCGAGGGGATCCTCGACTACGAGGCTCAGCAATGACGACGATAGAAATGCGTTCATTGAGAAGAATTACATGGAGTGTTAATGTATGATAGAATACGAAATTAAGTGATGAATGTGTACTTAAGGCTGATGTATTAAGTAAGATTAAGAAGAGCATGCTGTGATAGTTTGAACATGTGGAACCAATTAATGAATCAGCATGTCTTAACCTGCTCTTCCACGTCATGATCGACGTAGAAGAGCAACTCAAGATTGACGTTGGAGTGGTGAGGGGATCCTCGACTATGAGGCCCAGCAACGAAGACGATTTCGTCAATAAATAAATTAATGTGATACTTCCATTTAGTCCGATTCCATCGCCACCCACGCTGATATTTTAATTTTAATGAACATGACTCAATCTCAAATAATCAAAATTGATTCTCACGTTATTAATAAACATGTTGATGATCTCTCAGCAGTATTTTGAAACTATCTATAATTAATCAAACATTAAATAAATCCATCAATGTACGTTTGTGATCGTTTGATCCTGGGTCGTGTTGTAAATTCGTGACTGGTCCGTTAAAGGTTAATTCAAACGTATGTGCCACACATATAGATAGGCACACACTTGAAATACATTTCTCGAGAAACGTTCAAGGGGCATAATCGTTTCAGGATAATGTAAACACTCCTTCAGGATTTGAGAACCTTTTTAAATTTACATTTTCGTTTTTGCACTTATCTTTTTTTGCACTATTCATTTATTTTGTTAGTCTTTCTTCATTCGTTCGTTCTATATACTCAAACTAATTCAGAGCGCTCATCTTCATCCGTACTTAATCATCAGTATTGAGTTTATAAGAAGTTTATTATGTATATGTCATAAATACATCCCTAAGAAGTTCATTATGTATATGTCATAAATACATCCCTAAGAAGTTCATTATGTATATGGCATAAATACATCCCTAAGAAGTTCATTATGTATATATCATAAATACATCCCTAAGAAGTTCATTATGTATATGTCATAAATACATCCCTAAGAAGTTTATTATGTATATGTCATAAATACATCCCTAAAAAGTTCATTATGTATATGTCATAAATACATCCCTAAGAAGTTTGTTATGTATATGTCATAAATATTGTACATCCCTTAGAAGTTCATTATGTATATGTCATAAATACATCCCTAAGAAGTTCATTATGTATATGTCATAAATACATCCCTAAGAAGTTCATTATGTATATGTCATAAATACATCCCTAAGAAGTTCATTATGTACGAGTATATGTCATAAATACAAGGTGTCTGTCCAACACCGTTTATTCCACTTTTTGTAACGGTATAACTCTACCAGTTTCAAAGTGTTCATCTCATCATCAGTGGAACACAAACAATACTCTGGTTTGTGTTCCCCTGATGATGAGGTGAAAACCTTAAAAGCGGTGGTACGGTTATACAGTTACATAAAGTAGAATAAACAGGATTTGATAAAACAAATTACAATATCTTTAAACATTCACAATGTTAATGCCCTAACTATAAATAATATACAAGGTGTTTTTTTTTTAAATACTTTCCCATTTCATTTTTATTTGGTTGGCTACACCTGGACTAAGAAACGCGTCAAGGAAGTTTATATCTTGGATACTTAAAGGGGGAATGCGCCCCAGTACTATCCCCAATTACTAGGCCCATTCATCACAAAGACAAAGCCGCTACTTGTACCAAAAAAAATAAACTTAGTTTATGGACGTGTTTGGTTGAAGCTTCCTTAGTTAAATGCACATAAACCTACCACTTTAAATCGTGCCGGTCTTTTAAGATGAATTGATTTTGTGTATTTATTTTATAAAGCTTTAGACTATCGATACCTATTTCCTATACATTGTACAAATTTGGTCCCCTCAATAAACTAAAGCATTTCTGTTTATGTGTGAATAATTAATTGTAGGTGTGTATTTAATTTATTCATTAAAAAAATATATGACTCAAATGTCCTTTAAAAACTTTTGCATAATATATTAAGTAAGATTTTAAATTATGCACATAAATATAATACAAACATACCATCACGGACCCTGTCGAATTAAACAACGAGGACCAATCTCCACTTCATTCTATCCTGGCACATATTTTGTACATATATTTTATCCAACCAGTACCGATATCCTTCGAAACTTATATAATTATCTAATAAGAACCAAATTAGAATATGCATCTATAGCTTGAGCTCCTCATCAGGTCATATATATGATAAAAACAATATAGAATAAATACAAAAAAAACTCAGAAATCTATGGTACAGAACAAAGGGCGATTACCCAAAATTTGCTCACCATGTCGAACTTCTCACGGTGTATAACTATAGAAGCCTCGAAACAAGAAGGCAAGAATCCATTGTGATATTCCTACTAAAGGTTTTTCAAAGTTGCTTTAACTGTCCCGCGATTCTAGAAGCACTATGTTTATATGTAGCTAATAAATATAGCCGTGCAAGGCAATGCTCTGAATGTATTTAGTACAGTGTTGTTACAAGTTTGTCTTGCCCTATATAAGAGCTAACCATGTATCACTTGGTTCCCGCATTAAATAAACTTAACAGATATATTCTCGGCACCACCTAGCTGTTTGAGAACAATCCAGGCAGATATTCTTCCTAACGAATAAGCTAACTCTAGAAGCAGACCATCTTTGTGTGACAGGAGAAATCCGTGCAAAGTGGATAAAAAAGTGCATACTCGTAAATATTAAGTAACTTAAAAAGTTCATGCGGTTTTCGGTGGAGTTCGCTACAGTGACTTGCATCTTGCTGTGACTTGCAGAGCACAATTTTTTATGTGTATCGTTTAGCACAGGCATGCATCAGTATGTATACTTTGACTTGGTATGTACCTTTAAACCATTTTTTTTTAATTTCAGTTGAACTTGATCCAAAAGATGTAGAAACATGCCGCCGTATATGTATGGAATTTGGAAATGTGGTAAAAAAAACGTACCGCACAGAAGTACTTTTAAAATACTGTTTTGGTGATAAATTACTTGAGGATTCACCCCATTCGGGATGACCTCCGTTATCGATACTGAAGAATTAAGTGTCGTTTTTTTAAAATAGTTCAAAAGTAACGTGTCAAAACCTTTTTCAAATGTTTAAAGTCAGTTACGAAACAATTTGTTTACATTAACATCAAATTGAAAACTCATAAAAGCTAATGAAATTGGTTACTTCAGATATAGCCAGGATTAGTTAAATGAAAGAAATTGTTATTTTTGCAAGATAGTGCAAGACTTCACACTGTTATATGTGTTCGTGAAAACATTTGTGCTTTATGATAGGAAACACTACCTCATCCCCCTTATTCTTATTCACCTGACATTTGTTCAATCGATTATCACCTTTTCTTGGCATTTAAAAATCACATGTGAAATAGACAATTATGAAGCAGTGATTGAAGCGGGGGTTGATAGATTTTTGTGATTCTTAAAACGCAACGTTTTATAAAAGTGGATTTTTCCAACTAATATCTCATTGAAGAAGAGCCATAGATTGTGAAGGTGATTTTATTAATGACTTTTTAAGAATATTTTACATGTCTATTTTATATATTTACTTTTTTGGTTGAAGAAATTTTTCAGTCGTCTTTTAAAACATGTCAATCGTCGAACATTACTTTGTAACTGGTTCCAGAGTACGGCGTAGATAAAGAAGAGCGGTGAACTGTGATAATCAATAAGGAGAGAAATCGCAGAAGTGATAAGGTGTATGGACGTGGAAGAGTTTGTGGATGAGATACAATAATCAAACCAAACCATTTTCATAATAGCCCTCTGGTTAATATGTTTACAATTTAAAATCCCCCCCTGTCTTAAAGATTCACATTAACTTTCACATATTTTTCCCCGCCCCATTCACCATTGTATCACATCTCCCCCCACTTCTCTTCCCCTACCTCATCTCTCTTATATTATATTATTTACACTTGAGCAGAATATATTTTAACAATTTAGTTTATCTTCACTTGACGATGAAGACGGTGATCTTAGAAACTAGTTGTGAACCTAAAATAAACCTACGGTGAACACAAACATATATAATAAGCTTTTTATTTTACTTATTTTTTTCTTTTATGTAAAAAATGGCACCACAAAATGAAACTATAGTCTTTTCTAAGATTTAAGAAATATTAGCTTCCATCACATAATAATAATACTAATAAAAAGAGAATTTATACATCACCGTTTATAGAGCAAACTCTCCTCAAGGGCACTCTTACTCAGTCTTAACTTACCTTATTAATTGTAGCTTGAACCTAAGAATTCTGTGTATAGAAGCTATAGCTTTTAATCCCTTAAATATGGGTAGATTAATTTGAGTAAGCCGTCAAATAAGTTGTTAAAAATTTTAAATTACGAATATTCTAAATCCTATTTAGACATTATCCGAATTGAATGCATCATTAAGCCTTTATTGATATTAGAATGCACTGTAAAAGCGTTCACTTGAGTTTTAGTATGGCGTCAAAATATGTATACGTTTGCTCTGCGGTTCAATTTGAAAATCAATACGCATTTAAAACCATAATCAGGCGGCATGTTAAACTTCGGCGATGAATTGTTCGACAGTAATGTATTGAAAGTTTTGTAAAATAAAATCGATTTTTTTTTATCAAATTAAATTTAAGCATAATTCTATAGTATAACGTCTGAAAAGTGATTACAATATTTTTTTTTTGTTTCTACACTACATATAAAAAATCGAAATCTTCTACATTTTTTTTATGAGTGTCACGTACTGACGAAGAAGGAACTGCCCAAAGGGCCTCATTTTCCGGTGGCGACACATTTGCCAGTATTTTCACAGAAAATTTCAAATGCAACAAAACTATCCTTTGACGTCATTAGATCTAAGATGTAAGTTAGACTAAGAGGAGTTCTTCTTATTATTATTATTTTAGGCCTGTTGGCCTATTATGGTCCTGCAGCATTGTTTCCCTCTTGTGACAACGACTGCCAGCTGTATTTCCATCTTTTGGGAGGTCGTCTTGGAGGTCTGCTTACTTGGGGGATACTGTCCCTGGTCATTCTTACGGCTCTTGGTTCCACCATTCTGGATACGTGTTCGTTTCAGAACCTTCTCTGTCATCCCCATCTGACAATCTTCAACTTCGCACATCCTTCGGATTTCTGTGTTTCGTACTCTATCACGAAGGATTTTGCCAGCGATACTCCTGAGTACCTTAATTTCGCTAGTTCGAAGGAGATTTTTGGTTCTGACAGTGTCGACTCTGGACTCTATGCTGTATGTCATTAAAGGGTGGGCATAAGTCTTGTATATCCTCATCTTGCTTTGGATGTTCACATACTTGTTTTTTCCAGATAGTGTTCTTTAAATATCCGGAAAGAATAAAAGGAGTTCTCTTCGGTAATAACTGACTCGGTTATCAGCACAGAACCACAGAATGTGCTCTGCAGATTGATCTAGCTGGCCGCAAAAACATGCAATATGAAGAAGGGAACATTAAAGCTAAAGAGTTAGCCATTAAAGCTCCCATGGTTATAGAGAAATTGGGTAGTCTAAGTTGTAAGACATACATTTTAAGAGTCCACTGGATCGGAGTAGCCGATCGTTCCGCAGATGAACCGATGTACCACAAGGCTAAGTGGAGTTCCTTTCTGAAGATAAGAGGGGACTGCAGGACAATTAAGGATAGTTTACAATAGAGACTATGTGAATTTGGCGTGCATTTCTAACGTTCAACCAGTTCAATGTATTCTGGTATGAAGTGATAGATCGTACTTTCTAAGGTTGAAAATAAGTCTTAGACAAACAAGTGTAGAGCAATATTTGTACCTACATAACATACGTTAGATACAGGTATAAATATTGCTCCACACTTCTTTCAGGTGTATAGGTAATGCTGCTCCTTCATCTACTTTCATAGATTGTTTTTTTTTTTCTTTTTTTTGAACAACTCTACACTTTCCGGTCACTCACGTCAGCGATAATACAAGTATGCTGAAAGCCATAAAACGTATTTCGTCAGTTAGCAGTCACACAATGGTTTCTACTGTTTAGTTAATGTCTGATCATACGCTGTTGAGGCCATGTGCAGTCTGCTGCCCAAATTGTGCATTATTCATCCATTATCCTAAATTCGGGGTGCGCCATAATCCCAATTTCAGCATTACGAAATTGGCTTTACTTTTTAAGCAAATTTTCAGTATTTTGTATCTAAAGCAGATCTGAAATAGACGTTTCGTAATCCAAAGTCGTGTAAAAGGAAACTAAAATGCGATAGCTTAAATTAAAGTAGATTTAAGGATAAAAATATACACGGCGAATAATTTCATCAACTAAGTTTAAGAATGCTTATAAAAACATGGCCCAATATATTTATCTGATTCTTAAAAAGTGAAGTGTGAATGTATTTTTACGGGTTGTCCCAAAATTCACCTAGGGATATAAAAATCTCGTGACATGTCAGATTTTTCTTTTTTTTTCAGAACTTGAAAACTGTTGGAAAATATCTATGAAAATTACCAATGAAAAGTGTTTGAATTTTCATTCTGTATAAAACAATTTGATGAATAATAAAAAATATAAAAATTATAAGTTTTTTAAATCCTTAAGTGGAACATCCTGCATATGAGTATGCATGACGAGGTATTTGTATGTGGCAGAATCTAATGGTGTATACTAAGATATAATTTATTTAACACTTTCATATAAATACGTCTGATGAATGCATAGCTTAAAAGCAATTTCTTCCAATCAACCAGTTTTTTATTTCTAAATTCTCATGTGGGAAACTTAGTAAATAAAATTAATATTTGAGTGAAAGTGACAAAAATTAAAATCCCAAAGAAAATATGGATCAAGGTGTTTTTAGGAGTAAGAGACGAGGCGTATTTTGAGATACATAATATTCTGGCTAACATTGGTTTTCCCACCCCTGCTAGAAACACGCGGAACATATTGCAACTCAAATGTACTAAAAACAATTTGTTGATTATAGTTGTAATTCATCGATCGTAAAAATACAACAATTGGGTAACTTCATATCTAGTTTGGAGAATGTTTTCAATGAAGATGTTGTATAGTTCCGGAGGGTCCTTTTTCAGCAACCTAAAGTCATGACTGGGGAGGGGGGCGTTATCCTACTGGTTTTTTTATTTATCCTATGATATCATCTTGACGAAGATTCAATTTTCTTTTATTTTTTGAGCTATTGTTTTTTAAGTTTCGTATTATTGATTACTTTGGTTGTGTATTGGTTTGTTTAAGAATAATATCTTAAAAGATTTATGTATAATAAATTGAAGATTTATTTTGTAAGATTTTTTTATCTTTACTGTAGCCGAATGAATGCTGTAGAAATGCGTGCATTGAGAAGAATACATGGAGTCAAAATTTATGATTGAATACGGACTGAAGTGTTAAGAGATGAATATGAACGGATGTGTTAAGTAAGATGAAGTAGAGCACGCAGAGATGATTTGAGCATGTGGAATGAATGAATAAAGAAAGACTAACAAAACAGATATATAAAGTGCAAATATAAATTGAAGACGCATGAGAGAAAGATGGTTGGATCAAGTGAATGATATTTTGGAAGACGGAAATGTAGGAAGTCAGAGAAATCGTAAAACTTTGTGAGAAGGCGCATGGAATGTGTGTCGAGATAGGAAAGTCTGATGATCTGTCCTCTCTGAATATCCCGTTATGGAAATGGTGTGATGGTATATATGTGTTTTACTGTTTAATTTAGACAATACTTATGTTTCGTTTATTGTGTTAATAAATAAATAATGATTGCTTAGTTTTTCTTGGAATATTGACAAAATTCATCTAAATCAGTTAAGAGATCGTTTTAAAGTCGAATCAAAAGAACCACAAAATATAATATAAATAAATAGAATGATGTGTAATGCGTTGTTTTATAATACAAAGTGTTCTACCGTATACCAGGATAGAATGAACTGTTCTCTCTGTCTACTCTATTAGGGGCATGACGTGATAGTGGTAATGATAATACTAAAAAGGACAATTTATTTAGCGTCATTTAGAGAGCAAATTCTCATCAAGAGATCACGATTAAAGATTCCTCACACTAATCCTATAGAAAATAACTCACTAGTTATATCTATTATAATTATTCTTCTTTTCCAGGAGACGTGCAGAACGCTGTCGGTGTCGCCGGGGGTGACACCCGTCTGCTCTGCTCCGTGGGAGCCGGAGAAGGGGCTCATCTGGCCGTGTGGTACAAGGAAGGACACGAAACTCCTGTTTACACGTAAGTTTATACTAATCATACAGAACCAGATATGGCATTTAACTTTGATATCCGTCACGGAACGATCCCCTTATTTAAGATGAACTTTGTAGCAAAATATAATGTCACGTCAGTCATTTATTTATTTCATGATTTTTCATCAACAATAAGATGTACCTTAAAAAATAACTAGTAAGTGGGTATCGGGGGTGGAGGAAGACAGGAGATAACTTCAGCAAGCAGTGGTGAGACCATGGGAACCAGGATTGGATTTACCATTAAGCAAAGTAAACATATGCTTAGGGTATCAAAGGGAGGGGATCACAGAAATTTACCATGGAGCATGTAGCTAAACCAGGCTCCACGAACAAAGGCTGTCACATGAAATTAAAAAAATAATGTTTATGATATACAAATTGCTCAGATGAGCATTCATTTTCTCAGTTGAAATGTATTAAAAAATCCTTACTGAATAACTATACAACAAGGCATGTTGTATGCTTTATTTATACTAAGTATAGAAGCATGTATTATATATTATGTAAGAGGATCTGATCAAAGGCTTTGCAATTAGAAAAAAACCTTTTCAAATATTAATATATAATGGATGTTAACAAAAATATACATATCGAAAAAAAATATTTAGAAAAATATAATTTTATTTTACGGTTTATTATTGTGTATATTTTTCATTAGATGTACTAAATTTAGGGGTACCAAAATCTTTTAAACGCTGAGGGGCCTCTAAAGGCTCTGTTGGGAAGGTTTATCAGGTGTTCACCCCTACACTGACTTAGATACTTCCAGTGTCTCTTATTTGTCTAATTTAGTTAAGTAATTATTGATGTACATGAATTTGGTGTCATCGATAGAAAATGTGTGATTTTCACAGTGACAGTGATCAGACATTACAATTTAAATTAGAGGAATCGTTAAAACGGATGTTTGCTCATAATATATTTTTTCAAAGGAACTTTCTATGTAAAAGGTTTTCAAATTGAGCGGTTTTTTTTATTCTATTATTTTTAATTCTTAAATAAAACACATAATTTGATTTCATTTCAAAAAACTTTTTATCGGTCATTGAAGTATAATGTATGACATTTAAACACAAAAAACAATATCCGCCAAATGTCCACCTCTTGCAGCTCCTCAGATGTCCACTCTTTTGTCAAAAATTTCGATAACATTTTGGCATAATTGCGGTTCTAACTCACCAATAATACGAATAATTTCGTCCTTTAGCTCAGGAATTGGTCGGGGGTCTTTCTTATACTCGTAGACTTGGTTTTTCACGTAACCTCAGAGAAAATAGTCCAACGGTGTCACATCACATGATCTTGATGGCCAATTAACATCACCGTTTCCGAAGATTACAATACATAAAATAATTCAACAATTTGAACGCGTTGTTGTATTGTATACGTCTCCATTTTTATAAATGTCATACATTATACTTCTCAAATGTCACAAGACCCAGGCAAGTATGTGACGCCATCTGTGTTTTATCAAATAATTTGAAAAGAAATTTATCGCAGTCAGCTCATAAAAGTTCATACATACACGTACATACCACTGTTACTAAGTACTCCATTTTTTTTTCATTTCCGTTAAATAAAAGTTTCCGAGTATTAAAATTAACGTAAAAGTGGTTTTATTAATTTTTTGTTTACAATTTTATGAATAGATATTTTACAATATCATTACGTACACACATATATATATATATACTATCACGCCATCTCCCCTGTCGGGGAAGGCAGAGAGAACAGAGTGCTAAACTTTCCTTTCTCGAAATACAAACTTAGCCTCATCCCCATCCATATATACCTTTTCATACAACTTAGCCGATTTTTCTGAATTTCTACATTTCCAGCCTTTAAAATACCATTCACTTGATCCAACCATACATTTTTTGGTCGTCCTCTCACACGCTTTTCAATGTTTTATACTATATATTTGTTTTATTAGTATTTCTTCTCCATAACCATCTCATCGTGCTCTTCTTCATCTTACTCAATACATCAGCTTCAAGTTCACATTCATTCTTGATCACTTATTTCCATATTGTGCCAAACAATGTCCCCCTCATAAACTCTGCTGCATTTATTCGTTGCCTTTCGAACATTTTCCACCTCAACATTTCACTCTTATACATCAAAGTTGGAACCAAAATACTGTTATGGACTTTCATCTTAGCCTATTTTGATATTGTCCGGTTCAAATGTACTCGTATATGTTTAAGTGCATCATTGACTTTGTTTCCTAACCCTTTATATTATTCTAAGTACACGCATTTCTATAGTATTTATTCGCTCTTTGCAGACATTTTCCGCGTCCACGTATCACTCCTATGCGTCAAATTTGGTACCAAAATACTATTATGGACTTAACTAATTTTGTTCTTGTCCGGTTCCAATATATTATAAATAATACTTTAATAAAATAAATAAATCACTAGGTACTCCCCTCTTCCTCTCCTGTAACTGTCACAATTGTAACAAATGTATTTCAGACATAATTTAGTTCAACTTCACCTGATGAGGAAGGCGGAGGTCTTAAAACCGGTAGTGAACTCAAATAAAATATTGGTGAATACAAAATTATTTATTTTACTCAACAATTTATAAACATGACACCAAAAAGTGAAACCAACGTTTTTTCTAAGATTCAAGAAACAAATATATCTGTTTAAGTGCCCCATTGACTTTGTTTCCCATCGCTATACGATGTTAGATATCCCTCATAACTCTTCCATCATCTGAGTAAATACTATCCAAATAGCAGTATACCTCAACTGGCTCCAATATGTCATTACTTTTTCAATAGTTTCAATCCTGGGGATTGGTTAGCAACAAAGCCCTGCATCTCCTCCTCTACTCCGCTCGGTCCTCAACAATCCTCTTGAGCTCTGTATAGGACGTGCAGCCCATATCGTAAAAATGGCATATTTCCTCCAGCTACTCTCGGCGAGGACGCCTTCTGTCAATCGATCCTTTAATCATTCCCTCCTGTATATTGTGCAGGAGATTTTCATGTCGCAGCGTATGACCCATCCATTCTGCACTTAAGAACGCAAAAGAGTTTGTCTATCTTGGAATCAAAATCATACGGGATGGCCGTACAAAAAGAGAGGTAGACAGTCGCATCCACCAAGCAAAACTCGCCTTTAATAAGAAATCAAAGATTTTCGAATCCAACAACATGAACCTAAAGCTCCGCAAGCAGTTGGGGAAAACATATGTGTGGAGTATTTTGATGCATGGTTGCGAGACATGGTGCATGGGCGAAAGGGATTGAAAAAAGATTGGAGGCCTTCGAGATGTGGACCTATAGACGAATCCTAAGGATTTCCTGGAGAGACCACGTTACAAATGACGAGGTTCTTAGCAGGATCGAAGAAACCAGGCACCTGTCAAACACCATATCGGAAAGGCGTGCAGAATGGATGGGTCATATACTGCGACATGAAAATCTCCTCCACAATATACTGGAGGAAAATAATGTCATTATTCACCCATATATCGTAATTACTTTTCTTTTCACATTTTTCTATCGCCATAACTTTAGATTAGAATGTATAATTAATAATGTTAACTTAAATGTTTTTTTTGTAAGACATATAACATATAGTACAAATATAAAAATTACAAATAATAACACGTTGGTCATATCTTTTATAAGTTTCTACATCCCTACTTTCATTTTGTGTGTCCTTACCTTCTGTTTTTTTTCCTATTGGCCAATTTCCGTTACAAGATAAACAAATTTCTCATTAAATGCCAATTTGCTAACCATGTTTCATCTATTTAGCTCATATTAGATCAATACCATTAGCATTTAAATCGGAACATTAGAATTTCTTTTTGGTCTCTCAAAATATTCCACTCCTATTCGAGTGTATTATCTTCGTGTAAAAGGCAAAATATATCATCTCAGTTTCAGCGATTTTCAGGCGATTGATTGTTTTCAATATTTTCTGTAAAATTTAAAACTCGTTAAAAAATTATATTTTAAAATATTCATACTTATTTCTTAACAAGTTTATTGTCAAGTTATTTTTTTTCGGTAATTACATATATACCATCACTCCGTTTCCTTGTCGGGGTAGGAAGAGAGGATTGCACACATTTCGTCTCCTCTATATCCATAAACCTTTTCCCACCTATTAACAATTTATCTTATTTTTTGTATTGCCTTCTATTAAAATATAATTCAGTTGACCAACAACTTTTCATTTGTCTTCTAACATACTTTCTACTGTTAATTTGTCTTCTACCATACTTTCTACTGTTCATTTGTCTTCTACCATACTTTCTACTGTTCATTTGTCTTCTACCATATTTTATATTGTTCATTTGTTTTGTTGATATTATTTTCAATAATTCCTTCACACCGTCTCAAAGTGATCTTTAGCCTTTAATTGACATTTATCTTTAAACAGTTTCATTCGTGTTTGTCATGCATTGTCACCACATGTATCATTCTCAGTGCACGTATTTCTTCAGCATTTATTCGGCACTTTTCAGTACTTTTACACGTCCACGCTTCCATACATCTAAGTCCGTTGTAAAATATTATTATGAACTATCTATCATCTTAGAAAATTTTGATACTGTCAAATTCGAGTATCTTTAAGAGCCCCATTAACTTTCTTTCGTATCATTATACGCCATTCGATATTTCTCGTAACTATTTTATTATCTGGAAAATAATATGTTTCTAGTCAAGTTCCTCAAATTACTAAAATCTTTCAATATTCACCTATACATTACATTTACTTTTCCTTTCACACTTTTCTATCACCATAACATCGAACTTTCAACGCTTTTTCTCAGATCTTTCTCTTTGCTAACTCAGTAGTTTTCAAGATTTTCAGTAAAACTAAATACCCATCAAGAAATACTTGTCTCATATAAATATAGTCCTTTCTTTACAACCTCATTTATTAACAATCTCAAGTTATTTTTCCTTAAAGTATTTATATATTACATAACATCAACTTTAAGTTGCCAACAACGTTGCCAAGCTTGCCACTGAATCTGAAGATGACTTACAAAGATTGCTCCAAAAATTTTATCTTTCAAAATTGAAATATAATACGGGTGCCTCAACGGAAAAGATGAAGTCTCGAACAATATAGAATAATAGAGAAGCTGTGTGATGCTATCTAGTAATAACGATTAGTCAAATGCTACGTTTGGTCAGTGTTATTCCATGGAGGGGAATCGCGAACCCTCAAAGTTGGTAGTATGAACCGACTTGAAGCATTCGAAATGTGGATGCACCGGAGAATGCTACGGATACCCTGGACGGATATGGTCAGCAACATAAGGGGTCTTCAAAGAGCCAAAGTTGCTGACTAATATTAAAATCCGAAAGGCGTCCTACTTGGATCATGTACTCGTACTTAGAGGAGCAAAGTACAAATTACTGCACCTGATCATCCAAGGCAAAATAGA
Organism: Odontocerum albicorne; assembly: GCA_949825065.1. Classification (NCBI taxonomy): domain Eukaryota; kingdom Metazoa; phylum Arthropoda; class Insecta; order Trichoptera; family Odontoceridae; genus Odontocerum; species Odontocerum albicorne. Next base: position 7,413,833 of record OX463865.1, read on the forward strand.
GGGCCGAAGAGGCGTTGGCAGTAGGCAAATCTCCTGTCTCCGCAATATACGTGATTGGACTACCATAAGGGGCGTTGGAGATCTTTTTCGGGCTCCCGCGGATAAAGATGTCTACTCTCAGGTGATATTCAACGTTGAGGGGACCTGATATGACACTGGGAAGAAGAAAGAAGCAGGGTATTAGAAATCAGAATCATGCCAGAAATTACGATCCGGCTAGAAGCCAGTAATACGTTATTTTTACTCATCTCCGATCTGTGGTACTTCAGCCTCATCCTCAGGCAGCTGTTCAAACTGGTCCGATTCAGCGTCCTCCTAAGGAACGTCAGCAGGGGGGGCGTATCCAGCAGAACGAATTAGGGGGGGCGTAAATTCAACGAAGCAGGGCGGTCGTAATCAGCGGCAGGAACAAACCTCTGTCTGGACTTTCCATACTCCAGAGCTGGGGTTCCGAAGGCTAAAACTGTTACTGCTTGCCTGGGAAACCTATCGGAAAAGTTTCTACATTGGGTGACTGATAACTAGCAACAGTTCTACGCCGTTTAGCTCGATCTACTTCTTTCTGCTCCCAGTTATATAGAACATTTACGTTTTTTAACATATTACTCGTATGTGGTACACACTCAAGAAAATAATGTCTCAAATTTATTAAAAAAAACACTTAATCTAGTTTGCGCTTTACACGTCAATTTATCGATTCGTGGAAATTTGAATTTATTATAATGACTTTATTCATAATATATCATTGGAAAGGCAATCTCTGTCGAAAATAATTTTCAATTTTAAAATTAATCTCCCAATGCCGGCAGTATTATTACCTTCTTATTAATCTCATATCGAAAAGGTACTTTCTTGATAATTATTTTAATAACGTTATATTGAGATGTTCAAATATTTTAACAGATTATTATAAAAATTATTGGTTTTTTCCACTGTGTAGGTGGATGGAATCTACATAATGTTTTTGATAGTTGATAATTATTATTTAATGGTTGTTTATTCCGGAATATTAAATAGTGGTTTTGTCCATAACCCTATTCCCAGAATACTTTAAAAATGCATTTTAATAATAACAATAAAAGAACAATTTCTTCAGTATATTTTTGAGAACAAACTTTCCTCAAGGGTACTCTAACTCGGGATTTGAAACATGTATTACTGGCATGTCAAAAATATTATTAAATAAATAAATGTCATTATCATTCTGTCGTGTAGCTTATGACAGTATCGTGACTCCCATGATAGCCTCTGACGACTTCTCTTCATCCATTCCTGCACTGCGCGGCTCAAAGGATAGTTGTTAAGGGTAGTCCAGTTGCAGATCTACGCACATTAGTGTTTCTAACACGACGAACTGAGAATATTTCCCTCCTTAACATGGTTATAAACCTTCCAAGTTGTATTTATTTATTTAACACTTTTATTGCAAATACAATCTGGCGAGTTTATTGCCAGGCGGCAATCTCTTCCAACCAATCAGACAAAAGTAAATAAAGCAAGTTACGTGGTCGCATAAATCATTTAAATGACTATCCATCCCCACGAAATCCATAAAGATATACGTGAGCCCACGAACCCCACAAAGACGGACAATCACCCGAGCATTATTTTTCATATAAAGTGAGATATCATCAATCAAAAGGAAAGGAAGGGATGGTGGAGAGGAAAGGAAAAGAAAAATCAGGAATGAAACAGGTTGTTTTACTGACTAGAAATTAAGAGTTTTTTCAGTCGCTTCTTAAAGCATGCCAAGGACGGAGCGAGCTTAAAGCATGCCAAGGTCTTATATTGGTTTGTAACTGATTCCAGAGTATCACTTCATGGACAGTAAAGAAAGAGAAGCGGTGAACTGGAAAGGCCAATAAACAATCTCTGTTTGAGAGTTGCGCTAATCCATGATTGGAAAGACACTGAAAATTTTCGGCGAAATAAGAGGGGGATATCGTGTATAACGAAAGTCTAATACAATATTTTTTATCACTGTATAAAATATTACAAGGAAGAAAAATTGTAGGATATAAACATGGGAAAGTAATTTTTTTCATGTTTATATCCAACAATTCAACCCCATCGTATAATATACTCGTATTTTCCTGCGTTTTTTCAACCCATAACCATTGATCCAAGAGCCTAATGAATAAAATTAATTTATAGCTCACTCCACTCACGCTGATTGTTTTTCTCAGGTGGGACAGCAGGGATCGGTCACCTTCGCACGCAAGCCACTGGTCCAACCCCCTACTGGGAGGGAGGGCTCACTTCTCCCCACCCACCGCCCTTGTGCTGACCAATCTCAGGTAAGACCATAGCTTATTTTATTAGATAATTTATCTAGTCATCGTAGGTGACATCACGTAGGTGAATTAGTTGATACTATAGTTCGGAAATTCTAGGATGAGTCCTGTGACAGCTCACAAATTTGCCCCAATACAACCTTGTAACGACGTTCAGTAATTTTAATTATTTTATCAACTTTAATATAAGTCTCAATTCTAATAAATAGCAAGTTATTTAGGCAAATACATTGCATAAGGTTGTATTGAGGCAAATTTGTGAGCTGTCACAGGAATCATCCTAGAATTTCCAAACTACGAGTATAATGTGGTTTCGTTTGAATAAGTGTTTTTTTATTATACCTATTTATTTATTAAGAGACAATGATTTGATTAATTTATTAAGATGGAATCAAACCAATGATGCAGTGTGACGACACACCAATTGAACAAGTAACAAAATTTAAATACTTGGGTGCTAGCATAATGTGCAATAATGACCTCTATGGCGAAGTGCTTGAACAATCACAAAAGGCCGCAGATATTTCATGATGTTTAAAGAACACTATCTGGAAAAACAAGTATATGAACATCCAAAGCAAGGTGAGGATTAACAAGACCTGTGTCCGCCCCATAATGACATACAGCATCGAGTCCAGAGCCGACACTGTCAGAACCAAAAATCTCCTTCGAACCAGCGAAATGAAGGTACTCAGGAATATTGCTGGCAAAACCCTTAGTAATAGAGTACGAAACACAGAAATCCGAAGGACGTGCGAAGTTGAAGATATTTTCAGATGGGGACGAAAGAGAAGAAGGTTCTGGAACGAACACGTATCCAGAATGGCGGAACCAAGAGCCGTAAGAATAGCTAGCGACAGTATCCCCCAAGCGAGCAGACCTTCAGGATGACCTCTCAAAAGATGGAAAGACAGCTGGTAGTCGACGTTACAAGAGGCAAATAATGATGCAGGACCATAACAGGCTAACAGGCCTAAAATAAGAAAAAGAAGAATCAAACCAAAATTAGATTCATACCGTCGTCATCATTGCTGCGCTTTGTAGTCGAGGATCCTTTTGGCGCTCCTGAGTTTTCTTCACATTAATTTCTAACATCTGATATACCTCTTTGTAGACATTGATGATCTGTCGAAGGAATCTCTTAGATTAATACCAATAAAAAAGTGAAATGTTACAAAGTAAAAAAAAAAAAACACAACTACAACATATTTAAATATGCTTTGCGACGAATACATGGAGTGTAAATGTATGACAGAATACGGAATGAAGTGATTAGGGATGAGTGTCAACTTAAGACTGGTGCAAAATTGAACTGAATGATGTGCCAAATATTTTTGGCAACGTTATTACAACATGCTTCTTTTTTTATAATATATGACACTCCATCACAAATAAGCTATCGAAATATTTGAACGTGATGTAGAGATATGAAAGTGGACGTGGAACGAAATTGAAAAGGTTCGAATAAATACTGTAGAAATGCGTGCACTTAGAAGAACACATGGAATGACAATGTATGGCAGAATACGGAACAAAGTGATTATGGATGAATGTGAACTTAAAGCTGATCACGTTGAGATTGTTTGAGCATGTGGAATGAATGATTGGAGAAAGCAAACAAACAATTATTATCCTTAATTTTGAAGACGAAACGAAATGAATAACTCTAATGTTAGTTTAGCTCAACCTGTGTGGGCTAACAATGACAGAAATAGAATATTGATTAAGTTCCAGTACAATGGATGTATGTTGAAATCTTTTCACCCCCTCAAAATTAATTTATATGAGAAATTTTGAATAACTCTTATGTTAGTTTAGCTCAACCTGTGTGGGCTAACAATGACAGAAATAGAATATTGATTAAGTTCCAGTACAATGGATGTATGTTGAAATCTTTTCACCCCCTCAAAATTAATTTATATGAGAAATTTTGAATAACTCTTATGTTAGTTTAGCTCAACCTGTGTGGGCTAACAATGACAGAAATAGAATATTGATTAAGTTCCAGTACAATGGATGTATGTTGAAATCTTTTCACCCCCTCAAAATTAATTTCTATGAGAAATTTTGAATAACTCTTATGTTAGTTTAGCTCAACCTGTGTGGGCTAACAATGACAGAAATAGAATATTGATTAAGTTCCAGTACAATGGATGTATGTTGAAATCTTTTCACCCCCTCAAAATTAATTTATATGAGAAATTTTGAATAACTCTTATGTTAGTTTAGCTCAACCTGTGTGGGCTAACAATGACAGAAATAGAATATTGATTAAGTTCCAGTACAATGGATGTATGTTGAAATCTTTTCACCCCCTCAAAATTAATTTCTATGAGAAATTTTGAATAACTCTTATGTTAGTTTAGCTCAACCTGTGTGGGCTAACAATGACAGAAATAGAATATTGATTAAGTTCCAGTACAATGGATGTATGTTGAAATCTTTTCACCCCCTCAAAATTAATTTCTATGAGAAATTTTGAATAACTCTTATGTTAGTTTAGCTCAACCTGTGTGGGCTAACAATGACAGAAATAGAATATTGATTAAGTTCCAGTACAATGGATGTATGTTGAAATCCTTTCACCCCCTCAAAATTAATTTATATGAGAAATATTACCAATAAAATCAACTCGATGAATACCTATCCAAATATTTTCTTTAATTTCTAAAGAATCAAAATTTTCATTCGTCATCATAACCATCTTACTATGTCTTGATTAAGGTAGGCAGAGACAACAGATCTTCACATAATTCTGTCTTGGTGCACATTTTTGGTTACTGCAACAATCATATTTATTTATTTTATTTAACACTTTAATTGCAAACAAAATCTGGCGGACTTATTGCCAAGCGGGAATCTCTTCCAAACAACCAGACAAAAGTAAATAAAGCAAATTACGTGGTCTCATAAATCATTCAAATGACTATCCATCCCCACGAAATCCGTAAACACATAACATATATATGTTAGCAAATACCCACGAACCCCACAAAGACGGACAATCACCCGAACATTATTTTTCATATAAAGTGAGATATCATCAATCAAAAGGAAAGGAAGGGATGGTGGAGAGGAAAGGAAAAGAAAAATCAGGAATGAAACACGTTATTTTACTGACTAGAAATTAAGAGTTTTTTCAGTCGCTTCTTAAAGCATGCCAAGGATGGAGCGAGTCTTTTATTGGTTTGTAACTGATTCCAGAGTCTCACTGCATGGACAGTAAAGGACGACGTAAAAAAAAAAGGAGCGGTGAACTGGAAAAGCCAATAGAAAATCTCTATTTGAGCGTAGCGCTAATCCATGATTGGAAAGACGCTGAACATTTTGGGGAGGCGGGAAAGTTAAGGATATTATACAATCGAGACAGTATGTGAACTTGGCTTTTATTTCTAACATTCAACCAATTCAATGCCTTCTGGTATAAAGTTATATGATTGTACTTTCGTAGGTTGAAAATAAATCTTAGACACACATTTTGAAGACGCTGTAATTTGTCCAGCTGTACCTCTGTAACATCCAATTAACAGACGTCCGCATAGTCCAGAATCGAAAAATCATACACCTATTCGTGCACACTCTTAAATTATAAAAGTGTTTAACTCTTCCCTCTTTGAGAATTCCATTCATCTCGTTGTGTTGTTTATTAAGGTCATCTCAAACTTCTTGTACCTTATATACTTCTTTCTACTTGACCAAACCATCTCAATGTGTATTATTTCTTCAGTGCAGTGCATCGCTGTGTGGTAACTCATTAGACTTCCGTGTGGAAAGTCGCTGGTTCTAACCACGCGCTGTGTTACTCCCATCAAATGATACAGGCATTTTTCTGCCATGTATTCGGGGTTATAAGGATACCTATGACTTCAGTCATATCTATTCTTTAAAAAATTATATAAAATTTGACTGATGATTTGACATAAAATTAAGACCACTAACGTTAATTTCTATATTGTAAAATTCTTCATAATAAAACTACAAGATGTGCCACTATATAAGGTAGGTCACATTTACAAAATGAGTATAATGGACTCCATTATCCTCCATTAAATGGAGGATCTTGGCAGTAAGTGTGGTTTGAATGATGAAGCTACAGAGCGTATATTTTTTGGTTGTCCTTTGGATGACAGACTTCATTTACTAAACGTCATATCTTTGCCGCGCCCAATGAATATTGCATTTCTTCTTTCTTCGACGAACTTTTTCCCTTATAGATATATTGTTTTATTTTTTTAAGTTTAATCAGTTAAAGCTTTCAATTGTCATTTTTAGAAATCTTTGATTATATTGACTCATAAGCGTATTAGTTAGTGACTTTGATTATATTGACTCATAAGCGTATTAGTTAGTGACTTTCACATGGTGGCATAAATCATCACTATACTAAAGAAAATGTAGCATGGTCCCTGTGACGTTTCACAAATTTGCCCCAATACAACCTTGTAACGACGTTTAGTTATTTTAATTATTTTATCAACTTTAATATAAGCCTCGATTCTAATAAATAGCGAGTTATTTAGGTGAATACATTACATAAAACTAACAATAATGACAAATTAATACATCTTGTTACAAATTAGCAAAAATACGTCAGTTTATTAAAACCAAATAATATTTGGCGACGTTCGTCAAAAGTCACTACGTTAGTCTGCATTGGCTAGGGATGGGGTAAACGATAATTGGAATTTCGATTTTTTTATACCTTAAATTAAATGTTCGTAATTAGTATTAATTCATAGTGGATCTTGGCATATTTAAAGATAGATACAAATCATACAATACATTAGAAGGTCAGCATAATGAAAATTATCAATTAAAACGTCAGTTTAGAGGAAAACAATTTTTCGATTTATAAAAAAAACGATTCGATTTGTAAAAAACGATTTTACCCTATCCCTTTCAGACATCACATTTCAAACGTCACAGGGACCGTGCTACATTTTCTTGAGTATAGTAAAGTCTGGATTGAATAGTAAAAAAACTTAAGTATGCCTTTTTAAACTGTATAAAATAAAAACTAAAAAATAAAACTTAAAATATATGAATATTTGACACTGGAGCGTGGTTGGTGGGCCACTCCCTATAAGCAGTAAGCCACCCCCGCAAACATGTTACAAGTAGTGAAAAATATATTTGAATAAAGTTGACTCGATGATTAGGTCACTTAGGCAATAATCGGACCAAGTGGTGCCTATCGCCAATGGTTGCAGGTTGTAATGCCGTGTTTTGGAAACAGGCAATTTCCTGTTACAAATACACGAGAGCCTATTTCATGGTGCCTACTCGAAAAAGTAACTACTATTGCCATAGTTATGTTTAGTTTACTTCATTTCAATACATTTATTTGTGTGGCCTTATAGATGGCATTCTTTTTTAATCCACCTACAGTAGAATAATTTGTGTCACTACATCAAAAAAGTAAAAATGCAATTATAAGACTAAAAAAATAATAAATATTTTTTTTGAAGTAAAACTTCTATAGGTGCGATAGGGCAAATTGGCATGAACGTCACGAAAAGTGAAACGGTCGGGCTTGTTACCAAGCAATTCTCATCCAACCAACCAAACAAAAATAAATAAAGCAAGTTATATGGTCGAAAAAAAATTTCAAATGATTATATTGTGGTATGAATGTTTTGGTCTGTCTGGAGTGAAGTGTGAGGAGTAAAATAAATAAATAAATTATTCATATTTCTGAATTTTTTTAACAAATACTCGTACATACTTGTAGTTAAAGTAAGAATGAGATATCATAAATCAAAAGAAAAGGAAGGGATGGTGGAAAGGAAAGAAAAATCAGGAATGAAACACGTTATATCACTGACTAGAAATTAAACGTTTTTTCAGTCGCTTCTTAAAGCATGCCAAGGACGGAGCGAGCCTAACATTGGTTTGTAAGTGGTTTGGTTTGTAAGTGGAGTCTCACTGCATGGACAGTCAAGGACGACGTAAAAAAAGAATAGCGGTGAACTGGGAAGACCATTAAACAATCTCTGTTTGAGCGTAGCGCTAGTCTATAATCGGAAAGACGCTGAAAAATTTCGGCGAGATAAAAGGGGGTGGTGGGACAGTCAAGGGTATTGAACAATATATATACTATGTTAATTTGGTGTCTATTTCTCATGTTCAACTAGTTGACTAGATTCAACAAAACGACATAGTTTTTACTTTTAATGACATATTTTTTTACTTTTAACAACCTAGTTTTTACTTTTAACAAAATATTGTAAAATGTGCTCGATTAAGCATATACAGAAATACAAAAATTCAGAAAAAAAAGCCTGACAATAAAAAGATACAAAATATTATAATCAAATAACTTCTAACCAACCAAAAAAAAAGTTAAAGAGACCTTAAGTGAAAACTAGACTGGAATCCTTTTTTGAAAAATCTGGGTTCCAACGGGAATCGAACCCGTAACCTCCGAGCTGGGAGACAATCGTCTTACCAACTAGGCCACGGGGGTCGTCTATGTATTTGAGCTAAATTTCAAGTACAGATATGATCAATGAAATCATTTAAAATTTGGTTAATGAGATAAAATAAAATTTAATTTCACTTGAAGTATTGTTCCAGTGTTAAATTGATTCAATTCCTAAATGCAACATTTTGACCCGAATTCATTGTCCGACATAAATACTAAATATTAATTTCTTACATTAAAATTTCACAATTTGTATTATAAGTCGGACCTCATACGACTATGTTCCAAACTTTTTAGTAATGTGACTACCTTATTAAAGGAAACTTCGACTAATTTAAACTAAATTTATCTTTCAATACGAATTCCTTTGTTAAAATAATTACGATTTTTGTATTTTTTTTGTTTATATATTTAATTAACGACACAATAGTGTCTTCATATACAAATGAACATGTGACAGGTTATACACGTACTTAAAATTATTGACAAATAATACAAAACTTTATCTTAAACTAACATGAAGATACAAAAAGCAGTTATAATAATAAATTACAATCATTGTTTTAAAATTATTCAATATGTATATTTAATTTCAATATATGTTATGTATGTATACCACAAAATATTACCAAACTTCACCAAGCAGACTTGTCGAATTGTAATTGTCGAAGACTTATTTTAAAAAGGTAAAGAACTCAGATTTGTTTTTAGTGGAATAACGCATACATAGAACAAATATTGGATTTTTTGAGAATTTTGTATTGTACTAAAGCAGAATTCTTTAGCTTACATACAATAAAAGATTCGCATGCTTAGGTGGTCGGCAGAAGTATCACTAAAAAATGAAATTGTGAGCTCACGCATTCGTGGTAGCCTGGGAGTCACTGACATAAACAGTAAGCGGGAAGAGCAACAGCTGAGATGGTACGGGCACATAAGACGGAGACCACCAGACCATACTGTAAATCAGGCAATGTCTGTGGATCTTATTCGACAGCCGTCGAGAGAAAAACCAAAGAACTCCTGGATGACACAATGCTCCAAAATCCTGCAGAGAAACGGCCTAGATGAAAGCGACACCCAGAACCGAAGAACATACAGCCTGAGAACGAGAAGAGCCGACCCCAACAGCCTACCTAGGCAATGAGTTGGGACAGTGCCAGGAAGAAGAAGAAGAATAAAAGATTCGGAAAATTAGCAAAAAAAAATGACAAATGACAAAGTAATAAAAGGCTGTTCATATAAAAAACCTATTAACTGCATGAAAATAAATAATCTCGATATTAAAAATATATAAACATGAAACTCTTGGTTCTTTTAAAATATCCCATTTTATAATAATATTAATAATAATTGATTTTTCTTACATCCTATAATTGAATGCTTCCTCCCCCGCAGACTTGGAAGAATAGGGGAGGATGGACTATTGATGAAGAAGGTCGACTCTTTTGTTATTATTTTGAATAGGTCGCTCGGATGATTGGAGTCATGGATAGGGCCTATTGTCTGTACTGTTTTGGGTCTATATTCGCGTTTGTAACAATGTTATTATCACAACATCCAATTTCCTGTTGTTGGATAGTACTACTAGTTTTTATTTACAAAAATAATGTCTGTACCCCGTGTTGTTCATCATCATCAAGGGCTAGTTTCCGGACTATATTTTTTCTTAGATAATTTTTTTCTGAATTTATTAAGACAGCCTGCAAATTCGATTATCTCGAAAAATCAGCTTCGGCTGAACACCGTCCACTCGTTCAGGCTACTTACATTTCATTACATTCACTCAGACCTTGGTCTTACCAGCTACTACTGTAGGTGGACCAGTCAGGCAACAGATGATGCTTCGGAAGCCTGTGCTTATAACGGAAAGGTAGATCTGACTTAGTCTCGTAAGCCCTCAGGGCAGCGATTAGAGGATTGCTGTGATCCTGTTGGCTTTTATAGAACCTCACGGTCCATGCGAGGATGTGGTGCTGCTGGAGGGCTTCTTCACGCTGTTCGGCGTGAAATCGGAAAAAATTTTGCTCTGGGATGAAATACATTTGTATATAGGTATAGCATAATATGCTGTATAGGTATGTCATATTATGACAAATGTGTGTATCAATATACTATAGATTACTTTATCAAATTAATAAAAAAAAAACATTGCTATAACAATAGTGAGAAATTTACTGACTATTTATTAACTACACTATATGTTTTGATTGCAGAGCTGACGATAATGGAATATATCGATGCAGAATGGATTTTCAAAAGTCACCAACGCGAAATACCCTCGTCAAGCTCAGAGTAATCAGTAAGTATATCTTCCTTAATTTAACCATACGTAAACATATCACACCGTGCCTCTTGCGGGGTAAGCAGATCTCCAAACTTTTATATCCAAGCACGCAACTGTCGCTTCCTCCACAATTCTTATATAGTATCGCATTGTACACAATCTTCTATTATTCAAACTTCTCACTTTTCCTTCTTTCAAAATCTGGTTTATTTGATGCAGTCATGTTTTCTACAGTCTACCTCCTCCACGCACACCTTGCACTTCTGACTTGTGTACTCGCCATGTCATTTTTTCGTCATTCATTCTCTCCACATATCTAAGCTTTTAATGTACTTTTCTTCATCTTACTTAAAATATCCATTTTACATCTTACTTAAAATATCCATTTCACATCTTACTTAAAATATCCATTTATTCACATTAATTTCTTATGTCTTCTTTCCGCCTTCTCTCATACATTAACACTCCACAAAATTCCCTTAGTGCACGCATCTCCACGGAATCAATCTTAGTTTCATCCTCATTTTGCCAAGCCCAAGTTTCACTTCCAGACATCAAAGTTGGCACCAATACACTATCATAATAGTAGTATCCCATAGTATAGTGTAAAAGCGCCTTTAAAGTACAGAAACAGCTTAATACCAAATAATAAAAAATAAAAAAAAATTTATAATATATATTTAAAAGAAGTTCCAGGTTGTTTTTTTTTTACATTTTTCTATAGGGCCTATGTTACATATTTTAACTGAGTAAAGATTTTTTTTAATTAATAATCACAACGCCATTTCGAAAGAAGATGGCGGATCAAGCAAATTATGATAATGATAAAACAAAATGCATTGAAATTTTCCGGAAGCTGCTATGTGAGATAATCTACAATAGATAGAATTTCTATTGGAATCTACCTTAAAGTGGGGCATTAGGTTACTTGTCAGTGTTACTGATATTTGTGATATGCATATTCTGTTGCATATAGGACAAAGAGTTTCAATACTTGCAGCTTGTCTGCTTCGTATTTCTCCTCTTGGTTCCTGATAACTACACTAGTAACTATTTTACACTCCATTGGACTCAATCTACTGATATTTGCACTTCTATTCATTTTTTAGCGTGCCGTGCAATATACGAGGGTCATCCAGAAAGTAAGGTTACAACATTTATGTCGAATCGAAAAATGCTTGTATTTAATTGAAATTCACAAGATACTTCTCAAATATATTAAACTATTTTTCAACGTAATTGATGTCGAGATCGAGACATTTATGTAGTCGGGGCACCAGCTTTTATATGCCAGTGTCATAGACCTCCGCCACCAGCTCTTTCAGCCACTTCTTCACAGCTTCCTCGACCTCCTGATCGTCGAAAAATTGTTGGGGTGTAGTATCACACCCACGTGTCACCCCCCGTCACGATAGAGTCCAGAAAAGCTTCTCCCTCTTGTGCAAAACGATCCAAAAATTCACGCGCGGCGGTCACGCGATTTTGACGGTGCTCCGGTGTGAGCATTCTGGGCACCCATCTCGCACACAACTTCTTGTAACCAAGTTTTTCCGACACAATATTACCAAGGAGACTTCGAGAAATTTCAGAAAATTCTTTGTGAAGGTCGTCAAGCGTCACATGGTTGTCATTTTGCACTTGTTCTTCAATTTTTTGCACAAATTAGTCAGAGATCACTGCCTTGCCTCGTCGTGAATATCAGTACGGCCTTCTCTGAACAACCTAACCCACTTTGTGACATATTGTCGACTCATCACATCACAACCATAAACTTACACGAGCTTTCAATGGATATTCGCGGCGGTATTGTTCTGCAAAGTCAAAAAATGGAAGACCGCGCGGGTCTCGCACGGACGGGAGGTGACGGGAGCCCGCGACGACCTCTCCATCGGAAGAATTTACTGTGACTGAATAAAATGGCCGACAAACATGCGAGACCAAACAAACTTACCATTAGGATCCCCCCTACACGCCAGGTGCACCAACTTTGAAACAAAAAAAATCTCCCGGCCTCAGGAGCCCTTGTAACCTTAGTTTCTGGATGACCCTCGTATCCTTGTATATCTCATGCGCTGTCTACCGTGGTTTTTTCTGCCATCCACCAGCTTACCAAAGAGGATATTTTTTGAAAGTCTAGATTCAGGCACGTGAGTTGTTGTACATGTCAAGATCAACGCACGTGAGCACGTGTTTTGTTTTATTTTATATTTAAGACATTTTTTTTCTTTCAGTTCCACCAAGCCACTTAGAGATACTCGACGAGTTACGTCGTCCCCTGGAAAAAACAACCAGACAATACAGAGAAGGAGAATTGGTACATCTCACCTGCCAAGCCCACGGAGGTAAGTTCTACATATTTTTTTAAATTAATCGTGAATAACGAAAGATTGAAACAAGTTATGGGATTTTGCTATATTTTTTTATTTTTATTTATTTATTTATTTAACACTTGTATTGCAAATACAATACAGCGGACTTATTGCCAAGCGGCAATCTCTTCCAGGCAACCAGACAAAAGTTAATTAAGCAAGTTACATGGTTGCATAAATCATTCAAATGACTTTCTATCCCCACGAAATCCGTGAGCATTTGTCCACGAGCTCCACAAAGATGGACAATCATTCGAACATTCTTCTTCACATAAAGTGAGATATCATCAATCAAAAGAAAACGAAGGAATGGTGGAGAGGAAAGGAAAAGAAAAATCGGGAATGAAACACGTTATTTTACTCACTAGAAATTAAGAGTTTTTTCAGTCACCTCTTAAAGCATGCCAAGAACGAAGCGAAACTTATATTGGTTTGTAACTAATTCCAGAGTCTCACTGCATGGACAGTAAAGGACGACGTAAAAAAAGAAGAGCGGTAAACCGGAAAGGCCAATAAATAATCTCTGTTTGAGCGTAGCGCTAATCCATGATCGGAAAGACGCTGAAAATTTTCGTCGAGATAAGAGGGGGTGGCGGGACAGTTAAGGTTATTATCAATAGACAGTATGTGAATTCAGCGTCTATTTCTAACACTCAACTAGTTTAATGCCTACTGGTATGGAGTTATATGATTTTATTTTATTTTTTAACCTGGCGAGTTTATTGCCTTGTTGCAATCTCTTCCAACCAACCAGAAAGCTGTTTTTATAGGCCCTTAGTGTTAACCAGACTGGAATCCTTTTTAAAAAAATCTGGGTTCCAGCGGGAATCGAACCCGCAACCTCCGGATCGGCAAACAAGTCTCTTACCACCAGGCCACAGAGGTCGTCTTATTTTATATTTTACTACGGATACGGAAACTGAGATCAAAGTAGAACTTATTTAGTTATTTTTATACAGCTTCCATGTACAGCTTAAAGCTAATTATATGTGCCGAATGGCGTGCCGTAAATGGCGTGCCGAATTCAATAAATGTAAAGGGAGGATAACCATTTAGACTCGATCGGAGCGTGGTTGTTATTGCGACAAGAGTTTGAGTACTTGGGCTTGCAAGATGAATGACTTGTGGAAAAGATTTTTGTGGGCTCTTGAGTGTGGGTTTCTTTTTGTTGTTTTATATTTGTATTTTTGTATGTTTTTGTTTTTATTCTTATGATTGTGTGCGGTATATTATGGGATGAACATTTTTGGTCTTTCTGGAGTGATAATGTGTGAGGAGTTTGATTTCTTATGATGTTTCCAGTTGTAATTAAATGTCCATGTTTGTCAGATTGATGAGAATGTGCAACGGGGTTTGTTTTTGTGTTATCGAAAATCGGAAAGAAGTATCGATTTATTTTTTCATGCTAAATATCCTCAGTGAGATACAGACAAAAGCCTAGTTTACTAGGGACACGACAAACGAAAGGCAACAAACCCAGATCCATTAAAATTGTATAATATGTCCAAATTAAATTACCTGTTGTTTTTTCGCAAATTATGTATATTTTGTGTCGTATGTAATAAATAAATAAAAATAAAATAAATATAAAAAAACAGCCCTTAAATAAATAAAGGTGACCTCCGTGGCCTGATGGTAAGACATTTGTCTGCCAATCCGGAGGTTACGGGTTCGATCCCCGCTGGAATTTTTTTAAATAGGATTTCAGTTTGGTTTTCACTTAGGTCCTATAAAAACATATTTCTGGTTGGTTGGAAGAGATTGCCACATGGCAATAAACTCGCCAGGTTAAAAAAATAAAAATTATATATGAAAATACTATATCTTCGAAACAACTTACATTACTTAGAAGGCTCCGTACCATTTTCTAAATGGTTGAAGATGTCACACTCTTGATGATTTGGGTTCTTAGTATCGGTCGGATTCTAGGACACATTATTCCTTAATCGGATTTATAAAACGGACGTGAAATATTTAATGGATATTTGATTGGGGCTGTGAGGATGACAACATGGTGGTAGAGAATAAAGGATAGAATTTTACATTTATTAATGTTATAAATGTACATATTAATGTACAGTGGAAATCGCTTAACACGAAATCATGGAGATAAAAATATTATTTCTCCTAATCCTTTCCTTTCCGGTGCTACAAAAACGCGTGTTCCGGTGCTATGTATTCAATACACATTAATACACATGTGAAAAAATTAAAATCGGAAGAAAAAGAGGATATTCATAGCCAATCGCTTAAATTAATTAAATTTGAAGTCAAAAGTGATAATAATTTAAATGTAATTGCTGAAAACATGAAAAAACATCGGCCGACGTTCACAAAACGGGCACAGAGACCACGTCGTATGGATGTCCGCGAGCTACTGAGACGGGACTCGGAACACTAGCACTGTGTGTTATACCTCGAAGGAAGAAACAACTGCGAACTGAGATTCTATTTCTTGCGTTCCCATATTTATTTATTTATTTATTTTTTCAAAACAGGCTTAGCCCAATTACTTTGAAAAATACAAGACATTAAAAAAGAAGAAAAATTACATGGAATTTTTTTTTTAATTATATAAAAATTAAAAATAATGCATTTGTATACAAACGAGTATATGCACACAAACATATGATACATATATATTCAGTCACTTAAGTATGTTGATGAGTGCTTTCTAACTCGCTTAATCTAAGAAGAAAATTTACTTTTGCTTTTGGTAATGTGATATGAAATATGTCAATATCCGAAACAGTCCAGTTCAGAAGAGTTAAGACCCTTCCAACAGGCATAGCGGCTGGAAGACCCGTTCTTGCGTATGTTATTGAGAACAGTTCTTGCCGGCGCAGTCTAGTGTAATTGTTAGGAACATTTAACGCTAATCTTTGTAGTAATGCTGGACAGCTCACAACTCCTCGAACGAGTTTGACAACGTATACCAGGAGACGCAGATCTCTTCTTACGCTCAAGGAGTTATACATATACCGAAGTAGAGTGAGAGTGAGACGTGAATAGCGTCACTTCCTCACCCATTGTGTTTTTTTAGAATGAATATACCTACGTCACACACTGGCACACGTTTGATTGCATTGGTGAATTTATTCCCGATGTTCACAAAATATCTCTGATGTGACCGATAAGTGTTAATTATTATTAATATAATTTTTTTATTCAATGCGTAAATGTATTACGGAGGAATACCTAAAATCTGAACTCAATATTTATTATGTTTATAGAGATATTAAAGTTTTTAGAAGCAATGTGTACTAGTTACACATCACAGGGAAGGAAGGGTTAAAAGTAGTATACGTAAGTATGTACCTTCCTAAGGTTTGCGATTATTTTAACATGTCGATCTAGTCCAGCTATCGGCAACCTATGGCACCCGTGCCACGGTTGGCACGGCACAAATATTAAAATTCTTCTGTATAATTGAAATCAAACTAGTGTAACTACAATATAATAGTGAAATTCTTCAGTGTTATAGTTACACTAGTTTGATTTCAATGGCGATGGGGGCGATCGCCCCCGTCCCCGTAGGATTTCTAAATTACATGCATAATTTCTTAAACGAAACGGCTCGTTTTTAGGGAAACATCCAAAAAATTCTCGCTGTGCGATTCAGTTTCTTAACCGAAATTGTCAGTTTTTGAGGAGAAAAATCCATAAACTTTTAATGCGCGAAACCACGCATTTATTTGAAACAGGGCCTCCAAATTATATTTCGCATGGGGTGATATAAGTAATTTGAATTATAATTAAGTAATATAATAGTAATCAAATGAATATTCAATTTCTTTAAGAATGCTGGACCCGTCAGTGGCACGCGGAGTGTACAATACTCGTACTTTAAAAAAAAGTGGCACTTCAGTGCACATAGGTTGCCGACCACTGGTTTAATCCTTAGAAAGTAAGTCATAAACAATTTGACATCTACACAACGTCCTGCATATTTTTTTGTTCTTCAAATATACAAAATCTTTTCGTATAAAGCGTTTTTTTTATATCGTATTAAAAGTAAATAAATGTGTGAAATTATGTAGCATTTTGTCGCGACCAAAATACTCGTATTATTTCGTGCTAACCGATTTTTCGTGTTAAGCAACTTCCACTGTACTTATATTTTTTTATATGTCACACACGTATATATGTGTATGTACATACAGAAAGAAAGGATAGAGATAAATACATAAATATTTTATATTATAATATACTACGAAGATGGGGGGAGGGGGGATAACAGTGAAGATGTCAATATCCGAGACCCTATTCTAAACGGACAGCCCTCAAAACAAAGGAAAAAGAGTTTGCAAGTTAGTTCTTAAGGGTGTCCTATTTTGAACTTTAGTATTCGAATATAGTTCTCTTTTCGAACTGTCTAATCAAAGATTGTTTAATTTGACATCTGGCATATCGAGAGACCTCGTAAATTTACAATGCAGCGTTTTAAAACGAAAAAATATAAAAAAATCTTGCAGCCGTTTTATGATAATTTGTGTTGTATTGTAAATACGATTTACAAACTTTAACTTCTTATTATTTACGAACATTGATCCTATGTGTCTTCTTAACGTTGAAATGAATAAACTGTAAAGTTTTGAAAATTATTTTCAAAAAACAATGAACTCATTTTCAATAAAAGACACCCTATACTTATTTTTATTTTATTTATTTATTTATCACTTAGTACAAAAACAATATGTTGGGTTTATTGCCAGGCGGCAATCTCTTCCAACCAACTAGACAAAAGTAAATAAAGCAAAGTTACATGGTCGCAAAAAAAGTCAAATGATTATTCATGTAATTTATGGGCATATACAAGTAAATGTGAGATATCATAAATCAAATGAAATGGAAGGGATGGTGGAGAGGAAATAAAAATGAGGATTGAAACACTTTATACATTATTACTGACAAGAAATTAAGAGTTTTTCAGTCGCTTCCTAAAGCATGCCAAGGACGCAGCGAATATAATATTGGTTTGTAACTGGTTCCAGAGTCTCGCTGCATGGACAGTAAATGACGACGTAAACGAAGAAGAGCGGTGAACTGGGAAAGACAATAAACAATCTTCGTCTGAGCGTAGCGCTAGTTCATGGTCAATCTAAGCTAATTAATATTTATCTTTTCAAATAGTGGTAAGGAAGATAAAACCACATATTTTCAAACAAAGTTGAATAAGATGTTGCTCTCATCAGTATTTTAAATATATGTGACGAGACTCTCAAGTCCTCCTTACGCTTAACACTTGCCACCCTGTGATGGATAGCGAGTGACCAGGACTTATATTTTATTTTATTATTTGACGTTATTATACATAATAAAATGATTTTTATAGCTAATTACAAAAAATAACCTAGCAGATTTTGCATAACTTTTATTTAAAACATACATTTTTTACTGGACGCTTAACGTCCAGCACCGTGGCTGGCGGAATTGTTTAGCACAGTAAGGCAAGTGTTAAAAGATAATATCCTAACATGTTCAAAATAAACCTTTTAGGATAAAGTCAGAGGTAAAAACCGCACTCCTGCAAGTAGAGATATCTTAAATATTTAGTTTGGACTTTACAATCATTTGATAGTAACATATCCTCCACAGGCTCTACAGAAAAACTCTATATCCCAACTTGCTACATACCAAAGCACTGTAGAAGGATTCGACAACCTATCCCCATATAAATGACTTCTCGTGTTACAAACCCCAATACCCTATTAGCAAACTCACAGTTCCTCCAAATGAAAGCCTACTGTTTAATGTAATATCCAAGTATGTATTCTAGTCTACGAATCAGAAGTTCGTTTGAGTACTGTATTTTTACCTACCCTAAGTAGTTTTCAAGAGATTATGAATTATTTTTTCAAAAACTACCCCTAAATCCGTTTTTTTTTATATTGTTAAACCGTACAGAAAAGGGGTATTACTTATGTTATAAGATTTTATTAGGACAGAAATTTACTCGCGGTAGAATAAGATTTTTTTAAAATAAATTCCCAGTTCTAAGTGAACATTATGTGTATATTTTTCACTTTTAAACCATAGCAAGATCAAAACTAATGTAGCTGCTCCCGCTTGGCCCAGCGTTGTCTTTCGTTGTAATTACTCGAGAAGCCCTGTCGCGAGTTCAGTTTTAAAAGTTACGGGGCTGGCTCTTTTATATGTCCAGTGTATGCAAAGTAAACGGGTAACTATTCCTACGGGTTACTGTACTTTACATAATAATTAATATACGACGCTATTTAACAAAACACAATGGAATGAAACGATATTAACCCTAAACTTATGTTATATTCATAACGTGACTTAACTTTCCGTGAACGAGTCATAACCTAATGTATAATAACATGTAAAGTAATTATAACTAACGTTTCATATTATCTATGATAATATGCATAAATATAATGTATCATCTATCAATGCATAATGTACCAAACCCTAATGTTGGCTATCGTACCCTAAGGGTGCTTAAGTTACTCAACGTAACATATACAACCATAAATTGACATAACATAACTTACAATATTGTGATGCAACAAAACATAAAAACTGTAACTTGACATAGCATAGTCGGCCGTATCGTGATGTAACGTAACATAATGTAAATAACTTGACATAACATAAACTACCATCTCATATGTGACGTAAAATAAAAAACCCGTAACTTAACGTAACATAACTCACCATATCTCAATGTAATGTAACGTTAAGAACCGTAACATAAACTAACATATCGTGATGTAACTTACCATTTTGTAGCGTAATGTTACGTCAACAACCGTAACGTAACGAAATATAACCTACCATATTGTGATGTTACGTTACGTAAGCAATAATTATTTAATGTGATATACTCGTAACCTACCTTATAATTTCTGAACTATCACCTTAACGGCTGAGATACTGTTCAGTTCAAGTATATGTGTTTAAAACCCAATTAACTTTGTTTCTTATCACTACACGCAGTTCGACACTCATATCTCTTTCATCATCTGAGAAAACACTACCTAAATCGCACAATTCTTCATCTAATCTTGCATAACATTTAGATAACTATTTAAAAAAATTAAGAATTTTATTGAATTTAAAAAAAATTATCATAGTTTTCGCCCAGGCACAGGCGGCACTAAATCTCAGATACGCCCCTGACTGTTGGCTTAATTATGGGGGGCAAAGCTTAATTTCATAATTAACGAACAATTTTAAGTGGCTAATTATTTTGCTCTGGGTGTTTTAGGTTCAGTATGGCGGTGCGCCTTTGGGATTTATAAAATACAACATTCATGTAGGTAACTTTTGGCTACTAACGAGAGTGCATTAATGTGGTAAAAGGGTGAAAGAGAAACTAAGTGTTTTAATTCTGAATTAATTATGTTGGGATAAAGTAACAGACGACCTCGTTTCATAATCCATCACGGAGTGGTTCTCCAAATTAAGAGGTATACAGAGCTTAATTTGAAAGAGACAGACATAGATTTTGGCCCATCCATCATATACATGTTTGAAATAAGGGGTGTAATCTATAGATTGGCCTGATTTACACATGTCTAGACCCTAGTCTGTTTTCAATATAGCTGCTAGACTAATATATGGTAGTTATAAATACTGTCGTATTGGTCCGCTTCTAAAAAGTCTTCAGTGGCTTAAGTGTCACCAATGGATTGGTTTCACGTTTAGGAGATGTGTCCTAGAGGGAGAGATGATGATGATGATTTGTTGATAAATAAAACACGTTTTCGATCGCAATGCGGAAAGAGAGAAATTTTATTGGTAACGTAGGTATTTATACTATTCCCACGTGTGTGCGGGAATGCGAGCAAGATATTTCGCCGTCTCGTTTCTGCATCCGCAAAACGATTAATGTCTAATGTAGGTGATAATTTATTTACGGAACTGGCGAGACAGATGTGGTTCGTTCTCGCTCTAGAATGGAATGCGCTCCGCTCCCGGCAATGAGTTGAATGACCGGCGCGTGAACTTGGTACTTGTTTGTTTTGCATTGCTAAGGAATGCAAAGGTCATTTAATCGGTCATTGACCGCGTGTGCGACCGCCACACACACTTTATGTATTTTTTGATCAAGTCCCTTAATGAGACGTCTCCATTGTATATTTTGAATATGTGTCTTTGAGATGTTCCTTCGGGGAGAAGTAGCGCTTTAAGGTCGATTTATTCTTCCCCTAATAAATTACTTATTCAGCTTTGCTTACTCCCCGACCAACCAAAACGAGGTGCAACTTTGCACCCCGTCCGAAATTGGTCGTATCCTTGACAGACTTAAAACACGAAAAGCACCCGGTCCCGACAATATACACAATAGCCTTCTTAAACAGTTACCACTCAAAGCGAGGATTTTTCTTACTAAAATAATAAATGCCTCACTCCTTAATGGCTATTTTCCGAGTATTTGGAAAGTAGCCAACATTGTTCCTATCCACAAGCCAAATAAACCTACCGAAAATCCAACTAGCTACAGGCCCATCAGCCTTCTTCCAGGTCTTGGCAAGATCCTTGAGAGAGTGGTTGCCTCAAGGCTAGTGTTCCATCACGAATCCAATAATACATTCCCTCATGAGCAATTTGGATTTAGAACAAGACACAACACGGTCCAGCAACTTACCCGTGTCGTGGAAGACGTGTCGATGGGCTTCAATAGGAACAGAAGTACTGGCATGGTACTGCTGGACCTTGAGAAGGCTTTTGATACTGTCTGGCATGATGGCCTTCTTCACAAACTTCTCCTCACTGGCACTCCACTCTATCTCGTGAAACTACTTCAATCCTACCTTTCCAATAGAAGTTTCACAGTCACCACTCATCATTCTACGTCATCCGCCAGGCCCATCCCTATGGGTGTCCCCCAAGGCAGTATACTTGGACCATGTCTATTTAACATTTACACACACGACATTCCTACTCCCCCAAACTGTAAACTCGCACTCTTTGCTGACGATGCGGCATGCTACGCATCGTCACTCAAGGTGGATCGAGCTGGTCGCCGTCTTCAGATTGCTCTTGAGATCCTTGAGAAATACTACCAGGACTGGAGGCTCAAAATCAATGACGCCAAAACTGAGGCCATCATGTTCTCCCGAAAAATCAAGGAAAGAGTGCCGTCGATGCCCTTATTCATCGGTGGTTGCCTGGTTGAGTGGCAGGACGTGGTTAAATACCTCGGCCTGCACCTTGACCGGCGACTGACGTGGAAAACCCATTTGAATACCATCAGACAGAAGGGTCACAAGGGCATAGGGGCTATCAGTTCGATATTTCATCGACGCAGCTTCCTTTCACCCAAAAATAAGCTCCTCCTCTATAAAACCCTTATTCGTCCTATCTTGACCTATGCTGCACCCGTTTGGGGTAGTGTGAGCAACACGGATCACCTGAAACTCCAGAGAGTGCAGAACAAGGCATTCAAGATATCTTTTAACACCCATCCCAGAACAAATCTTACCCGACTTCACGCTGAACAGCGAGAAGAAACCCTACAACACCACATTCTCGCTTGGACCGTGAAGTTCTATAAAAGCCAACAAAATCACAGAAATCCCTTAGTCGCTGCCCTGGGGGCTTACGAGAGTAAATCCGACCTACCCTTCCGTTATAAGCACAAGCTCCCGAAGCATTATCTGTTGCCTGACTAGTCCACCTTCAGTATTAGCTGGGACGACCAAGGTCTGAGTGAATGTGATGGAATACAAGTAGCCTGAACGAGTGGACTTGTTTTTGCTGAATAATTAGTGTAAGAATTGTTATCTAGTTATAAGTAGTATGTAGGTGTTAATTATTTCTAAGATCTCATATATTAAGATTGAATAAATAAAATAAAATGATATGTAGGAAAATAAGATTAAATAAGTTCATAAATTATAACATATAATTAAGATTAGTTAAGTAATAAATTTGTATATAGGTATAGCCTCGACAAATGTTTGTATAATAATTTACTTGTTTAATAAAAAAAAAAAAAAAAAAAACTTATTCTAAATTGATCTGATAATGAGGGGTACTGCAATAAAGCTTTTACCGTTGCTGATTCTATAGTGTGGAATTATCTGCCTCTTAGCGGCGTGTGCAGCTTTAGGAAGCACTTAAAGCCAACCCTTTTTGGGCGGTTTTATCAAAATTTATGAGGTTATATGAACACTACACATTACACTACACTGAAGCTATAGCCAAATGTGTTATTATTGTATCACATTTCGGAAGATCTACAAAATTTTTTTTGTAGTTCATCTTCTTTTGTAGTTTATCTTCTTTTTTAGTTCGTATTCTTATCCTTAAACTCAATGTATGTATATGTTTCTATGTATGTGTGTAATTTATTTTGTAATATTTAAAAACTCTCATTTTCCTCATTATCTGCATAAATTCAATTTTCGCCCTGAGCATCGCCCTGAGCATCGCCCTGAGCATCGCCCTGAGCATCGACTATTCTTTCTATCTGGTGATGACAAGATTTTATGTTCAAACGTTTTACACATAATTCAATACATCATATTTTGCTTTTCCCTCGGCTCGGTTTTGGAGAGATCCTCCTAACTTAAATATGTCATTAATCCTTATCAATTTCTGCCGACTTCCATGGTCTAATGGTTAATATTCACGCTTAGCATTAGTTTCGTGGCGTATTCGCTTCCAAACTCGTGTTACTCTTAGACCGTTTTACGTCTGAATCAAAGGTTTTATATAGGTTATAAACTGCTGATCGTAAATTCTTATAACGCATTTAAGCAACGCAAATGGTGCTATATAACATAAATATTTGCCTAGCGAAAGACTACAGCAGATCAAACTTGCCGATCGTCTTGGAACATATATGGATGTATATTTTTTTCGAATTTAAATGACACTCTAATATGATCACAAGTAAAATGTGTGATGGTATGTATGGATGCATATTTTCTTTCGAATTTAAATAACATTCCAATATTATCACGAGTAAAATGTGTGATGGTATGTAAAGATGTATATTTTTTTCGATTTTAAAGAACATTCCAACATGATGGTATGTATGGATGTATATTTTTTTCGAATTTAAATAATATTCCAATATGATCTCCAATAAGATGGGTGTGATGGTATGTATGGATGCATATTTTCTTTCGAATTTAAATAACATTCCAATATTATCACGAGTAAAATGTGTGATGGTATGTAAAGATGTATTTTTTTTTCGATTTTAAACAACATTCCAACATGACGGTATGTATGGATGTATATGTTTTTCGAATTTAAATAACATTCCAATATGATCTCCAGTAAGATGGGTGTGATGGTATGTATGGATGTATATTTTCTTCCGAATTTAAATAACATTCCAATATTATCACGAGTAAAATGTGTGATGGTATGTAAAGATGTATATTTTTTTCGAATTTAAACAACATTCCAACATGATGGTATGTATATGTTTTTCGAATTTAAATAACATTCCAATATGATCTCCAGTAAGATTGGTGTGATGGTATGTATGGATGTATATTTTCTATCCGAATTTAAATAACATTCCAATATTATCACGAGTAAAATGTGTGATGGTATGTAAAGACGTATATTTTTTTCGAATTTATACAACATTCCAACATGATGGTATGTATGGATGTAATTTTTTTTCGATTTTAAATAACATTCCAATATGATCACCGGTAAGATGGTGTGATGGTATGTATAGATGTATATTTTCTTCCGATTTTAAATAACATTCCAATATGATCACGAGTAAAATAGTGTGATGGTATGTATGAATGTATATTCTTTTCGAATCTAAATAACATTCCAATATGATCAAGTGTAAAATAGTGTGATGGTATGTATGGATGTAAAAAATTTTAATCTAAATATCATTCCAATATGATAACCATTTTTTTCATAAGCGCGAATGAATGAATGAAAGCATATCTGAAGATTATCAATTCATAACACGCTGCCTTAACTGCATCAATTTATGATCCAACATCAAATCCTTGCAAATTACTACTTTAAGGATCTACAGGACAACTTCGATAAACTACACATATTTCTATCAATATTATTTTTGAATTTAAACGTTACTTTTATACTTGCTAGTTCGATTCATGGAGGTCATAATTTCTATAGTATTACTCGTATATTATATTTTTGATGTGAACAATACAACGTGGTGAATTTATTACCTTGTAGCAATCTCTTCCATGCGACCAGAAAGATGTTAAACAAGCCTGTTGGGAAAAACAGACTGAAACCTTTTATCACATCAACCAGACGATAAACCTGTAAGACCCTGTGTTCCGACCCGAGGGTTGCAGGTTCGATTCTCGCTGGAACCCAGTTTTAAAAAAATAAAAGATTTTCAGTCTGCTTTTCATTAAGGCCTCATAAACATGTATGGATGACCATTGACGACCTCCGTGGCCTGGTGGTCAGACACTTGTCTGCCGATCCGGAGGTTGCGGGTTCGATCCCCGCTGGAACCCAGATTTTTTAAAATATGATTCCAGTCTGGTTAACACTTAGGGCCTATAAAAACCATATTTCTGGTTGGTTGGAAGAGATTGCCACATGGCAATAAACTCGCCAGGTTAAAAAAAACATCTTACTGGTTTGTTGAAAGAAATTTCCACATGGTAATAATCTCACAAAATTGTACTGTTTACATAACATATAAAGTGGTATATATGATACGCTTGGGCGCTGCTATAGCTGCCCGACGTGATTTATTTAGTATTACAGGGTTCGAGTCCCTAGCTAGAGCGTCCTTCAGGAGAGTTTACTCTTTAAATGGCGCTACATAAAATTGACCCATTAAATTGAAATTAAAAAAACTGGGTTATAACGGGCATCAAACCCACGACGACGGAAAACAGACATATTAATATCTAGGCCACGAATATAGTTCAGTTCAGTTCGATCCCATCACCATCCACACTGTTATGAAGGACGAAATAAGTACCCTTCCAGCGCGATCTACACTAGAAGATCGACATCTTCTTTTTTTCATGAGCGCCACGTCACGTAGTGACGAAGAAGGAACTGCTTTATAGTACTCCTTCTTCGGTGGCGACACACTTGAGTGTGAAAATAATATTATTGACGACGGACTTAAGATCCGATCACGAAAGAAAGGGAAATGATTCGAGGCGTAGTAATTTTTTTCTTAAAAAGTAGCTTAACACTTGCCACCCTATGATGGATAGTGAGGGACCAGGACTTACATAATAAAATAATTTTATAGCTAATTACAAAAAATAACCTAGCAGATTTTGCATTATTTTAATTTAAAACATACATTTTTCACTGGATGCTGAGCGTCCAGCACAGTGGCTGGCGAAATTGTTTAGCACAGTAAGGCAAGTGTTAAAGCCTGGAGTTCAAACAGCCTAGCAAGTTGCCAGTACTTTCATAGAAAATTTCAAATGCAAGAATACTATCATTTAGCTCGCCACTAGATCGCAGAAGGCATTCAGCCTGAAGATATAAGGCTAAGTGGCGTTCCCTTTGGAAATTCCTGACTACCAGGTCACAGACAGTCATTTAATTATTTTTTGTAGTGTCAATTACATTTTTACTTCACGCTTCTTTCCGGGTGTCGCAACCGGAAAAGGAGTCAATTTGAGGAATTCTTCTTCGTCACTACGTGACGTAACGCTTATAAAAAAGATTTCGATTTTCTAGTGTAGACAGCGCTGAATGGGGACTTATTTTGTCCCCCATAACAGCGTGGGTAGTGGTGGGATCAAACTGAACTGATCCCATCATAATTTCCTTGGTTTTCCTAAAACACACCGTCCACTCACGTTATGTTAATCTCTCTTCATTCATTCCTTCCACATTCTCAAACCACCTCAGAGTGTTCTTCTTGATCCGACTTAATACTGTCGTCATGTTGTTTTTTCTCTAAGTTCGCTTACACTTACAGTTCAAAAATTAAAAATAGAAATATGCGATAAACGACGGTAAGAGAATTCAGTTTATGTTTATACGATTTTAATTTAATACTGAACGATAAAATAAATCAAAAGTTAATATGCCAAGATATAATCGGGGATCGTCAGTATGGCGAGAAAGATTCATGAATATTTATAAATCTGGCAGCCACAGGCGCCGACCACGGTAGTTAGTCCACAAAATCTACTAAGTGATCTTCTTACACCCGTTTCATTACGCTGCCGCTATCCAACAGGCCCATTTTTCACGCGGCTCGAAGATGCGACGTGATTGCAATTCGAAACGTCAAAAAAAATAAACTCAAATATTTCGGTTAGTATTTTATTATCGCATATGAAAAGAGCGATACATGAACTAAATAATTAACAAAAAAGGTTTTTTTTTTTGAAAATATGATCTCGGCAAAAGCAGACAAACGCTTCGTCATATATTAAGAATTTTTAAATTCGATTAAAGGGGTTAATGTAATATTTTTATAAGTAATGTAACATTTTTCAATAAGAAATGTTACATTTTTCAATAAATAACGTAAAATTTTTCAAAGTTTGCTACTATTTTATTTAATTATCTGCTTCTTAAAACTTTCTTGGGAAAGAAAAACTTCAAAAAAATATTTGTAGATCGTCCGATATGTGATAATAACACATTTGGCTTTAGATGTAGTGCTCATTTAACTTCATAAATTTTAATAAGACTTCCCAAAAAGAGTTATCTTCAAACGTTTCCTAAAGCTGCACACGCCACGCATATATCTAACACTAAGAGATTATTCCACTTCAGATACCATTCCGCGCCACAGAAAGCAACTGAAAAAACTCAAATTTCATTCAACATTCCTGATTCCTGAACCAGTTACAAACCAACAATAGACTTGCTCCGTCCTTGGCATACTTTAAGAAGCGACTGAAAAAACTCAAATTTCATTCAACATTCCTGATTCCTGAACCAGTTACAAACCAACAATAGACTTGCTCCGTCCTTGGCATACTTTAAGAAGCGACTGAAAAAACTCAAATTTCATTCAACATTCCTGATTCCTGAACCAGTTACAAACCAACAATAGACTTGCTCCGTCCTTGGCATACTTTAAGAAGCGACTGAAAAAACTCAAATTTCATTCAACATTCCTGATTCCTGAACCAGTTACAAACCAACAATAGACTTGCTCCGTCCTTGGCATACTTTAAGAAGCGACTGAAAAAACTCAAATTTCATTCAACATTCCTGATTCCTGAACCAGTTACAAACCAATAATAGACTACCTCCGTCCTTGGCATACCTTAAGAAGCGACTGAAAAAACTCATATTTCATTCAACATTCCTGATTTATTCCTAATTCCTGAACCAGTTACAAACCAACAATAGACTTGCTTTGTCCTTGGCATACTTTAAGAAGCGACTGAAAAAACTCAAATTTCATTCAACATTCCTGCTTCCTGAACCAGTTACAAACCAATAATAGACTAGCTCCGTCCTTGGCTTACCTTAAGAAGCGACTGAAAAAACTCATATTTCATTCCACATTCCTGATTTATCTTTCCTTTCCACCGTCCCTTCCTTTTCCTTTGATTGATGATATCTTATTTTTACTTTTACTATGGGTATGTACGAGTACAAGCATATTGTTAATAAATTTCTTAAAAATTAATAATCATTTGAATATTTCATGCGAGCATGTTACTTCATTTATTTACTATGTCTGATTAGTTGAAAGAGATTGCTCCCCACATCGTTTTTTTTTTACAATAAAGCGATAAATAAACTGGATGAGAATTGTTTTTTTAGTGCCTGATTTAAATTCAAATTTAGTTTATATCTTGTTTTGACATAGTATCGTAATTTCGCTACATTTGATAAAAAGTCACCTTTGTATGTGACGTTAAATGCTTCGTTTATCTTGTTCCTTATTACTACACTTCGGTAATTAGTTTTGTTCTTTAGACAACATTAGTAAGCTTAATATTCTAAATTACTCTTAAGAGATCATTTACGATCTTCCATAATGTCTAGTTACTTTTTTGAGTTTTTATTGTTCTAAAACCTTTTTATTTTTAAATGTGTGTTGCCAGTAGTCAGGTATAATCAATCACCATCATCATTAACATTATATGCGTTAAATTCGCAGCTTATGACTGATTCAAGTAAACAGTTTACATTAATCAAACTGTCATACATGCCATCACGCTATATCCCTTTTGGATATGGTAAATTTCCACATAGACAGCAGAGTATTTGTATCGTCCACATCCAGCTATCTCCCCCCCCTCCCCTCTCTCAACCCCTTAATTCCGTGAATTTATTGACCTCCCCTCGTATGACCGTGTTGTCAACACGTAGAGTGACGAATCACGAGTTCCGTGCTTACTCCAGTGTTTCTTAACCAAATATTGTATTTCGCCCACTCTTAAACCTATGTTGAAGCTTAACAATAAACGAAAGAAAAAAAAAAGATAAATTAATCGCAGTAATAAAAATCACTGGAAATCAACTTGTTTTATTTAAATAAAAATCACCTGGAATTTTTAATACATACAAAATAAGGTTCATGAATATTGTTTTTAATTCCCAACCATTTGGGACGCGATACCCAAACGAGTAATAAGAAAGGTTTACACAGCGAAAGGGTCAGTTATTATTAATTCAGCGCCCATTTCATTAGGCGGCCCTACGTTAATAGATTAATTAAAAAATCTTACACGCCCCTGACACGCCCGTGGTAAACTTGATGAAATTTTCAATTATTCATTTATTAAATCTCTTCCAGTCAACACCAGTGGTCAGAAAACTTTAAAAACAAAACAGTTACTTTGTACAGTGTATTACACTTTCGTTATACACAAAACAACCTGACGGGCTTATTGCCTTGTCGTAATATCTTTCAATCAACAAGAAATATTTTTAAAATACCTTGAGTGAAAACCAGACTGTCAAAAAATCTGGGTTCCAACGGGAATTGAGCCTGCAACCTCCGGGTTGAGATACATACGTCTTACTAACTAGACTACTCGTGGATTTATTGCCTTTAGAATCTCTTCTAACAACCTTGTACATTGGATTGAATGACGATAGATGTTAGGACAGAAAGGTTGTGTTTTCGGTCATTATATGAGTGTTATCGATTACTCCTCGCATCTGCATACCTTTAGAAATATTTCGTAAGACAACCATAGAATACTTAAAGGGCAGACAAACTAAAAACACACCTTTGTAGATCTTCCGATAATGTATAGTAACATAGTCGGCATTGGGTGCTATATTACTTGTAGTGTTTATATACAATATAATAATAACATTTGGCAAAACCTGCCAAAAAGAGTTGTCTTCAAGTGTTAACTTACTTGTATACTGCGCACGCTACTCATTCTAACAATTAGAGGAAGACAATTCGACGCCACATGACCAGCATTGGTATAACCCTGTTATAATAATTTACCCCCTTGGATCGATTGGGAACAATCAATTGATTTATTTATTTTACACATGACAATTTCAATTTTTTTAACTTTTTTTTCAAGTTTTTAAATTTTTAAATATAGTTAAAAAAAATAGTTTTTCAAGGTAGGAACGATACAAAAATATTTATTAAAGTTTCATACTAAATTTAAAAGCAATCGGTTGGATAGAACTTGAGATTTTATGTCGACCAGGTTGAAAAAAGTTGTTTCGGGAAAAACGCGTTTAAAGTTTTAAGATTATTGTCTGAGTCATTCCGGTGCGGCGTAATTGCTGCCACATTTACAGCTATAACTTCGTAAATATTGTGAATTTTTAAATTTTCTTTTGAGAACCTATTCTTAAAGGTCTAAACTTTAAGAATATGCAACAACAAAAAAAGATGTTTAAAAATTTCTAGAGTAAAAAACCCCCTTAAGTCGCTTTATAAATAAATATAGGTTTTGTATTGTAATTTATTTTTATCAAACAATGTTTATTCCACTTTTTTGTGATGGTATAACCCTACCGGTGTCAAGGCTTTCACCTCATCTTCAGGGGAGCACAAACAAGACTAAATTCTGTTCGAACTGGTACCGATATACACGCTTCAACGGTTGGGGGCTGAGGGGTAAAGGAGGCATGGGGTGATTTCGGCCAACAGCGGAGAGATTTTTGGGATATAACTGTTCACCAGAGGTTCGGATCGATGTACTGACTTAGAAATTTCTAGGACCTCTAATCTGTCCAATTTATTTCCGTTACTACTGATATGTAAGAATTTGGCATCATCGATAGAAAAAGTATGGTTTTCACGGTGACAATGATTAGCCATTTCAGAATAAATTAGAGGATTTGTTAAGGCGGATTTGTGTTCACGAAACCGTTGAATCGTTCATATTGGTACCAGTTCGAACAGAATTTAGTCTTGTTTGTGCTCCCCTGAAGATGAGGTGAAAGCATTGAAACCGGTAGGGTTATACCGTTACAAAAAAGTGGAATAAACAGGGTTTGATAAAAATAAATTACAATGTCTTTAAACCTCCACAACGTTAGTGCCTTAACTATAAACAACAAATATAGGTTTATTGATAGCAACGTAGTATGTACATACGTGTATATAAAAACATTCCAAAATCGCACATATACTCGTATGTATCAAGATAAATAGCAGAAAACCCATTTAAGACGAACCTATCAAAACAAATCGGCTCCTTTTATAACATCTCCCGGTCGAGATACACCCCATCAATATAGGACGAGCCCGGCCGCGAGGACAAGTTTAGATGTGACATGTAAATGTTTTTCAAGCTTTAAGTATATTTACTGCACTGTGATTCATTTTCTTCTCCTGTGATATCGGACCCTAAGCCCGTCGTCGCTACAATTATTTTCATACTCGTCTGAACTGCCCATAGACACTTATCTTATTTTCAAGCGGTGTGTCGCCGCTACAACAGGAGTCCCTTTTGGCCAGTTCCTTGTAGGTTACTACGTCATGCACATAAAAAAATTAAGAAAATTCCGATCTTCTTGTGGAGAGCATACTGAATGTAGACTTATTTTATACCCTATAATGGGTTATTAGGGAGAAAAGGGAATCGATGGAATCCAACAATATATCCTTTGACCAGTTGATTGTAAATGTTAGTTTGTTTACCCCTGGGCATATACCATTAGTTGATGTTTCTTTTTCCCTCCTTATTTTAATCCGAGCAAAGTCGACTAAAACAACAACAACACGTTGAATGTTATGAAAAACATAGTTATTCAAAAAATTTCTTCGACCAATTGATTGTAAAAGTTAGTTTGTCTACCCCTGGGCATATACCATTAGTTGATGTTTCTTTTTCCCTCCTTATTTTAATCCGAGCAAAGTCGACTAAAACAACAACAACACGTTGAATGTTATGAAAAACATAGTTATTCAAAAAATTATATACGTAATAAATCACGTGTTTTTTATATGCGGATTATGTTGATTTTTTTCAGAAGGGGGTGAAATTGCCAGACACGAATATTTGTTCAAATAATTCAGGCGTAGCTTTGGAGAAATCCATAATTAATGGAATGTAAATAAAATTCCACACTGTGTTTACTTCCACTATATTTTTAACGCATCAATATTTTCATTTCAACATATACTACGCTGTGATGTGCCCTCTTCAGGTGAATTATTTAACCTAAAGTTATTCTAATTAACGTCAAAAAACATAGATGTCTTGCTTGGATGTCTTCACATATTGGTATCACTAGTAATAAATGTGTTGATTCCTTGGCAAAGGAAGCATGTTTTACTGTTTTTTTTTTGCTTATCCACTTTGCACAGATTTCTCCTGTTACACAAAGAGGGTCTGCTTCTAACGTTAGCTTATTCGTTAGGAATAATATCAGCCAGGATTCTTCTCATGCTGCTAGGCGGTACCGAGAATATATCAACAGTGTCATTTAGTTTGTTCAATATATCTATACCACGCGTGACTGAGTGTTATTCATTCTGTAAATTGGTATGTAGAACAGAGGGTGATTCCTTGTACGGCTATATTTATTGGGTACATATATACTTAGTGCTTCTAGAATCGCCGGACAGTTAAAGCAACCTTGGAAAATCTTTATTAGGAATATCGCAATGGATTGTTGCCTTCTTGTTTCGAGGCTTCTAAAGTTACACACCGTGAGAAGTTCGGCATGGTGAGCATATTTTGGGTAATCGCCCTTTGTTCTGTACCATAGATATCTGAGGATTTTTTTTTGTATTTGTTCTATATTGTTTTTATATTTGAGCTGATGAGGAGCCCAAACCGTAGATGCATATTCTAATTGGTTCTAATTAGATAATTATATAAGTTTCGGAGGATATCGGCACTGTTAAATTCTCTTGATATTCTCATTATAAAACCGAGTAGTTTGTAACAGTCCGATATCAAACGTGAGACATGGTTAACGAACGTGAGTCTGACATCAAAGGTTACGCCCAAATCTTTGAATTCAGAAACTCTGGTTGTTCCCTATCTGATTATTCCCAGCCAGTAACTGACCTTTCAAATAAAATTAAACAGGATACTTGGCACCGATGGACGTTGGATTGGAATGTGACTGGGGCAAAAAGGAGTCTAGATATAAATCAATTCAACAGACTATCCCTTTGAAACCATGGTTTAATATAATAAGAATGAACAAGATGGAAGTTTCTGTCATGTGTCGTTTGCGGACGGGCCACTGCGTGGTGGCTAGTCACCTTTACAGAATGGGTATTGTGGAGAATCACGGTCGCGAATGTGATCTGGATGATGAAACTATAGACGGTTGTCCTTTCCGAGACAGATTGATTTGCTGAAGGCCTTGTCTTTACCGCGTCCAATGAATATTGCGTTCTTCTTTCTTCGTGGAACTTTTCCACTTATAGATCGATTGTTAATTTTTTGAAGCTTAATCAGCTGAAACTTTGAATGGTCTAGAATTGTAATTAAAATAAAAATGTTTTATTATACTGACTTATATAATTGCATTATGACTTAAATTTAATGGCACATGTCATCCTAGTTTGGGTAGTAAGAAAAAACAGCGACATGTGACCTACATTCTCCATTGTCTTATTTTAAGTATATTTTAATCTTTTTTGATTGAACAGGTCTGGGACATGATGTTTTTTGTTCGATTTCATTGTAATTTATATTAATTTTAATCAAATAAAATAAGTAAAGTACTAGAAAATATGAAGAAATATTATTATAAAACTATAAATATATGTAGGTAGATAAAGCTGCATAATGGCATTACGCTGCACGTACGATTTAAAACTGACAGTTGCTGGTGAACTGGTACGAAGTTAGACACAATCGGAAAGCTATGATTGGTCAATTCGGACATGATCTTTTTTGATCAGTTTGAAGCCTGGACAAGATTCTTTTTGAAAAAAATACTAGTTTTTTTATTATAATTTAAAAATGATTTATGTACTCTTTTCATTAAAATGAAAATGTTAAATGGCTCCGTACCATAGATAAGAAAAAATCTGCTTTATCAAATCATTTTTTGTATACGATGGGCATGATCTTTTTCGAATGTTACCTCCTCATGTATGACTACAAAAACCGATTATCTCAACTTGAAATATATTTTTTGTTCATAAATCCTTTCGTTGCGATACTATTATGAAAAAAAAAATCAGATACTTTTTCTTTTGATTTTTTTATCTTTAAACCTCAATACAAATATACAATCGAAATCCCACCGAGAGTATCGTAACCTTACCGAGGATTTTATGCTTCAGCATTTTGCTCATTTCGAGGAAGTAATCCTTGCGTATTTATTGCTTCTACACAAAACAGTCTGTTTTGATTTAAAAATTTCTTTAATAACTCCCATAAATCTGCTTCCGAGATTTTCTTTTTTTTTTGTATTCCGAGCGGAAATTCGGGGAAAGTGTGACTGAAGTATACTCACTGCACAATAGTTCCGCTGAATTTATTATTCTTCAATTGTTTATACAAAATACAAAATCTATTATTTATATGCTTCTTTATTGTATGCTCAATGGTGAGCGTTGTGATCTTCTGCTGAGTTTTGAAGTCGGATAACCTGCCTTAATAATTTCAGGTCCTGGAACATGTAGATCATCATCTTGTAGTATAGCCCATTATTGAACATCGTGACTCCCATGATAGCCTCTGACGAACACAATCGATCTCTAAGTAAAAAAGTTCTTCTAACATAAGATAGAAGAAACGCAAAATTCATTTGACACGAAAAAGAAACGCTAAATTCAAATGACAAAGAAACGCAAAATTCATTTTGCAAAGGATATGGTATTTAGTCAGTCTATCACGTCAAGATCCCGTATTTGATGCACTGTCAATACCAGGGTTGTGGAATTGGAGTCAAGAATTGGAGTCGGTTGGTTTTTGTTAGTCGGAATCAAAGTTGGAGTCGGCAGATGCTATTCTAAATTCGACTCCGACTTCAATTTTTTACATTTATTAAAACTTATTGGCTACGTAAATTAATTACATTATGAACTATGTAGGTGTAGTATGTTAAAGAATTCCCGTAGACATCATTTCAAAATATTTACATTTAAGTAGTTACGCTACGTAATTAAGCATAACATATGGTTAGCAATATATCTAATTGGAGTCGGAATCGGAGCCGAAGTCGGAATCGGAACTGAGGTCAGAATCGGAACTGAAGTCGGAATCGGAGCTGAAGTCGGAATCGGGACTGAAGTCGTAATTGGAAACGGAATGTATGTTGCCGACTCCACAACCCTGGTAAATATCCAATTACAAGTATTTAATGTATTCTTATCTCATAATTATTCGTCTCTTCAGAGTATATTAGAGAAATAGAGGATGTTAGAAATAGACGCCAAATTCACATACTGTCTCTATTGTATAACATCCTTAACTGTCCCGCCGCACCCTCTTATCACACCGAAAGTTTTCAGCTTCTTTCCAATCATGGATTAGCGCTACGCTCAAACAGATATTGTTTATTGGCCTTTCCAGTTCACCGCTCCTCTTTCTTTACGTCGTCCTTTACTCTCCATGCAGTGAGACTCTGGAATCAGTTACAAACCAATATAATACTCGCTCCGTCCTTGGCATGCTTTAAGAAGCGACTGAAAAAACTCTTAATTTCTAATCAGTAAAATAACGTGTTTCATTCCTGATTTTTCTTTTCCTTTCCTCTCCACCATCCCTTCCTTTCCTTTTGATTGATGATATCTCACTTTATATGAAAAATAATGTTCGGGTGATTGTCCGTCTTTGTGGGGTTCGTGGGCATGTGCTCACGTATGTGTTTATGGATTTCGTGGGGATGGATAGTCATTTGAATGATTTATGCGACCATGTAACTCTCTTCTTTTACTTTTGTCTGGTTGGTTGGAAGATATCGCCGCCTGGCAATAAGCCCGCCAGATTGTATTGCAATAAAAGTGTTAAATAAAAAAATAATAAATAAATAAATATTTTCATGCTTCCTATTATGTAGCCCATGAGTGAGCATCGTGACTCCCAAGATAGTCTGACGACTCCTTTCCATCAATCTCTGCACTCCGCGGCTCGAAGGGCACTTGTTAAGGGTAGTTTATGGTAGTTGCATATTTCACTTGGTCAGTCCAACATATGCGAAGGTGTGCGAATATGGAAGAGGCTTAGGATGTGTGTCGAGATAGGAAAATCTGGCGATATGTCCTCTTTGCCTACCCTGACAATGAAATGTCATCATTGTATATATTTATGTGTGTACATTTTAATTATGCGTAAATCGGGCAGCATCATAAGTTCACATTATTCTCTTCTTGTACTCTTATACTGTTGTTGTTTTTTTTTATTGTTTTCCTTGAACTAAAGAACTGCTTACCTCACCTATATCAAGATTGTTTTTTTTTAATTGTTTTCTGTGATAAGAGCATTTAATTGACACGTGTGATAAGCTGGTTGACTTAAAACAGGATGTTTTAGTTAGTAAGCCAGTAGGGCTAAGGTATATGAGCATAGAAATTAATAAGTATGATTGGGGAAGGGGAATTTGTTTTTTATGAATATTGAAGTGTATGTTTAAAACTCTAGCTTTGTTTTAGTTGTATTATATTGTATTACACTTTCGTTGTATACTGTATAGCCTGGCGGGTTTATTGCCATGTGGTAATATCTTTTAACCAACCAAAAAGATGTTAAAGAGGCCTAAAGTAAAAACCTGACACGAATTCTTTTTTTTTAAATCTGGTTACCAGCGGGATTTCTACCCACAACCTCCGGGTCACGAAGGTTGTTTTAACTGTATCTAGGTCACGAAGGTTGTTTTAACTGTATCTTTCTTTGTCATGTAAAATAAATAAATATATAAAAATATGCATCAATTTCACAACGAAAAATAAAATCTGGTATAACACAAGTTCCCTGGATACACTAATCCGTGAACGATATTCAGGTTGAAAGAAGGAATATTAAGTCTTTTTGCACAAAGTAAGCAGAAAGCGAAATATTGTTTAATGACATCCCCCGCCAGGGACACACCTGGGCACCTTTTCCTTGGAGGCTGGCTTGACAAGTCCTTACCCTTCCTGAATGAAGATGAGATGAAGTGAATTTATCTTTCTGCAAAAGTCCTGGAAATCCGTTATTTATTGTTTCTTCCTGATTTAGCCCAATTCTTGTTTAAAAAAAATTAAATATACAGAAATTCAGCACAGCTTTATTAAGACCACTAAACCTCTTGAACAACTTCCGGCTATTACTAGGGTGGTTAAATGGAGAGGAACTTCGGGCCCTAGTCAGTGGATTTTTCCTGTTGATGCACAGTCAACCGTCTCAGGAGGACTTAGAAATCACTCTGTATCTTTGGTGAGGATTTGAGACTTGCTGCGGTAAAAATAAAAGGACAATTTATTTACCACCATTTAGAGAGCAACTGAAGTATTCTTATTTATTTAACACTTTTATTGCAATACAATCTGGCGGGATTATTGCCAGGCGCCAATCTCTTCCAACCAACCAGACAAAAGTAAATGAAGCAAGTTACATGGTCGCATAAATCATTCAGATTACTATCCATGCCCACGAAATCCATAAACACATACGTAAGCACATGCCTACAAACCCCACAAAGACGGGCAATCACCCGAACATTATTTTTCATCTAAAGTGAGATATCATCAATCAAAAGGAAAGGAAGGGATGGTGGAGAGGAAAGGAAAAGAAAAATCAGGAATGAAACACGTTATTTTACTGACTAGAAAGATTCTTAACAACTGCAACGGAGATAAGTTGTCAGATACTATCATGGGAGTCACGATACTCAATCATGAGTTACATGACAGGATGGATGGTTTAGAGAGTAAGTTATCCTAAAGTGCGCTTTAGCTCGGGATTCCAACCTTCTATTATTGACAGATTCATTATAATACCTAAAAAAAATCATGTTGAATATAAGGATAGAAAGGTGAGGGTTGCAGCCGTTAGATTGGGTACTTCCCCGCATCAGCAAATATTTAGAAAAATATGTTTCGTAAGAAACAATCCAGCAACAAATTAATTAAAAAAAATTTATCTTGTTTGTTGATAAACACATTGACGTACAAATTGTAATAAAATCGACGAATTGTAGGTCCTAAACTTTATGATGTCATCCTTTCGTTTTCAACTAAAGCCTGGCAATGTTGAAGAGTTGCGTGGTAAGAAAATCGGTGAACAGGTCTTGACCTGTAAAATATCTTCCTTTCGTTTTCAATTAAAGTCTGGCAAAGTTGAAACGTTGCGAAATAGAGTAATCGACGGGTCCTGAACATTAAAATACCTTCATTTTGATTTGAATTACGATGTTGAAGAATTGCTTAGAATAGAATAATCGACGAACAGGTATCGACCTTGAAGATATCTTCTTTTCGTTTTTAATAAACACTTGGCGATGTTGACTAGTTGCGTGGTAGGATAATCGGCGAACAGTCGGGAACTTTAAAATATCTTATTTCCATTTTCATTTTAAGCCAAGCAATGCTGAAGAGTTGTGTGATCAAATAATCGGCGAATAAGTCTCGAACTTTAAAATATCTTATTTTTGTTTTGATTTTAAGCCTAACAGTGTTGCAGAGTTATGTGATCGGATAATCGGCGAACAGGTCTGAACTTTAAAATATCTTCCTTTCGTTGGGAATTCAAGCCTAGCAATGTTGAAGAATTGTGTGATCGAATAATCGGCGAACATGTCTCGAACTATAAAATATCTCATTTTTGTTTTGATTTTAAGACTAACGGTGTTGCAAAGGTATGTGATCGGATAATCGGCGAACAGGTCTTGAACTTTAAAATATCTTCCTTTCGTTGTGAATTGAAGCCTAGCAATGCTGAAGAGTTGTGTGATCTAATAATCGGCGAACATGTCTCGAACTATAAAATATCTTATTTTTGTTTTGATTTTAAGACTAACGGTGTTGCAGAGTTAGGTGATCGGATAATCGACGAACAGGTATCGACCTTGAATATATCTTCTTTTCGTTTTTAATAAACACTTGGCGATGTTGCCTAGTTGCGTGGTAGGATAATCGGCGAACAGTCGGGAACTTTAAAACATCTTCCTTTCGTTGTGAATTGAAGCCTAGCAATGCTGAAGAGTTGTGTGATCGAATAATCGGCGAATATGTCTCGAACTGTAAAATATCTTACTTTTGTTTTGATTTTAAGACTAACGGTGTTGCAGAATTCTGTAATCGGATAATCGGCGAACATGTCTTGAACTTTAAAATATCTTCCTTTCGTTGTGAATTGAAGCCTGATGATGCTGAAGGGATGCTGGATCAAAGAAATGAAAATGTAACTGAATAATAATGAAGTGCCCGCTTTACTCTTTACTTATATGTATATGCTGAAGAGTTTGTTACATATGAATGAATTGTAATTCGTGACCTTTTTTCGTACAATATTTTGTTTGACAAGTATAAAGAATATTTACCAATTACTTTTCGTCTCTCTGTACTCTTTTTTTTAGGCAAAGAAATAAAAAATTACATATTTAATTCAAAGCTTTCCTGTTTTGAATTCAGTCAAAACATCTTTATATATAAATGCTATTATTCCTTACGTTTGTGACAAAGCATTGTCTGTTTATATTTATTCGCTTTTATTTTTTGAACACATACAAAATGCACGATTTGTGTACATTACACGTACATAAAATGCAGCGTTCAAAGCGAATTTTCAATATAAACTGCAAAAGCGATTAACTCTTTCTTCTTTGCTCTCGTTTGGTGAATCAATTGTGAAACTCTGGAAATAGCATCTCTGACGATGAAGTATCCACTTTATTCAAAGCACCCTGCACATATGGTTCATTTCCGTGAAAAATCTTCTGAAAATCTGTTGCGTTTCGAGGAAAATAAAATATTAAAAATCTTTCCTTTCGACTGCTCGGATTTTCTAGTTTTTCTTACCGTCGTTTATTGGACACAAACATGTCTTTTTTTTACCGAACCCATTTCATTTATTATCCTGAATCATAAAATGATAACAGTAAAATGACAATTTATATAGTGCCATTTACAAAGCAAACTTTAGCTTTTTTATTTCACTTAAAATAACGGAATAATCCTACTGGTTTCAAGGTTTTCACCTCATCATCACAGGAGCATAAACAATACTCGAGTCTTGTTTGTGCTCTCCTGATGATGCGGTATAAAGCATTTTCTCTTTGTATTCAAATCCCTTAATGGGATTTCTCCATTGTATATTGCGATGTATATGTCTAAGAGGTATTCCTTTGGAGAGGACTACAACTTTGAGGTCAATTTCGACTTCGTCGAATAAATTGATTGTTCCGAATTGAATAAGGTATAAAAGAATTGATATAAAACTTTAGCTATTATTGATCATATGATACGTAGATTGATCTGCCTTTAAGTGTTAGAGATATGGGTGGCGTGTGCAGCTTTAGGAAACACTTGAAGACAACCCTTTTTGGTAGGTCTTACCAAAATGCATGATTGTACATGAACACTACACACATACACTACACTCCACTTATACACTACACTCCACTTATACACTACACTCCACACATACACTACTCTCCACATATACACTATACTCCACACATACACTACACTTTACCTTTTTTTTTAGTGTATGCATTGTATTATATTTCTTTCTTGTATACAGTACAACCTAACGAGCTTATTGTTTTGTGGCTATCGCTTCCAACCAACCAAAAATATGTTGAAGAAACCTTGAATAAAAATCAGACAAGAATCTTTTTTTTTATTCTGGTTTCCAAGCAAGAATCGAACCCGCAACCCTCGTGCTAGAAGACAAGTGTTATACCAACAAGGCCACAAAGATTATTGCATCTCCATAGTATTAATCTATATTTTATCATTATTCTGCCATGTTTCATTCCCATACATCAAGGTGGGTACCAATACACTATTATGTATTGTCATTTTTTCTACTTTTACTCGGATAACACTGATATACGGGTATGCTCTATTACCTTTATTTAATCCTCAGGACGGAGGTTTTTGCTTATTAGACCCTTGTCAACAGCTGACAAGGACACCACAATATACTGAGCTGTTCGGCCTTCACACATACCATCATGTAGTTCCCTGTGAGGGTAAGCAGGGTTTCCTATCATGACAAACCTCTTTTACATCTTACATCTACTTTCATATCCACAATGCTGGACGATGCATAACTCCTACTCCAGGCAACTAGAAACTGCTGAAATGCGCATGCTAAGATGGTCAGCTGGTGTGTCCTTAAGAGACAGGAAGCCTAGGTGTTACAAACATCAACTGTAAGATGGAGGAGAGGCAGATGGATTGAGATGGTGTGAGCACGTTGGACGCAGAGCACCCTATCACATTGTGAACCAGGCAATCTCCATGGATCTTCCTCGAATAACAACCAGAGGAAGACCAAAGAATTCGTGGGTGGTGCAAAAAGATAACCCGATGCAGAGGCACGGCCTGGGGGATGTAGTCCGGGACAGAAGAGCATACAACCTGAAGACGAGGAGAGCTGACCCCAACAGTCTTCGCAGACAGTGAGTTGGGATGGAGCCAGGGAGAAGAAGAAGAACATATCCATACATCTACTCATACAGCTCCTTATAATGTACACCCTTTTGTGATCGAATATACTCTTAGCGCTTTTTAGTTACAAACATTAACCCATGTTGTAAAATGCGTGTCTTTCAATCCGTGGGGTTGCGTGTTCGATTCTCATTGCTTTCCGATTATTTTAAAACGGTTCCAGTCTGATTTTCACTTGAGACCTTTTTAATGTATTTCTGGTATACAACCAAAATGTTATATGATAATATTCATGTTTACGAGTACATAGAGCTCCACCGGTTTCGATGATCTCAAACCTTTACTTATTTCAAGATTTAATTCACTTTGTCCCACCATTCTGTGTTTGGTCTTACTCTTCCATGCTTTCTAATTACCTTTGCATTATATATTTATTTTGTAAATCTTTCACCACTTATCCATTCTACATGTAAATCTTTCATCACTTATCCGTTCTACATGTAAATCTTTCATCACTTATCCGTTCTACATGTAAATCTTTAATCACTTATCTGTTCTACATGTAAATCTTTCATCACTTATCGGTTCTATAATACATGTAAATCTTTCATCACTTATCCGTTATACATGTAAATCTTTCATCACTTATCCGTCATACATGTAAATCGTTCATCCCTTATCCGTTCTACATATAAATCTTTCATCACTTATTCGTTATACATGTAAATCTTTCATCACTTATCCGTTATACGAGTATGTAAATCTTTCATCACTTATTCGTTTTACATGTCCAAATCACCGCAAAGTACAATTTTTCATTTTATGTATTACATTATTCACAAGTTTATATGTATCCTTAATCAATTCATTCAAAATTCTGTCATATATATCATGCCACATACTTTTCTAAGTTCATGCATTTCTATAACTATTATTCGACTTTTTTCATTATTCTTCCACGTACACGTTGCACTGTCATACATCAAAGTTAGCACGATCGTTTCAGGAATATATAATAATATAGTTAATAGAATTAATAATCATAAAATGACAATTTATATTGAGCCGACTAGAGAGCAGAAGACCCTTGCCCGGGATTCGATCCCACTTTTATTGACTTATTAACAATATTACAAAAAAAAAACAAGTTGAATGTAAGAACAGGAAGGTGGTGGCTGTGGCCGTTAGATTAAGTACTTCCCCGAATAGACATATGTTTAGAAAACAAACCAAGAAAAGACGAACTGCAAAGAAACCTTTTTAGATCTTGCAATATGGCATAATTACACGTTTACCTAAAGGAAAAGTGTAGTGTATGCGTTAAGTGTTCATATACACATATGTCTAAACCAAGTGCAATTATTTTTGCAATACGACTGACTCATCGGTTCTATTTTCCATCTTTCACCTCGATCGGTGTTTTTTTTATATGTTATGAATTCATTTTTGTGTCGTTTTTTTTTTAAAGTTTACCTAAAACTACAACGCTTTAACCGGATCATCAAGCATTAAATACGATATATCGAAACCAAAAACAATTATTTTTTTGCAAAACGACTGACTCATCGGTTCTGTTTTTCGTCTTTCACCTCGATCTCGAGTGTTTTTTTTTTCTGTTTGTATAATACACTTCTGTATTTTCCATTTCCTTGGATTTTGTTGAATTTAATTATAGCCAATGTAAGAATTTATGTTGTTTTGAGTAAAGTCATTAATTTACTGCTTCAAAACTTGTAAATATTGGGAAATGTTTTCTTTATATACAGTAAACTCTCCATTTACGCGACTTTTTTTATAATCTACTTTTCGTGGATTTCTCCTGTTACGTAAAGATGGTCTGCTTCTAGTTAGCTTATTCGTAAGGATGAATATCAGCCAGGATTCTTCTCATACTGCTAGGCGGTACCGAGAATATATCCACAGTGGCACTCAGAGCTTTTCCACAGTGTCATTCAGAGTTTAATATCTCTATACCACGTGTGACTTATATTTAGCCGTGATATTCCTTCTGTAAGTTGATATGTAAAACAGAAAGTGATTTCTTGAATGGCTATATTTATTGGGGACACATAAACTTAGTGCGTGTAAGATCGCGGGACAGTTAAAACAACCTTGAAAAACCTTTAGTAGGAATGTCACAATGGATTCTTGCCTTTTTTAACACGGTTTATTAAGTTTGAAACTAGATGTACGGAAGAAAACAACGAACCAGCAAACTCTAGATCAGACCTAGGCAAATACTTTAACTAAAGTTATATTGTTAGTTCACATATAAGAACGTTTATTTTATTATTTATAGTTAAGGCGTTAACACTATGGAGATTTAAAAACATTGTAATTTAATGAGGTGATCATTGTATGATTCCCTGATGAGGTGAAAACCTTGAAACTGGTAGGGTTATACCGTTATATTCGTATTAAGTGGAATAAACAATGTTTGACTAAATAAATAACAAAAAATAACAAAATACGTTTATTTTTTGTAGACGCTATTTATTATGACAGAATAAACATTATATAGCCAGAAAAAAATGCGTTTATTTTTTGTAGACGCAATTTATTACAATATAACAGAATAAACATTATATAGCCAGAAGAAAATACGTTTATTTTTTGCAGATGC
This sequence comes from Odontocerum albicorne, assembly GCA_949825065.1. Taxonomy (NCBI): domain Eukaryota; kingdom Metazoa; phylum Arthropoda; class Insecta; order Trichoptera; family Odontoceridae; genus Odontocerum; species Odontocerum albicorne. The sequence goes on from OX463865.1 coordinate 7,458,715, forward strand.
AATTTATTATAACAGAATAAACATTATATAGCCAGAACAAAATGCGTTTAATTTTTGAAGACGCAATTTATTATAACAGAATAAACATTATATAGCCAGAACAAAATGCGTTTATTTTTTGCAGACGCTATTTATTATAACAGAATAAACATGATATAGCCAGAACAAAATGCCTTTATTTTTTGTAGACGCAATTTATTATAACAAAATAAACAGTATATAGCCAGAACAAAGTGTAAACATCGTGGTCAGAGCGATGGTGTATTTATTGGTGACTACGACTTAACATACTCGTATATATTCGAACCGGCTAGTATCAAAATCGGCCAAAATAATCCACACAAAGTCCACAACAGTATTTTAGTACCAACTTTGATATATGGGAGTGAAACGTGGACGTGGAATAAGACTGAACACGTGGACGTGGAATGAGCTGAATAAATTCTGAAGAAATGCGAACACTTATAAGAATAATACATGGGGGGACTATACTCGCATATGACAGAATACGGAATGATGTGGTTAGGGGTAAGTGTGAACTTAAGGGTGATGTGTTGAGTAAGATCAAGAAAGCATTTCGAGGTGATTTGGGCACATGGAACGTATGAATGAAGAAAGACTAATATGCATTGTAAATGTGAGTGGAAGGCATGGTAGACAAAGACCATGATAAGTATGGTTGAATCAAGATAATGACATTTAAGAAAACGATAGAAGTAAGAATAAATATATGGCCTAATCGGTACGATTCTTATCTACCAACCCGGTTGGTGAGGGTTAAATCCTCGTTGAAATCCAGGTTTTTTAAAAAGTCACTTGAACATCTTTCTTGCAAGCTGGAAGGGATTGATTGACACATGGCAATAATTTATCCAGGTTGTACTGTATACAGCGAAAGTTACATAAAAAATCGTAGGAACTGTATTAAAAGGTGAGTGAATGTGAAAGAGGGGAAATATAAGTTGTTGAGGTAGGAAAGTCTATCTTATCTGCCTACTCCATTAGAGTATAATGGTAGTATATATGTATGAAGCAATATTCCTCAGTGAGATACAGGCAAAAGCCTAGTTTACTGGGGACACGACAAATGAAAGGCAACAAACCCAGATCCTTTAAAATTGTATGTCCAAATTAAATTACCTGTTGTTTTTTCGCAAATTATGTATATTTCTTGTCATGTGTGAAATAAATAAAAAATAAAATAAAATATATAAAAATATAGTAACTTAAAAATATATTTTCAAGATGCAAATTATAATTTTTTTTTTAAATTACATATTTAACAAAACGTATTATTTTTTGACTAATAAGAATGAAATATCGGAATATGCATATCATATGTAAAGAACCCCCCATTTTATATGGCCCACTGTTTCCCTGGAATCAATTAACCGCGTAAATTGAGCGATACTGTATCTTATTTCTTTCGTGCGTCATTTCTCTTTCGAGATTGTCAAAGAGAAATGAAGTTTATTTTTACAGCATTATCCACCACACGAATGTGGTGTTTGATGCAAACTTCTTCTCCCTGGCTCCATCCCAACTCACTGTCTGCAAAGACTGTTGGGGTCACCTTTCCTCGTCCTCAGGTTGTATGCTCTTCTGCTCCGGACTACGTCCCCCAGGCCGTGCCTCTGCATCAGGTTATCTTTTTGCACCATTCATGAATTATTTGGTCTTCTTCTGGTTGTTATTCGAGGAAGATCCATGGAGATTGCCTGGTTCACAATGTGATCGGGTGCTCTGCGTCCAACGTGCCCATACCATCTCAATCGCCTCTCCTCCATCTTGCTGTTGATGTATGTAACACCCAGGCTTCTACGAATGCGTCATTTTTTTATTTTGTCTCTTAGGGACACACCAGCTCACCATCTTAGCATGCGCATTTCAGCAGTTTCTAGTTGTTTGATGCAAACTGAACGAATGTAATTTTATTAGGGAGTTTTACAAATTAAAAACAGATTTCTTAAATAAATAATTTATGGGTTGTAAATATAAACTTTTGTATTGTACGAGTATTACAATGTCGTCGTTTGGTTGTATCTTTCAACCAAGAAGAAAGTTGTTATACAAACCGGAAGTGAAAACCAGATTGGAGCCTTTTTTTAAACTCTGTCACTTTTCAACAAAAAGAGAGCAAGGAGTGAGGAACTTTTAGAGAAATTCCAGAGAAGCATATGAGTTATTTACTTGTGCGGGTGGTGATTATATAATGAAGAGTTATTTAGACATGATTTATATGTGAGTGTGGAATTTGTGATGCGCTTAGAATTTTGCAAGAGACAACGTGGAATTAACAAATATGTGAATACAGTGTGTGAAGTTTTTTTTATGTATTTTGAGCTCAATAGTATAAAGACACACCCGCTTTACAGCAATTTATTCCCACCGACCAAACTGGAGTTCCAAAGATTGCGCCAATTTTGAGGTTATGTAGGTTTTAGGTAACACCCAAATCGAAAAAAAGACAGACCCAACTAAAATTACAATTCGGGATGAAATGGAGTGTGCAGGGATAACGAAAGAAAAATATGAAAGGGAATAGGTATCAATCCTTAATAACAAATAAAATTTGTTGTTAAGGAATGGGACTCCATTATCACAGACCTTTCTTAATGTTGTAGTGTTTTATATCCACAAAAAAATGGGTTTATATATTAAGGTTTTATATTGTATTGTTAATAATAAAATAAACGATATACTCCAAAGATATTTTATTTGTTACAGGAGATCCACCAGCAACAGTGTCTTGGTGGCGAGGAGGAGCTCTGGTCTCCAAGAACAGCCACCTCGAGTTGACTGCAGACAGACTGAGACTTGGAGAGGTCCTTACTTGTCAGGCGACCAACAACAATCTTACGCTTCCTCTTAGTATCACCGTTGAGATGGATTTAATACGTAAGTTAAATTATTTTATCTAATTATTTTGTTATTAGTAAGGCGAACTAACGAATCAATTCTCGGAGAATTTAGAGTGAACGAAAATGGTGTACCAGCTTACCTGTATTATTTAGTGAAGAGCATGGCCACGCGGTAATGCACAGGACTTCCGTACGGAAGGTCGCCAGTTCAAACCCTGTGCTGTGATACAGCACTGAAATGAACCCGGCATTTTTTCCGCTTAGTATATAGGGTTCTAAGGATTCCTATAACTTTGTTCATATTCATATAACTTCGTTATGACGTTGGGATGACTATTGGATCATCGAGTACGAAGTCCAGCAACGACAAATACGAATGTTTATACCATTTTCCTCTGTTTGTCGTTTGGGAACTGTGTTCCTTAAAGGAGAGATGATAATGATGGTATGTTGATAAATAAAACTTGTCTAGATCGCAATGCGGAAAGAGAAATTTAATTGATAGACGTAGGTATTTATACTATTCTTGAATGTGTACGGGAATGCGCGCACGATATACCACCGTCTCATTTCAGCATCCACAATACGATTCTTGTCATATGTAGGTATCATTCTGTTTTGGGAACTGGCGCGACGGATGTGTTGCCTTCTCGCTCAAACATGGAATGCGCTCCACGCCCGATAGTGAGTTGAATGACCGGCGTGTGGACCTTGCACTTGTTTGTTTCAAATTGTTAAGGTATGCAAAGGTCGTTTCGCGGGTCATTGAGCGCGCAAACGAACGCCACAGTCGTATCGATTTTTTTTAATAGGCAATTCACCCAAACTTGGATAATTTGTGCCACCAAATAAAAGACATTATGCAATTATACGAGTCAATATAATAACACTATTTTTTTTAAATAACAATTCCAGACGATTTAAAGTTTCAACTGATGTAGCTTCAAAAATTTAACAATCGATCTATAAATTGAAAAGTTCCTCGAAGAAAGAAGAAACGCAACATTCATTGGACGCGTTAAAAATATAGCTTTTATTAAATCAAATATGTCTCGCAATGAACAACCGAAAAATACATAGTGTTGTTTCATCATCCAAATGACCCTATTCTGTAATACCCATTATGTAAAGGTGACTAGCCACCACGCAGTGGCCCGTCCGCAAACGATACATGACAGCATTTCATATTGTTCATTCTTATTATATTAAACCATGGTTTCAAAGGGATAGTTTGTTGGATTGATATATATCTAGAGTCATGTACTATACACCAGTCATATTCCAATACAACAGCCTTAAGTTTACATTCATCCCTTATCAGTTCATTCCGTATTTTGTCGAATATTGTCCCCCTATATATAATTCTCTGCACGCATTTCTACAGTATTTATTTAGCACCTTTCAGTATGTTTCCACATCCACGTTTTACTTCGATACATCAAAGTTGGTACTAGACTATTGTTAGTGACAGTGATATTTATTTTATCAAACACTGCTTATTCCATTTTATTTAACGGTATACCCCTACCGGTTTCGACGTTTTAACCTCATCGTCAGGGGAGTACAAATAAGACCTCGAAACCGGTAGGTGAAGTTATACCGTTACATAAAGTAAAATAAACAATGTTTGATAAAACAAATTCCAGTGTATTTAAACCTCCACTGTGTTTATGCCTTAACATCTTATGTCCTCGCGGCTGGGCTTGCCCTATATTGGTGAGGTGTATCTTGGTAGGGGGATGTTATAAGATGAGCACAGACCTTTTGATAGCTTCTCTCTTAAATATATTTTCTGCCATTTATGTATTTTTGAAGTGTATTTAAATATACTATGTCCATAACATACGATTGAGATGGTGTGGGCACGTTGGACGCAGAGCACCCGATCACATTGTGAACCAGGCAATCTCCATGGATCTTCCTCGAATAACAACCAGAGGAAGACCAAAGAATTCATGGGTGGTGCAAAAAGATAACCTGATGCAGAGGCACGGCCTGGGGGACGTAGTACGGGACAGAAGAGCATACAACCTGAGGACGAGGAGAGCTGACCCCAACAGTCTTCGCAGACAGTGAGTTGGGATGGAGCCAGGGAGAAAAAAAGAAGATGTACATAACATACTACGTTGCTAGCAATAAACCTATATTTATTTATTATTTATAAATATTATAATACTGTTAGTGACTATTATCTTGACAGATTTTGTTACAGTCCGGTTCAAGAATATTTATTGTACTGTCCCATTGACTTTTTTCCTATCGCTACACGCCGTTCGATTTATCTAGATACTCTTCCATCATTTGAGAAAATACTACCTTAACAGTAAATGGGAATTTATTTGGATAAAATAGAAAAAGAAAAAAATCCCAATTTTTTTATTATCTCCCGGCATATTCATATTTATGATTTCACATAACGAAAAAAAAATGATCCGATTAAGTAAGGTATAATAAATTTGCAATATATTTTGTCTCCAGGTAAAGCGATAATCCCGGGAACTTCGTCTTCAAAAGGTTAATATGGGACATTTACCCGGCTCGACTGTATCTCTTAGGATATATTTTACCCTTATCGGACCAGCGTACCGTGTTCATCTCGACCTGCTTCGCTTCCCTGAATTCGTTATTCCGTATAACTTTGTTACCAAACTGTTATTTATTGTCCGGCCATTTTTTTATCTGTTTAAAAAAATTTAATCTATTACGAAATTTTGTGAAATCTGAAAGATATATATGAATAAAAATGTTTACGTTTGAGTAATCGAATTCGCTACGTGAACTTTTCCGTTGCAAATATTTACAATATTACGATAAATACGTAATGTTTAAAAAAATCTAGTCAGACAAAACAATATAACAGTTCAACCTGGCTAATTGAAACCACTTCCAACCAACAATACAGATGTTATTGAGATCTTAAGGGAAAATAAATACTGGAACCCTTTTTTAAAAAAAATGGGTACCAAAAGAAATCAATTAAAGAACTACTGGAGTTTTTTAATTTACTGGTATGGTACACCTCAATATATCCTAATTACCGTGGTAAACATATTAATAAGCGTGAGCGGGAGACATTATCTTCGGCCTCATAAATTTAGTATTTTGGTTTAGAACCCTCATAACTTTTCGAATTTTCAAGATTTTTTAACATGTCTTACTGGAAATTATTCAGAAAGGATTATAAAAAAATAAAATGAAAAAAAAATCGATTTAAATAAAATTCCTAATGAGAATACCCCTTTAATACAACTGTAACAAACTCTTATCAACTTGTTAAGTGGTAAAACTTAATTCTATGGTATTTATGTACCACGCGAGTCAACCCCTGGTTTACTTCATCATTTCAAATAAATCAAAAATCCATCTCACAATGTCTCACATACAATATTCATTTGTTATTTATTAGGTGACATGAGTTGTGTCCGTTTTTTTTTTCAAATTTAAAAATGAGGATCAAAAGTAAAACAAAATGGTAAATGTTATACGTCATTCGAAAGAAAATTTTCTATTCTACAAGATATTGTGTTTGCTTTTACGTTACATGTATTATTTTATTTGATTACAAGCCTTCAAAATGGAATGTCAAGTAGACAAAAGTGAGCACCTTCTGTTCGCGTTCAATCGAGGGAATAAAGCTGCCAAAGCTGCTCGCGATATTTGCGAAGTGTACAATGAAGATGCTGTGAATGAAAGGACAGCTCGTCGATGGTTTTTGCGTTTCAAATACGGTAATTTCGACCTGAAAGGCATGGAGCGTTCTGGACGACCAGTGGACTTCGATGAGAACCGCTTAAACCATATTATTCATAAAGATCCCCTTCAAACAACCGTAGAAATAGCTGAGCAGATGAATTGTAGTCACATGATTGTATACCGCCATCTTAAATCAATGGGAAAAGTCCAGAAGTTCGGCGCTTGGGTTCCACGTGTTTTGAGTGAAAACAACACAAATCAATTGTCGAACGTTGAACGCGAACAGGAGGTATCGAAAATGCTCACTTTCGTCTACTTGACATTCCATTTTGAAGGCTTGTAATCAAATAAAATAATACATGTAACGTAAAAGCAAACACAATATCTTGTAGAATAGAAAATTTTCTTTCGAATGACGTATAACATTTACCCTTTTATTTTACTTTTGGTGGTCATTTTTAAATTTAAAAAAAACGGACACAACTTATGTTAACACCCAATATTTAATTTACGACACAAGAATGTATTTTATATACAAAGACACATACGAGTATGACGAGTTTAATACAAGTACTTACAATTATTAACGAAAATACAAAACTTTATCTCAAACTAACATGGAGATACAAAAAAGCAGTAGTAATAATAACAAAGTAATCGCAAAGTTATTGTTTAAAGTTATTTAATATTAATATGTATAATTAAATTCAATATACTCGTATGTATGTATATTACAAAATTTAGTCAACACTTATATAATTGTACAACACATATTTTATAGTGTTAAATAACTTTATTTGTAGTGGAACAACGCTTACTTACATAGAACAAGAAACATTGGATTTTTCGATAATTTTATGGATAGATCTTGAGATATAGAAAACACATGGGCTCACTTGTAGAACGAGATGCAAGTTACTTTGCAGAATTGAAACATCGCACATGTTGATGCAGGGTTACTCAACTCCACAGACAAAGTGTTGTCCTTATGCTCGTATAATCATAAAAAACACACCACATTTAAGAGTTCACACAAATGTTATCCCTCATGTAAGCCAAAGTACCCAACCTCATGTTATTACTTACACAAATTATATTCAGCCTAAAGAGAGCCTTGGGCTAAGAGGTAGAAACATGTGTTGCGGCGATAAATGAGGCATGAATAGTCTGAGTGCAGTTCTATAGAGTTGGTTCGTCTTCAGTTAACAAGATAAAGATGTCAATGTCGGTGGCCTACCTCAGAAAATCGATGACATCTGAGAACAAAGAAGTAAATTTATTTTTTACTTGTTATTTTTTTTTTCTCTCTTATTTTTTTTTAATTCTTAACTAATTCGACTCCAATTCCTCCGCGGCTCCAAGATTATTTGTTGTTTTTATCCCTTACTATGCATTTTTAGTTTGAAGGACATAGTAGGGTCGGCATCGGTAGAAACCAGTTATTTATTATGTCAAAGATTTGTTCGAACTGGAGATAAAATCAAAGGGCTCCACGAGTACGTCACGGCTCCTTTGTTTCCGCTTTGCTTTTGTTTATTTTTGTTTTTTTTTCTCAATGTCCAAACACGCGATATAATTGGGTCGACTGTAGTTCACATCGGGCGGGTTTTAGGAATTCACAAAACTTTTTCTTTCTTTCGATTTATTTTAAGATAAAACTATTTTCTTATTTTTCTTACTGAAATCCGTATCTCGAATTGTTTGCTTTTAACTTAAATATTTTAAACCTATCGGAATACCAATATTTTAAACCTATCGGAATATTTTGTAAATATGAAAAAAAAGTTTTTTTTCACGTGAATAAGTCATCACGGGAATAAGTGGACTGGCAAAAGATGCGCATAGCGATAGGAAACAAAATCAATGGGGCTCTAAAATATATACACTCGAACCGAACAAAATCTGACAATGTGATAGTCTACAACAGTATTTTAATACCGTTTTTGATGTATAGTAATTAAACATGGGCTTGGACAATATACGGCAAAATTCGTAACGAAGCTAGCTGTATCGGACGTGTGCCGTCGCCCGTGTGTGTGTGTATGTGATATGAAAAAGACACTGTGTGTAGATCTGTATTATTAAACTTGTATGCTATTCTTTGCTCTTGTATAATCATATGTTCTTGTATTCCATACGCTATATTACGTTATAGTGGTATGTAAATCTGTTATGTTCCTGTATCTGTATTTGAAATGTATATGATAATAATATGTAATCATATGTGTATATGTAAATGTTCCTTATAGGTTCTTGAATAACATGTAAAACCCTTGTATTTTACTATGTTAAATATATGTCTGTTTGACTCCGATCGCATTCGCGACCGCATTGGAAATATGTAACTTGCAAAGCGGTGCGATCGGGGGTAGGTCCAGGTTCAGTCGGCGTAAGCATGGCCCAGACCCCGAAAGTTGTCGTATTTCACGGGCAATGGACGCTTGTGACGGCCGACTGACCATTAATATAGAGGGACCACCGATTTTGTAAATCACTTCTCACTGTGTTCTGTTCTGCTTCTCACTTCGAAATAAATTCTCAGTAATACCGATTTAACCGTGTTTTTACTTGAGAACCGCTACACTACATCGTCTGCCTGAGGGGAATCTCTCCCTGCTCTTCTTCTTCTTCTTCTGCTGGATCTTCGAAACGGAATTCGCGACGTGGATTCTTCGAGCGCTACGCGGCAACCAACAACCTATTCTACAGTCTTTGTACCTGTCCGGTACACTAGCACTAAACCACGCGTTGCTGAGTGTGTTTACCCATCACATTGCTTCTGTAAGTTAATATATTGAATAGGGGATGATTTTTTATTGTACAAAGTTGTAATTATCGGAACATAAAAACTAATATACTCGAATATTGCGGGACAAATTGAAATTACTCGTATATTGTTGTTCTTTTAATATAAATACCACGATAGAATTTTGCCTTCTTATTTCTAGGCTTCTATAATTGCACACCATCAAAGTTATTATTTTTTTTAAATTTATTTTACACATGACAAGAAAAAACAATAGGTAATTTAATTCGGACACACAATTTTAATGGTATAAATCAATATAATAATGAAATGACAATTTATATAGCGCCGTTTAAAGATCAAACTCTCTTCAAGGGTGCTCTAACTCAGGATTCGAACCCACTCATAAATATTAAAGACCTTCCAAAAAATGATTGTTTTTAAGTGTTTCCTAAAACTGCAGATTTCCGTGCGGAAGGTCGCCGGTTTGAACTCCACGCTGTGCTACTCCTCTCGAATGACACAGGCATTTATTTATCCACCTAATATTCGGGGGCATAAGAATACCTATGACTTCGGCCAAATATATTATACAAAAAAAGAGATAAAAAACATGTCGATGTGCTCTGATCGTCTCACTTCGATGTGCTATCGAATTCAGTACAACGGTGTGGCCGCGGAGTTAGCTTGTGTACAACGGCTCACTCGCTTAAATAAATCGAACTCCATGGCACAGCTTCGCTTTCCAACTGAATTGACGTTGCAATGGCGAGGGGATCCTCGACTATGAGGTTCAGCAACGACGACGATAAGTCACCACTGCTAGTTAATGTAGAGTCAATGTATACGATTCCTCCATAACCTTCGTGCCCATGGGGTGGTCTTGGAGGTGTAGTTGACATGTTCGGTCGACGATTATAACTCTCTTACAGGCTTTTATGAATGTTCTTTATCTCTCAGTGTTAATCGATATAACTCTAAAGATGCGTTATGTTTCCTCAAATATTAAAAAAAAAACAGTTAAATGATATACTCGTATGATATTATACATTTTGTATTTTTTGTATTTAATTCTTTCTGCATAATACAGGAGCGAACTCGGTAACAATTGTTAAAAAATTACGTCAAAAGACTTTAAAAAGAATTCAGCAAAGTGTGCAAAATAATAATAAGTTGCTGCGAAATTTTTTCGCCATAAATATCCAACAATGGACTCATCTCTCAATATTTAAATCCTTTTTGACGCCCCCTTCCAAAGGTTTTGCCTTGAAGCCTCCTTTAGATTTTTATTATCCTTTGCCTTTTCATTAAAACGTGTAAAAATCAAACGGATGATTTATTCAACGTTAAAATGTGTATTGTGTTTTTTTGAATAGCACACAATGGCGCACTTGGTTTTGAAAGAAATTTAAAATGTCTGAGGTAAAAATATTTTATATTGTGAAACATTTCATTTTATGTTTGTTTATTTACAAACATTTTAGTGTCCTTGACGTATCACAATAACAATTATAAATCAAAAGTTAATGTATCAACATCTTCCAAAAGTGAATGTATCAACATCTTCCAGAAGTGAATGTATCAACATCTTCCAAAAGTGAATGTATCAACATCTTCCAAAAGTTAATGTATCAACATCTTCCAGAAGTGAATGTATCAACATCTTCCAAAAGTTAATGTATCAACATCTTCCAAAAGTTAATGTATCAACATCTTCCAGAAATGAATGTATCAACATCTTCCAAAAGTGAATGTATCAACATCTTCCAGAAGTGAATGTATCAACATCTTCCAAAAGTTAATGTATCAACATCTTCCAAAAGTTAATGTATCAACATCTTCCAGAAGCGAATGTATCAACATCTTCCAAAAGTTAATGTATCAACATCTTCTAAAAACAAAAATTTTAATTGAGGACACACATATTTTTTTAAATATGATAATAAAAATAACTGGACAATTTGTACAGCGCTATTTAGAGAGCAAACTTTCCTTACGGCCTCTCTATCTCGGGACTTGAAAACACTATTATTGGCTGATTTAAAATGTTAGAAAATAAATATGTATGTGTATATAAGTTGATTGTAAGGATAGGAAGGTAGTCGCAGCGGCCATTATATTAGGTACTTCCCCACATCTGCATATGTTTGGAAACCCTTATTGGGTAAGAAAACCGCTGAAATCTTACTACGGGAAGACGAACTACAAAAAAACCTTTATTGATCTTCCGATATGTGCAAGTAACATATTTAGCTTTAGGTTGAGATTACACATTTGCAGTGTTCGTATAATGTCATACATTTTGAGACCTCCCGAAAAGGATCGAAAATTCACCCAAGCACGCGCACATGCACACACATATACACACACACGCACACACACACACATACACACACACACACACACACACACACACACACACACACACACGTATACACTCGCACACACACAACACACTCAACAAAAAATCGAGTGTTTTATTGCATTACACTTGCGTTGTATACAGTACAACCTGGCGAACTTATTACCATGTGACAATATCTTCCAACCAACGAGAAAGATGTTAAAGAAGTCTCAAGTGAAAACCAGACTGAAATCCTTTAAAAAAAATCTGGGTTCCAACGGAAATCAAACCCGCAACCTCCGAGTTACGAGACAAGCGTCTTACCAACTAGGCCACGGAAATGTTTTACCATCACGTTTTGGAAGATCTACATGTTTATTTGCAGTTCGTCTTCTAATTCTAACGTAAGTAGATGCGGCGAAGTTTCTAAATAAATAGACGCAACGACTACCTTTCTATCTTTACACTTAATAAGTTTTTTTATTTAATTATTTTATTCTCTCAATAGTAATGGGTCTGAATTTCAAATAAGAGTGCCCTTCAGGAGAGAGCTTTCTACACGGCGCTATATAAATTGTATTTTTTGTTATTATTATTATTAACACGTCCCTAATCATTTTTCACCCAAACGATTCACTGTCGAACAAAATCAATTGCCCTCAATCCTTATTCAGACAAATTAACTGAAGAAACAAATTGAATTGTTGAAAAGTCAATGAAACGACCTTTAGCAATTAACTTTTTGATTTCGAAACGTCACAATCCCATCTATCGACGTTCCCCTGAGTCCTTCCTCAACCTTTATCCGGTAGACACACAAATTGTCCGGAATTCCCTTAATAACTTTCACTCTTCCTTACTAAATGGTCTGCCCAATGGAATTATCCAAGAGTACTTACTCTGTATCAGTGCCTCTCAACGAGAGTCATGCCAATAATTTGAGAGGCAACATATAATATTCAATTTTATTTAACATGCATATACACATAAGATTTGTTCCAACTATCTAAATTACACAAGTTTTGTTCCAACTATCTAATCACACAAGTTTTGTTCCAACTATATAATTACACACTAAGTAATAGTTTGTGGCAATATCTGTGTAAAATATTACAAAGCTATGACGTTATACATAGAAAAAATAGTTAAAAAGACAAAACAAATTATGAATACATTTTAAATGCGCATAATTGGTTGTTAACCTTTCCTTTCCTGTGCTAAAAAAATCCGCGCGTTCCGGTGTTGTATATTCAATACACATGTAAAAATGAGCGATTCAAAATCGGAAAAATAAGAATATTCATAGCTAATCGCTTAAATTAATTAAATTTGAAGTCAAAAGGGATTATAATTTAAATATAATTGCTGAAAACATGAAAAAAAACATCGGGCAACGTTCATAAAACGGGCGAACAGACCACCTCAAATGGATGCCCGAGAGCTACTGAAGCGAGAGAAGCGAGCGAACTGAGATTGTATTTCTTGCGTTCCCATATACCGAAGTAGATTCAGACGTGAATAGCGTCGCTTCCTCACCTATAGCGATTTTTCAGAATGAATATACCTACCTACGTCACACGTTTGATTGTATTGGTGAATTTATTCCCGATTTTCACAAAATATCTCTGATGTGGCCGATAAGTGCTAATTATTATTAATATTATTTTTTCATACAATGCGTAAAGGTATTATGGAGGAATACCTAAAATCTGAACCCAGTATTTATTATATTTATAGAGATATTAAAGTGTTTAGAAGCAATGTGTACTAGTTACACATCACAGGGAAGGAAGAGTTAAATAACATACTCGTACATACGTTATTAACACATAAAACTATCAAGACAAAAATACCACATTTTCTCATAGAAAAACTCATTTTGGCTAGATATTTTCACAGCTATGAGAACAGAGGTAAATAATTACTAGTTCCTAGCCATGATCAAACATTTTACATGGGATCTTCATAATACTCAGCCAGCAAATGCTGTAAGGAGCTACTTTTGCCTTTTAAAGATTGTGTGAATAGTTGCACCTTCGACAATGCTCGGAAAATTAACCTTCTTAGTAGTGTTATCTCTTATGGAGAACATCTACGATTTTAATTTATATAACTGATAATTAATTATTTTTCTCGTTTCACATATAGTTTTGTAATATTTGTTTGAATATCAACGATGGCTTTAGCTGTCTCGCTCTGCGTGCGCGTCTTCTGTATTTTTCCATACTATTTTTTTCTTCTTCTCGTTTCTTATGTTTTTTTTTTCTTTCAGTTTCTTTTGGTTCTCATTTATGTGCATATCTATAGGTGTATGTTTTGCATATCTGGGTGTATTTTTTATTTGGCGTGGTAACTTTACGTCCATGCATGAGATTTATATTATTTCTCGTTTAACAATGTTAATTTATGAGTTCTCGGATGTAAAAAAATTGAGTTGTCAAGTTAATATTTAGTGAAATAAACACTATAAAATTAAAACACGGCTACTTTTCTTCATTCCACTTCATTTATTGCAAATCACAATGCATTTCAATACTTGATACAGGTGAGTTGTTGACCTGATGACACGGCGAGTGTTGAAATTCATCGTGATTTGCAATAAATAATGTGGAATAAAAACAAAGTTACCGTGATTTCTTTTTTATTAATTAAGGAGTCCCACAAAGTGGCACCAGAGTCATTTAAAGGAACGAACAGTGTTTGACTAAACAAGAATCAATATCTTTAAACCTTCATTGCCTTAATTATTAATAAAATATACTTCGTAATTTGTTTTATCAAACAATGTTTATTCCACTTTATGCTGCAAATAGTGTTTGATCAAACAATTTACAATGTATTTAAACCACCACTGACTTAACTATTAATAAAATATACTTTGTAATTTGTTTTATACACTGTTTATTCCACTTTATGCTGTAAACAGTGTTTGATAAAACAAATTACAATGTTTTTAAAGATCCACACTTTAACTATTAATAAAATATACTTCGTGATTTATTTTATCAAACACTGTTTATTCCACTTTATGCTGTAAACATTGTTTAATAAAACAAATTACAATGTTTTTAAACCTCCATTGCCTTAACTATTAATAAAATAAACTTTGTAATTTGTTTTATCAAACACTATTTATTCAACTTTATGCTGTAAACAGTATTTGATAAAACAAATTACAACGTCGTTAAACCTCCACAATATTAATGCCTAAACCATAAATAAAAATAAACTTATTTTTTTAAATTAATAAATTAACAATCCAACTAATTCACTTATCTTGTTGTCAAGTAGCAATCTGTTCCAACCAATCAGATAAAAATAACTAAATATTATTTATGGTTAAGGCATTAACATTGTGGAGGTTTAAAGACATTGTAATTTGTGTTATCAAACACTGTTTATTCCACTTTTTGTAACGATATAACCCTACCGGTTTCAAGGCTTTCACCTCACCATCAGAGGAGCACAGACAAAACTGAATTCTGTTCGAACTGGTACCGACATTACCGAATTCCGTTGTAACTGGTGGTCGGTACCAGTTCGAACAGAATTCAAATTTTTCTGTGCTCTCCTGATCTCGAAACCGGTAGGGTTATACCGTTACAAAAAGTGGAATAAACAGTGTTTGATAAAACAAACTATAATAAATAAATATTGAACTTTGTACGAAATTTGTGAAAAGTACTTTTATACATTTAATAATAATATAAGTGAGTAGTCATCGATGAAAGGAAAAGGGTTGTTGGAGTGGAAAATTAAATGGAATAAAACACGTAACGTTACTAACTTTTTTTTTTAATTACTCTTTGAAATATGCAAATTAAAGGAGCGGTTCCAACACTAGTAAGTAACGTATCGTTGTTCATAGAATTTTTATAATCCACCTCCAGCACCACAGGTCAAATTTGTTGATTTCTATCCAGTTCAAGGAATTTTCAACATCCAACTCCAGCACCACAGGTCAAATTTGTTGATTTCTATTCAGTTCATGGAATTTTCATTATCCGACTCCGGCACCACTGGTCAAATTTCTTGATTGCTATCCAGTTCATGGAATTTTTATTATCCAACTCTAGCACCACAGGTCAAATTTGTTGATTTCTATTCAGTTCATGGATTTTTCATTATCCGACTCCAGCGCCACTGGTCAAATTTGTTGATTGCTATCCAGTTCATGGAATTTTTATTATCCAACTCTAGCACCACAGGTCAAATTTGTTGATTTCTATTCAGTTCATGGAATTTTCATTATCCGACTCCAGCACCACTGGTCAAATTTCTTGATTGCTATCCAGTTCATGGAATTTTTATTATCAAACTCTAGCACCACAGGTCAAATTTGTTGATTTCTATTCAGTTCATGGAATTTTCATTATCCGACTACAGCACCACTGGTCAAATTTCTTGATTGCTATCCAGTTCATGGAATTTTTATTATCCAACTCTAGCACCACAGGTCTAATTTGTTGATTTCTATTCAGTTCATGGATTTTTCATTATCCGACTCCAGCACCACTGGTCAAATTTGTTGATTGCTATCCAGTTCATGGAATGACTCGTCCACAACGACTCCACACAGGAATATACCTTAATACGGAATCTCAAAAGGAGGCTCCTGACCAAGAAAAGTTAAAGGAGCCTTGATCTCGTTCTATGCCCTATCAATATAGGCCAGTATCAAGGCTGCCCATCTTTAGTGGGCCATTCTCATAATATGAGATTTCAAAGGTAGAGTTACAAGGCTTTGGGGGTGAAGTAAATCTTTTTCTTCGTCGCATTAAGATATTTCGTAATGAAGTGGATGGGAGGACACGTAATGTATACTATTACTATTTGGAAAATTTGATGGGCTTTACAAAGGATTTGGAACTAATGAAGTGTCTGTCATTGGCGTTTATTTAATAGAATCACGAGTGCAAATAAATATTAAAGAAATGGTAATTTGTTTTATCAATTATCAAACACTGTTTCTCCCACTTTATGTAACGTTATATAACCCTACCGGTTGCAAAGTTTTAACTCATCATCAGTGAAGCACAAACAAGACTGAATTATGTTCGAACTGCTACTGACATACACGCTTCTAACGGTTAAAATTCGAGTTGGGGATTATGGAGGGGGGGGGGGGTGACAACTTATTTGAAACCGGTAAAGTTATACCGTTACGTAAAGTAGAATAAACAGTGTTTGATATAAATAAATTAAAATGTTTTTAAACCTCCACAATGTTATTAATGCCTTAACTATAAACAATATAAAAAAGGAATACTTAAACATATATTATTTATAGTAAATGCATTATTAACATTGTGGAGGTTTAAAGGCATTGTAATTTGTTTAATCAAACACTGTTTATTTCACTTTAAATACGGTATAACCCCGCCGGTTTCAAGGTTTTAGAATGAATGTCGCAAAATTCAGTCATGGTAATCTTTGTCAAAATTCAGTCACGGAAATCTTAGTAAAAAGCCAGTCATGGTAATCTTAGTCAAAATCCAGTCATGGTAATCTTAGTCAAAATCCAGTCATGGTAATCTTAGTCCAAATCCAGTCATGGTAATCTTAGTCAAAATCCAGTCATAGAAATAGATTATTTTTTTTAAAAGAGAAAAAAACACGCCAGTGTGCTCTGATCGTCTCACTTCAGTTGTGCCATCGGATACTTTGAGAATGGTTGAAGCAAAAGAAAAAGAGGAATTTGGCAATCGTTAATATTATTTCATGTTGGCGCATTCCTCCACAGGGGTTGCCAATATCCTCTCAAACAGGACTCCGGATAATTTCCGAATGGACTTATTTCGTTACACATATGTGTACTCGTATAGTTATACAGGGGTACGCAACTAATGTAATAGGGATTTTTTATTTTTTTAACATTTAATAATAATAAAAATAAATATAGGTTTATTGATAGCAACATAGTGTATACATAATATCGCCTCTTGAGAATCATAGTGGCGAAACTTCAAAAAAAATAATTTTCGAGTTAAGACTTCCAAATGGCACTAAAATGACTCCTTTTTTACGTGCGTAAGTGGCGAACGTATATTTCAACTCCTTGCCGCTTCAAGGAATTGAAATTGAGTTGAACGGTACAACCCTACCGGTTTCAAGGCTTTCCCCTCATCATCAGGAAAGTACAAACAAACAAGACTCTTGTTTGTGCTTGTCTTGTTCATACTCCTCAGATGATGAGATGGAAGCCTTAAAACCGGTAGGGTTATATCGTTACATAAAGTGGAATAAATAGTGTTTGATAAAATAATTACAATTGTATTTCTTTTGTTATATACAATAAACCTGGAGAGCTTTTATAACCTTGATGCCATCTATTCCTACCAACCATAAAAATGTCTTAGGTGAACTTTAACGGGAATCCGGATTAGCAATGTCTTCTCAACTAATCTACAGAGGTCTATAGAGTGCAATGATGCCTTGATATGAAAAAATTTAAGGAAGTATGTTGTGATATAAAAAATTAACGCTATGTTATATCTATCTACTTCGACAGCAAAAGGCGTGATGATATTTTCATTTATTTTTTTCATCTTTAACTTGAAAATATAAATTAAGTACGTTTTTTTTTTCCTAAAATCAAATTAAAAATATATATTTAAGACTACGTATTTCTCTACGATCATAAATATAACAAAAATCCCAAAGAAGTTAATTAAATTTGTCTCTATGCCTTGATAATTTAAAGTTTAAAATATTTATTACCAGCTAAATATACAACCCTTAAAATGTTAAAATTCCAGAAAATATTCTGCAATATCCGCTTATCAGTGAGAATTAAAAATTGAAGGAAATAAATTCGATTAGGAAACAAGTTGTCTAGTCTAATTATTATAAAAATTAGATTATAACTGATTATAAAGACAGATTAACCTTTAGCACTCGGACTTACGGAGATTAAAATGAATCATCGTTACACTTGAGAAAATGTAGGATGGTTCCTGCGACATTTGAAATGTCACGTCTCAAAGGAATGGGGTAAAATCGTTTTTTTTTTATAAATGTAAAAATTGTTTTTCTCAAAACTGACGTTTTAATTCCTAATTTTCATTATACTGACTTTCTAATGAATTGTATGATTTGTATCTATCTTTAAATAGGCCAAGATCCACTATGAATTAATACTAATTACGAACATTTAATTTTAGGTACTTATAAAAAAATCGAAAATCCAATTAGCGTATGCCCCATCTCTAGCCAATGCTGACTAAGGTAGTGACTTTTGACAAACATCACCAAATATTATTTGATTTTAACAAACTGCCACATTTTTGCTAATTTGTAACAAGATGTATTAATTTGTCATTATTGTTAGTTTTATGTAATGTATTTACCTAAATAACTTGCTATTTATTAGAATCGAGGCTTATAATATTAAAGTTGATCAAATAATTAAAATTATTGAACGTCGTTACAAGCTTGTATTGGGGCAAATTTGTGGACTGTCTGTTTACCTCATTTTACCTTTATTGAATTCGACACCCCATTGTTTGTCATGGGAGCTAAATAGGCATATTACCTTTGGGCAAAGTATAATTCATACAATTTGTTTTTATAAAAGAGTACATACATACTACTGCACACAACTAGCCAGGGTTCAGGTGGCCCAAAGGGGCTTTAATCTTTTATTTCTCTACATTCATTTTCAAACTTTTTAGTGCCTGATATTTCTTGTATAGTTTACTTATCCTATCCCTTAAATCGGCTTAATTTTCACCTTGTTATCTGCATACAAAATTTCACAAACATTTTATTTAAATAAATTTAAATCAAATTGGCCACTTACCATATACATAGACACAAACACCTTTTGAATATCAATCAAATTAACCAGCTTAAGCTAGTATTATATTTCATATATATATATATATATATATATATATATATATATATATATATATATATATATATATATATATATATATATATATATATATATATATATATATATATATATATATATATATATATATATATATATATATATATATATATATATATATATATATATATTTCATTTCAAAAGTTGCCAACTCCCTCCTCAAATGCAATAACTAGAATTAGAGGAAACATTTATCGATACAGGAAAGTGTTCTAACGCGATACATTTTTACCAAATTGTATAGAACCTTTTTTTAACAAAAGTATACCATTCGACTTTATCCAATAACGCTGCGAAATTAGTCCAGGATTATTGCTATGTTCGCAGTTAAATTCTCTTGAAAACCCTTCTTAATTTGATCACCTTCGACTGAATAAGGTTAATCAACCTTTATTATTTTTTTTACATCCCTACTTTTTAAGTAAACTTTTTCAACACCCAAATAACGTTACGCTAAATATGTCGTCTCAAAAAGGCAAACGGAACATCTACCTGATAGGGTAGATAGACAGGATACATATATTTCGCCTCTTCCACATACATACACCTTCTCATAAATCTCCTACGATTTTTGTTCCTACTTACTTTTCCTTCTTTCAAAATATAATTCCCTTGATTCAACCATACTTATATTGATCTACTACGCCTTCTACTACGCCTTATCTACTTCACCTTTCACTCACATTTTCTCTGCATATTTGTTTTATTCTTTTCATTCGTTCCACATGCCCAAACCATCTCAGAGTGCTTTTCTTCATCGTAGCCAACATATCAGCCCTAAATTATCACTCGTATCTAATCATTTCATTGTGCATTATGTCATACATTGTCACACTCGCTGCTCACATTTCTACAGCATTTTTTATGTTTTTTTTAAGTAATACATATGGCCGAAGTCATAGGTATCCTTATACCCTCGAACACTATGCGGAAAAAGTACCTGTATCGTTCGAGGGGAGTAGCACAGCGCGAGGTTCGAACCGACGACCTTCCGCACAGAAGTCCAGTGCGTTACCGCGCGGCCATGCACCTCTGTTCTTTCCAGTATATTTCTTCGTTCACGTTTAACTCACTTACATCAAAGATAGTACTAAAAATACTGTTGTGGACTATCATCTTATTAAATTTTTGATAGTGTTGATATGCTTTAGTGTAGCCATTGACTTTGTTTCCTATCGCTAAGCTGCGTTCGATATCCCTCGTAACCCTTCCATCGTCTGAGAAAATACTAATCAAATAACACAGATTTCGAAAATTTGGCGCTCAATCGTTTCTGCCTAACTCAACAGAGAAGTGACGTGATAGTATATATTTACTATAATGATTTTATTACATAGATTTTGATCAAAATACCTAATTCATTAACTACTCGAGCTTTAGTATTGTTGTAAATAAAAATTGTTTCGGAAATAAAAACACCCCATCTTCATTGTGCTGCCTTTTCCGCTTGTTCCTTCAAAGAATGGCGAAACGGTAATCAAATATATAACGAAACCTTTTTTTCTTTATTTTCTATATATTATATCCTTTCTTTCGCACTTTCCTCTCGTCATTACGAGAGGAAATTGAAAGATTTTTCCGGTTTTGTGTTGAGGCCGAGAAATATAGCGGCACAAAACCTGGAAAGAAGGAAACGTGGCTAATTTGACAATTTTAGTGACTCTAATCATTTGAACTGGTCTTTCTTTTCGAACATTTCTTCTATTTTCCAATGATTTATTATTTCCATTATCACAACCATCGCGTGTGTTGTGTTGAAAGGGGTGGAACTTACTTATACAGGGTCTTTCAATAAGAACGCTCGATTTTTAAATGTAAATAAAACAAGTTATGTGTGAGATATCCACTCAATTTTTTTGTGAAAGAATATTTTATGGCACTAAATATGGAATATAACGTCGTTCAAATGTCCGCCGCAGCTTTGCATGGTGGCACGTATTCGGGAGGTCCAATTTTCGATGACTTTGTCGCATAAATCTGGCTGAATTTGCTGGATGGCGTTCGTTATGTTGTCTTTGAGGGCATCAATTGTTTGCGGTTTATACTCGTATGCATAGCGATTTAAGATAGCCCCAAACGAAGAAGTCTAAAGGCGTTAAATCGCACGATCTCGGTGGCCAGTTCACGTCACCGCCGCGCGATATAACAATGCCCTTAAATCGCTCGTACAGAATGTACATCGTGGCATGCGCTGTGTGGCACGTAGCGCCGTCCTGTTGGAACCACATGTCGTCGGTATTCATATCATCCAGTTTAAGCTACAAGAAGTTGCTTATCATCGATATGTAGCGCTCGCCGTTGACGGTTATGACAATGCCAGTTTCGTTTTGGAAGAAGTACGGACCGATGATTCCGACAGACCAAAATCCGCACCAAACATTGACTTTCTCGGGATGTATTTGGTGCTGGTGTATTACATGTGGATCGGTATTGTCTTAAATCCGACAATTTTGCTTGTTCACACATCCATCCATCCAAAAATAGGCCTCGTGGCTAAAGATGATTTTTTTGGTGAAATTTGGGTCAACTTCCAACTGCTCCAGAGCCCAATCAGCGTACGCACGGTGTTGTATATGGTCGTTTACCTTAAGTTCCTGGGTCAGTTGGAATTTATACGGGTGCAGACCCAAGTCGTGACGCAAAATTCACCAAATTAAAGTCGCAGAAAGGCCAAGTTCTTATGAACGACGAGAAATTGACTGCCTCGGGTTTTCCCGTACACTCTCACGCACAGCAGCGATGTTTTCAGCAGACCTTGCGTTTCGGTGACGTTAAGGTATTGGTTGATTATTTATCGAGCCGGTTGACTCGAATTTGGCCACCAAACGTCGACTCGGCAGGACGGTTGTGGCGATGATAAAAATCGCGTAATGCGCAGAACGTTTCTCGAACGACTGATTTTGAAAATAAAATTTGATAATTTGCACACGTTGTTCAACGTTATAACCTTCAATAGTAATTTCCCATACACTGCTAAACAATTCACAATAAATTTGACAGATATTGCTTTAACAATATGGCCGCTATAACCTAACAAATTTCGAGCGTCCCTATTGAAAGACCCTGTATTTCTATGGCTCGTTTTTATTTCTACAAAAAGCAGGACTTATAATATGTTTGTCCAAAGGTCTGTCATTTAAAGAACTTACAAAGGTTTCAATTCTCAGAACACTACAAAAATATTGTACTATTAAGGGAGCTATGGGGTACCTATCGGTGGGAAGGGTTGATATATTCATTAGAGCTTTGAAGTATCTTATTTTCTTGTAAGATGGTTGATTTTTGTGGAAGAGCCGTTTATTTCTCCTAACTAGCTGGTGATATTGTTAAAACCAGAATAATATGTCATTTGAGGCGATAAGTGATTATTTTTCAAATTTCGTGGAGGTTGTTTTTCAAACAGAAAGAGAAAAGATAATAAGAGAAAAGTACGAATCTTAAAGAATATATTTTCGATCCATAAATTGTTATTAAAAAAATTATTGAACTTTTTAACACTGGCAGTAAGTAGAAAAAGCCTGTCACGTGATTTATTTTTGTTTCGCGGGTTTTTCTTCTTGAATGAGACTTCGGATATTGACATGTTCAATATTTTGGAAAATGTTTTTGAAAAATTATCTGTCCAAACATCCGAGGTGTTATTGCGTTAATTGTTGGCATTCTTGTTTGATTTTTTGTTTTATCTGATATAACACTTAAATGCGTTCGACGTGTATTAGAAATATTTCGATGGAAATCCGTGAGATATAAATATAAGACAATATTTCAAAATCGGGAATGATGCGGGATAGATCGATTACTGTATCTGCAGTGAGAAGTAGTCCATTCGACACTAGAAGCCGTGCTTGAGGAGTCCGGTGTCTAGTGCTGAAAGAGAACTTGATTCGTAGAACGTCCAGTACTATCCAGATGGTAGAATTCTGGGCGAAGGTAGTATAGTGCATTTGTCACGATAGCTAAAGAAGACGTCACTTCCGATGGGCATAACTATAACTATTGATAATGATCTGCGTAGCCTAGTTCAGTGGTCTACAAACTTTTTTGATTTTGATTTGATGACAGCAGAAATTTATAGTATGAACCCCTGAGCTACCGCCCGACTGACAACAGTATGCGAAACACGCAATATCTACACTTAACTTACAAAGATTTGCTGTCTGCCTCTTCTACAAATACCCGATAGTGTCGCCACGGTCAATTCATTGGCTATTTAAAAATACAAGTTAGTATTTGTTCATCTTTAATATATTTTCTTTTTTTTTTTCTGTAACTTGACGTACCCCCAAGTATCGACTCGCGTACCTCTTGAGGGAGTTTCCGGAGTTTCTTCAGAATTTATAAAATCACTCATCATCTGTGAGCATGATTGTTTCCAGAAACCTTTCATTGTTGATTCTTTTATTTCAGCCCACGAGTCTCCAATATTGTTTATTGCGTTCCATATATTTTTTATTTATTTATTTTATTTATTTAACACTTTTATTGCAATACAATCTGGCGGGCTTATTGCCAGGTGGCAATCTCTTCCAACCAACCAGACAAAAGTAAATGAAGCAAGTTACGTGGTCGCATAAATCATTCAAATGACTATCCATCCCCACGAAATCCATAAACATATACGCGAGAACATGCCCACGAACCCCACAAAGACGGGCAATCATCCGAACATTATTTTTCATATAAAGTGAGATATCATCAATCAAAAGGAAAGGAAAGGATGGTGGAGAGGAAAGGAAAATAAAAATCAGGAATGAAACACGTTATTTTACTGATTAGAAATTAAGAGTTTTTTTTTAGTCGCTTCTTAAAGCATGCCAAGGACGGAGTGAGTCATATATTGGTTTGTAACTGATTCCAGAGTCTCACTGCATGGGCAGTAAAGCACGACGTAAAGAAAGAGGAGCGGTGAACTGGAAAGGCCAATAAACAATCTCTGTTTGAGCGTAGCGCTAATCCATGATTGGAAAGACGCTGAAAATTTTCGGCGAGATAAGAGGGTGCGGCGGGACAGTTAAGGATATTATACAATAGAGACAGTATGTGAATTTGGCGTCTATTTCTAACATTCAACCAGTTCAATGCCTTCTGGTATGAAGTTATATGATCGTACTTTCGCAGGTATATTATAGTTCTTCCAAAAATCTCTTAATGTAGACCCACCTTCCCTGCCAGTTGCCTTGATGGCCTGATTGATTATTGTCTTCATATAATCTCGTTGAAACGTAGCTATCACTGTTTGGTCCATAGGCTGTATGAGGCAGGTAGTATTGGGAGGAAGAAACACAACATTGATTTCCGTGCAGAGATTTTAGGTGTCCTGGAGCATTATCTAAGATTAATAATGTTTTAAATTGTAACTTTTTATCTTTACAATATTGCTTAACTGCCGGCACGAAATGAAAAGTGAACCAATCTTTAAATATTAACGCAGTAACCCACGTTTTTTTATTTGATTTCCAAATGACTGGAAGCAATTCTTTATCTTTCCCTTTCAATGCTCGGGGATTTTCTGCTTGATAAACTAACATTGGCTTCAATTTCAAATCACCAGTTAAGTTTTCACCAAGAAGCAATGCCAATCGGTTTTTAGAAGGTTTATGTCCAGGGGCAACTGATTCTTCCTTCGATAAGAATGTATGATTAGGTCTTTTTTTTCCAAAATAAATTCGTCTCATCTAGATTGAATATTTAGCTAGGAGAATATTCTTCATCTACAATAATTTTGGTATTGTAGATGGAGATTAACCCTTGCCTTACTGTGCTAAAAAATTCCGCCAGCCACGGTGATGGAAGCTAAGCGTCCAGTGAAAAATGTATATTTTAAATTAAAATTATGGAAAATCTGCTAGGTTATTTTTTGTTATTAGCTATAAAAATAATTTTATTATGTATTAAAACGTCGAATAATCAAATAAAATACAAGTCCTGGTCACTCACTATCCATCACAGGGTGGCAAGTGTTAATACTGATAATATAACTCATTGTAGTTAAATGCCACGGAGCGCGATATACCGTGCTCCGTGGGAGCGACTGCATGATGAAAGTGAACAATTTTTTAATTATCGACAAAAATCTTTAAAAAATGTGCGAAATAGCGAATTGTGCGAAAGCAGAATGTGTGAAAGTCGAGGGCCGCGTGTATATGTGTATTGATGATTTGGGTGAAAAAAGACTGACTTGAATAATCATAAAATTGAAAGTGACCGAGAGTCATGACAGAGAAAGACTAGTAAAGCTTGGTTCCACCAAGTGAATGAAATTCCAAAAGAAGGAATCTTCAGGTTTTAATTTATATTTATAGAACACTTATAAATATCAATTTACAAGTTCCCGCTTTACGAGAAAAAATCTGTAACGAACAACTCGTAAATACGGGAATTAAGTTTACATAGTTTTGTGTCGACCGAGTTTGACAACTGCTTTCCCACGATCTAAATGAACACTACACACATACGCTACACTACACCTAAAGCCAAATACTTTACTTCCACATATTTAAAAATCTACTAAAGTTTCTTTATAGTCCGTCTTCCCTTGGTAAGTTGTGTGCAATTGGTAAGTTTTCTGAAATTTGTTTTTTTGCTAAACATATGCAGATACGAGAGAGTATCTCATCTAACGACCACTGCCGCCATCACCTTCTTTAACGCGATTCAATTTGAAAAAAAAAACGACAAAAAGTTAATCATTTTTTATACCCTACGAAAACGCTGTTGCCATCGAGTAAAAAATCCGAAATCTCGCGACGTTTAAACGTGCCTATGTTGGAATTGAATAATCAAACGACCACTGCCGCCACCACCTTCTAATCTAACGACCACTGCCGCCACCACCTTCTAATCTAACGACCACTGCCGCCGCCACCTTCTAATCTAACGACCACTGCCGCCACCACCTTCTAATCTAACGACCACTGCTGCCACTACCTTCTAATCTAACGACCACTGCCGCCACCACCTTCTAATCTAACGATCACTGCTGCCACCACCTTATCTAACGACCACTGCCGCCACCACCTTCCTATATTTTTTTTTTGTTATATTTTTAATCTGTAATAAAAATGGGTTCGAATCCAGACTAAAGGCGCCCTTGAGCAGAGTCAGATCTCTAAATGGCGATATATTAATTGTCCTTTATTATCATTATTGCGGAGAGCAGTGGGAAGGCTGAAACTCCGATGGCTGGATGGAGTGGTGAGGGATGCAAGCAACATCGGTATCCGGAACTGGCGTAACGCTGCACAGGACCGTCAGTCATGGGGGCGAGCTCTGCAGGAGGCCAAGACCCGACCTGGGTTGTAGAGCCATGGATGGATTATTATCATTATTATTTAACCATCAAAATTTAAATGAACTCTTTTAAAAAAAAAAATATGGGATGGTTTACCTCTGAAAGAATTTCTTCCCCGCGTCTCACCGCCGCATGATTTCGATGTACTTACCGTCAGTGTACTTTACGTCGGCATATCGCCCTTGGTGAAATGCTTTCCTGAATTTGCGGCTCTGTTAATCAACTTCTGTTTCGAATTGACTGATATACAAGTTCTAGAATTACAGCTGCCGGCTCCCTCTTCGATCACGGTTGTTTTGTTTGTATAATGTATCTTAATAAATAATTTCCTGAAATTTGTTTTTAAAGAACCAGAGAGACATTGATTTTCATACACGTATATATTTTTTAACTGGCATTATTAATGGTATGGAAGGAGATATTAAAAGGGGATCGATAAGGCGTTTTGCTTTCTATATTACACTTACGATCTCAAAGTAGCTTAAGTGAAATCCAGACTTATGGTAAACGAATTCATTTTCTCTAATTCTATCAGTATTGATTTCATTCAGTTGGTCATTTCCTTGGTTTTAAATTTTGTTTCACTTAAATTTAAATTAATATTTATTTATCTGCATTGGATTAAAATAGATGAGTTAGTCAATTGCTAGAAATTTATATACTACTAGCTGTACCCAGCCACGCGTTGCTGTGGCTCAGTCTGGTTAAATGGAAAAGAAAGAAAAGAGAAAGCACACGTTTCAATTATGTTTAATTTCACAATGCTTGTGGGTAAACAATATTTTTGATGTCTTTCAGTCACTCTCAGTCTGTCGCGTTTATCGCCGTGCTCGCAAATGATCGCGTCACTCCAATAGGTCAATTCACGATATGATTTGAATTCAAATGAAAGATCGATTGCACTGAAAAAGAAGAAAGAAAGTTATAACAAAAACACATAAAATTGCGAAACATTAAAAAAGGAACTGAATAATATTGGTAAGTTCATAGACGTCTTTGTTCTTCGCGCCAACAATATCTCTTTCACTCACCCAATCTTGATTCTTATAAGTGATTTGAATATAGGGAAATACTTTTTCAACCGATCCTTCTGATCACTAAATTGCATAAGTTATAGTCTTCCAACCTTAGTTCTATTACCGTCATTTACAAATGCATCTCGCGAATGAACGTATTCTTCAGAGCAAAGCTTGGTCCGTGTCAAACGGATGAATATCAAACATTCTGATTTCTATGACAGTTCACAAATTTGCCCCAATACAACCTTGTAACGACGTTCAGTGATTATAATTATTTTATCGACTTTAATATAAGGCTCGATTCTAATAAATATCAAGTTATTTAGGTAAATACATTACAAAAAACTAACAATAATGACAAATTAATACATCTTGTCACAAATCTCCATTTCTACATACGATTGATGTGAGAATATCTCAACTGATCGATCGTTTTGCAGCTGGACACGCATATTTGTAGTTAATTTCAACGTCTTTACGTGTCGCCACAAAGTAGAGTATTTCATGCAACATATAAAATTGCGAAACATAAAAGTAGCTTATTAAATGTTAAGGGACACAAAGCGATAATTGGTAACTTATTAAATTTTAAGGGAAGACAAATAGATAATTGGAACTAATAAAAGAAAACTCCATTTCTACATACGATTTGATAGATTTTGAAATATAAACATAAAATTTAATTCTATATAAAAAAGATACTTTTGATATTCCTACTGACCTATTTCAGTTTCTATCAGCCTGTCGCGTACATTATGATGAGAACGAACCAGTTCTGAATCTACAGATCTCGATCCCCGTGCATCCTCAAGTCTGGATACACGTCGTTATGCTGCTTCTTCGACATAAACATCGAGATAATCCCCGTGCATTCTCAAGTCTGGATACACGTCGTTCTGTTGCTTCTTCGATGTTTTGATAAACTAAAGCAGATGTGTCACTATTCTTTTCTCTGTTGTTATCTATAAATATAATTGTAAGTGCTTTATATTTTAAGCTTAAATTCAATTGTAAAATTGATTAGATATAAGTACTGATGCAAATTTGAAAAAAGTTAGGTTAACTTTTGAAATATGAATCAATAATGAAAGTTTTTCATCAAATATAATTCTTAAGTCCATTATTTTTAAACTTATACAATTTACCATAGTCACCAAGTCAATTTTATGACAATATAACTATTTTTTATCAAGTTTTTCTATTACGTCGTAAAAGTACATCGTAATGACGCAATGTCAACTGAGCAATTACGTGTTCGTAATTAGTATTTTTTTTAAATGAACGATTTTCCATCATATTTTTTAATTTAAATATAATATCAATAACTTACCTCATTTATTGAAGTCAATTATCTATTATCTTATCTATATAAATAAAATGTTATATATATTGAACCAAAATATGATTCAATCGTAGATCACTTTTCTAAAATGTCGATCTCACTGAGCGATTAAGCATCTGTCAATCTGTCGGTAAAACAGTTTGCAATTGTTTCGTGTCTCGACTTATAAAAGTACGTAATACATATAAAATTTCAATTTTTATAAAATTAATGATTAAATTTTTATTTATATAGATTATTAAACATAAAATTATAAAATAATTTATTTATAATTAATTTATAATTAATTTTACATTAAATCATCGTAAATTCCGAAACGCCGAAAATGAAATTTGACAGATGAAATTTGACAGATTAATTCCATTAATTCCATGTCAAACCACAGGTTCGCATAAATATTTCTTTTTGATTTAAAAAAAAAATTATATACACTGATATATATATATATAAATAAAAATCAAATAACATTTCCGTTGACGAATATTAACTTTACTCAAAATTTCAATGCGATCGGTAGAGAACTTCCGGAGATTAGCTGCCTTCAATTAACGAACATTTACATTTTTATTTATATAGATAGATAGATAGATAGATATATAGCAACACGCACGTACATAAAAGAATGGAAATAAAAATTCCAATAAAATAACCTTTTAAAAAAGTTGATACTAATGGGAATCTAAACTGTAACTTCCAGGAAGACAGGCGTCTTTGGGTTACGAGGGTTGTCATTGTTATGTGGTAATCTCTTCTAGCCAACCTGAAAGGTCTTAAACAAGCCTTAAGGGAAAACCAGATAGGAACCATTTTTATAAAAATCTAGGTACCAATGAGAACCTAATCCGCAACCTCCGGATTTGAAGAAAAATGTTTTACCAACAAAGCTACGGAGACCACCATGCCATTCCCTTGTTTGGGTAGACAGAGAGGACACAGCGCCAAATGAAATCTATCTTTAAAAATGAAAAAACTGTATAAAGGAACTTATGTAGAGGACTCGACATTTTTTCTCTTTTTTCATTCCTTTCCACCGTCCTTTCCTTCTCCACCATCATTTTCTTTTCCTTTGATTGATCTCACTTTTACTTTAATATGTTTATGTCCATAAATTTCACAAATATGAATATTTTGTTGTATATTTATTGGCATCATGTAACTTCCTTTATTTAATTTTGTCTGGTTGACTAGTAAAGTTTGTCGCCTGGCAATAAACCCGTTAGATTGTATTTGCAATGAAGTGTTAAATAAATAAATAAGCAACAAACAACGCCTTTAAAAATTCTTGGATTCTAATCGGATTTTATTCTACTGGTATAAAACCAGTAAAACAAAATGACAGACAATAGCTGAAAAAATGCGCTTAACTATGGCGAAATTTTACCCTAAAACGTCTATCCAAGAAACATGAAACTACTTTCCTGATTACATATTATATTAATATCAACTAATAAACTACGACAATTGCAACCGTGTATTTTGAGGTCCAAAAGAGTTGCGAGCAAAACGTCAGGCACTTGGCCCCTTGCGCCGCATTTCATTAATGTGTCTGGCGCGCAGCCTCGA
Source organism: Odontocerum albicorne (assembly GCA_949825065.1). Lineage (NCBI taxonomy): Eukaryota > Metazoa > Arthropoda > Insecta > Trichoptera > Odontoceridae > Odontocerum > Odontocerum albicorne. Next base: position 7,489,471 of record OX463865.1, read on the forward strand.
GGCGAGCAATTTGCCCGCCGCAACTGTGACATGGACCCACTTGCCAACATCGGCCGACCCTCGGACAGATTAATTGGACTGTTCTCCGTTTATAAATATAATATTAAAAAAATTATCTACTTACCCACTGATTTGTATTATTTATTATACTAAACTCATAAACCAGGAGGGTTTTCAAAAGATAAAGTACCAGATGAAAAGCACATCCTAGAATGTTTGATAACAATTTCTAAATACTTGTTAATTTATCATTTTATCCCGTCACGCCCCATTCAGACTGTAGTGTGTCTTCTCTGCCATTACTGCACATTACCAATGACTATATTATTTGTGTTAGTCTACAGACGTCTTTCATTTTGTATAGGACGATCTTCCTTGAAGATTCGTTATCTTCAATCCTCATAACGAGATTGTCTTTGTTCAACCTTTATAGTTTATCACCGTGTCCGTCGCTGTTAAGTTTTCCTTCGCTTTGTAGCAACACATGGTAAGACACCTGTCTGCCGATCCGGAGGTTGCGGGTTCGATCCCCGCTGGAACCCAGATTTTTTAAAATATTATTCCAGTCTGGTTAACACTTAGGGCCTATAAAAACATATTTCTGGTTGGTTGGAAGAGATTGCCACATGGCAATAAACTCGCCAGGTTAAAAAAACACACTTCTTCTGTCAATCTGGGTCTTCGAGACATTTTAAAACGCTTTTTTTTGTTTCAAGTTTTAAAAAATTTCGGTCGCACCGAATGAAGCTAACTTTATGCATTTAATACGTCAAAAATGAAGATTTTCTCGCATTTTATCATTTTAATCATCGAATTGTGATATTTCATTTAATATTTTTACTTTATTTTTCAACATGCAAATGACAGCAAATATGTTTTTACTTGTTTTTTTACAAAACAAAACTTTATTGAAAATATAAACAACCTTATTAATTATTGTAAGTACCTATATTTCAATTGCCGACTTGTTTTACTTCGATAGCGTGTGTTTCAAAATTGGAATATTTACGTAACGCAGTAGCTTGTGTATGTATGTTTTGTTTCATTTTCAGCTCCACACCACTAGGCAAATTATATTGGGTGTTAACATAACTTGTGTCCGTCTTTTTCAAATTTAAAAATGAGCACCAAAAGTAAAACAAAATGGTAAAGGTTATTATACGTCATTCGAAAGAAAATTTTCTGCTCTACAAGATATTGTGTTTGCTTTTACGTTACATGTATTATTTTATTTGATTACAAGCCTTCAAAATGGAATGTCAAGTAGACGAAAGTGAGCATTTTCGACACCTTCTTGTCGAGTATTTTCGACACCCAATTGTCGAACGTTGATTTTTGTTGTTTTCACTCAAAACATGTGGAACTCAAGCGCCGAACTTCTGGAGTTTTCCCATTGATTTAATATAGCGGTATACAGTCATGTGACTACAATTCATCTGCTCAGCCAATTCTACGGTGGTTTGAAGGGGATTTTCATGAATAATATAGTTTAAGCGGTCCTCATCGAAGTACACTGGTCGTCCGGAACGCTCCATGTCTTTCAGGTCGAAATTACCGTCGTTGAAACGCAAAAACCATCGACAAGCTGTCCTTTCATTCATAGTATCTCCACTTCACAAATATCGCGAGCAGTTTTGGCAGCTTTATTCTCTCGATTGAACGCGAACAGAAGGAGGTGTCGAAAGTGCTCACTTTTGTCTACTTGGCATTCCATTTTGAATCAAATAAAATAATATATGTAACTTAAAAGTAAACACAATACCTTGTAGAGTAGAGAATTTTCTTGCGAACGACGTATAACCTTTATTATTTTGTTTTATTTTTGGTGCTCATTTTTTAATTGAAAATAAACGGACACAACTTATGTTAACACCCAATCCCTCGTCTCTATTATTAACACCAACTTATGTTAATAATAGAGATGAGGGATTCGTTATTTTGTTTATAATAAAATAACAATTTGTATAGCACCGTTTAGGGTCTCTCCTCAATGGCGCTTTAATTTGGGATTCGAACCCACTATTAACAGAAAGAAAAAAACAATTTTTGACTAATTGAAAATATTAAAAAAAACGCCAATTGAGTGGAAGGATAGAACATTGGTGGCTGCAACAGTTAGATGAGATACTTCCTTGCATCTGAGTATGTTAAAAAAAAATTGGTAAGAAAACCGCAGAAAACTTACCAGGGAAGACACCTATATTGATCTTACAATATGTGGTAGTGACACATTTGTATTCACGGTTTTTTGAAGATTTTCACAGTAGTTGTAAGAAATAATCGGAAAAAATACTCACTATGTATTGTAATAATAATTAATAATAATAATAAAACGACAACTTATATAGCGCCGTTGAGACACCATACTCTTCTCAAGGGCGTTTTAACCCGCGATTTGAAACCATTATTCATCTATCCAAAACCTTCTAAAGTTATGAATTAATTAAAAATAAAATCTTTAAAATCTAAACACAGATGTCACCCTAATAGCACATTATTTTCAGAACTAATTTATATTTGTAATAACAGATGTCACAATATGTTTTTTTAATTTTCCTAAATAAAATGAGATGCACACTGAAATAATTCATTGTAAAATTGATTTAATTTATTTTAAGTACCGAATAAATAATAGTCACGAGTGCAGATTTTATATTTTGACATTTAACTATCAGGTGATGTTTTTAATGCGGTATTTTGTTTGGGAAATTGAAAATAAAATGTATTTCTTTCATTGTACTATAGAAGTAGTTAAGCCCATGAATATGTGCCTAATAAATATAGCCGTGCAAGGAATCACCTCTGTTCTACATACCAACTTACAGGACGAATATCATGGTTAAACACTCAGTCACGCGTGGTATAGAGATATTGAACAAACTGAATGACACTGTGGATATATTCTCGGTACCGTCTAGCAGTATGAGAAAAATCCTGGCTGATATTCTTCCTAACGAATAAGCTAACGCCAGAAGCAGATCCTCTTTGTGTAACAGGAGAAATCCGTGCAAAGTGGATAAAAAAATGCACCGTTTTATAACATAATAGAAACATTATTTAAAAAACTCTGAAACCGTGGATGGCACTAACGTTTCGCTTTTACGTTTTAAACATAAGATATAAAAACAAAACGTTTTATATAACTTACATAAAGAATGAAAATTTGAAAAAAAAAACCGTGATTGTAAGCCACACAGATCCTAAAATGCACTTGAGTCTTAGAATCGCAGTAATACGATAATAAACTTGATAAATGTTCCAGGCATCGAGTTTCGCTCTTTAGTTTTATGCCTGCCAATTGAATCATTAATTAATTCTTCGTACTTTTCAGTCTTCACAGAGTTTCGAATCTGTCACAACTAAAATCTGTTCAGTTCATATTCCCATTACTTATAATATCTTAATTTTATTGAAAACATGTCTACTTGGTTGAAAACATGTCTATTCCTGACACATTACTGTCAATAATATTGAGTTCGAATTCCGAGCAAGGGCGTCCTTGAGAATAATCTGCTCTCTAAACGGCGCTATATAAATTGTCCTTTAATTATTATTATGGAACTCGATAGTATCGTAATCTGCTAAGATTAAAAAAAGTCTAAATTAAATTAATTGAATCTAAGTACATAAAGGTATTTTTGTACCAGCTTTAGTTATTTAACACTTTTATTGCAAATACAATCTGGCGGACTTATTGCCAGGTGGCAATCTCTTCCAACCCACCAGACAGAAGTAAATGAAGCAAGTTACGTGGTAGCATAAATCATTCAAATAACTATCCACCCCCACGAAATCCATAAACACATATAGTACATGAGCAAGGACGGAGCGAGTCTAATATTGGTTTATAACTGATTCCAGAGTCTCACTGCATGGACAGACGAAGAGGAGCAGTGAACTGGAAAGGTCAATAGACAATGACTTTGATGTATGGAAGAGAAACTAGGACGTGGAAAAAGACTGAAAGAAGCCAAATAAATAAATAAAATAAATAAATATTAGGTTTATTGATAGCAACATAGTATGTACAGATTATATTTAAATAACACTTCTAAAACACATAAATTGCAGATAATACATTAAATACAGAAGCTATCAAAAGGTCTGGGCTCATCTAATAGCATCCCCTCGGCCAAGATACACCCCACCAATATAGGGCGAACCCATTCACGGGGACACCAGATGTTTTTCAGCCCCCCCCAAACACAGAAAATAAATAGATGAAAAAAAAAAATACATTCAAGAGAGAAGACACTAAAAGGTCCGGGCTCATCCCACAAACATTCCCCCGGCCGAGATACACCCCACCAATGTAGGGCGAGCCCGACCGCAAGGGCATCAGGGGGCTTCCATCCCACACCTCCGCATATCTAGATTAAGAATAAATAGAAAAAAAAAGAAAAAAAACAAAAACGTATGGCAGAAAACAAAATAAAAAGTAAACCCACAAATACCACCTCGGATTAACTGTCAGCAAGAACGAGAAAAAAAAAGAATGCATGCTGTAGACACGCGTGAATTGAGAAAAATACATGGAGTGACAATGTTTAACAGAATACAGAAGTGTTTATGGATAGATGTGAAGGTTGATAATTAATAATTATTATTATTATCGCCCTCTGTGTTCTAAGTGGACGCATTTCTACAATATTTATTAATCTCTTTTCAATCCTGACTCACGTGCACTTTCATATCTCTACATCACGTTCAAATATCCCGAAAGCTTATTTGTGATGCAGTCATATATTATATAGTATAAGCGAATCATGTTGTAATAACGTTGCCAAAATATTTGGCACAGCATTCGGTTCAATTCCGCGCAAACGGGCGGCAACCGTCGCCATTATTATCGCGGTTCCCACTAAGATGGCGGCCGCGCCCCTGTTTCCCGCCAATTCATCTTAACAAGGCGGAATTACTCCTCTTTTAAGCAGATCATTTACATCTGCAAATGGGCCTCCACTTTTATTGCTGCTCGATCTAAAAATTCCTCCCACATAATTACATCGGGGTTTCAGAAAAGTAGTTTTGTATGCGTCAGATAGATGTTGTTAGGACAAAATTTTAGTAGCTAACTTCATTACAAACGTGATGAATATATATTAATATAAACGAGTTATAATACAGCGCATTTTTTCTCGTATTCTACGGGTACCTCTATTGGATAGTTTGAAAGATTAGTATTTCTCTGAAAGATGTCGTGGGGACAATATTTTCGTTGCCAACTTCATCTCAAACATGGTGAATGTATATTATTATGAAATGTAATAGTTTTGTACATATTTTCATGCCTTATTTACCCAAATTGTCTAAGTGTTTTTTATCGGCATCGTTTTGAAGATGGAACAAAAAAGTTGTTTTTTTTTAGTGCTTGATGCTTTTTTACTACCTGTGAAGAAAACATGCGATACAAACAAAAGACATGTAGGTGTAAAGTATGGTGAAAATGCTATAAGCAATCTTGTGTGTCAAATGTGGTTTAAAAATATCCGAAATTGTAATACAGTACTCGAAAATGGCATCCGCTGTGCAAGTCGAATTACCACTAATGACGATCGAACTTTTATCGAGAATAATGAAAGGCTGAAGAAACAACAATTTAAAGTTTCAACTAATTTAACTTTAAAATTGTAATACTTAATCGATCTATAAGGGAAAAAGTTATTCGAAGAAAAAAAAGAGACGCAAAATTAATACAACACGGTAAAGGATATAGGATGGGTGTAAAGTTATTAAGTTAATATCCCTTATTTCAGGAGTTCTTAACCTAATTGTGGTCGCAAGCAAATTAGAGATTTAGGAAAATAGTAGCGAGCGAAACCGGATTCCCAAAAAAAAAATTTCCAAGTTACATTTATAACATAATTACTAAATTATTATAAATCGTTACACTATAGATTTATTTACACGGTTAACTCTTCCTTCCCTGTGATGTGTAACTAGTACGCATTGCTTCTAAACACTTTAATATCTCTATAAATATAATAAATACTGGGTTCAGATTTTAGTTATTCCTCCGTAATACATTTACGCATTGAATGAAAAAATAATATTAATAATAATTAGCACTTATCGGCCACATCAGAGATATTTTGTGAAAATCGGGAATAAATTCACCAATAGAATCAAACGTGTGACGTAGGTATATTCATTCTAAAAAACTGCTATGGGTGAGGAAGCGACGCTATTCACGTCTTACTTTCACTCTACTTCGGTATATGGAAACGCAAGAAATAGAATCTCAGTTCGGAGTAGTATTTCTTCCTTCGAGGTGTAACATACACATTGTTAGTGTTTCCGTCCCGTCAGTAGCACTGGGGCTTTCGTTCGAGGTGGTTGCTTCGCCTGTTTTGTGAACGACGGTCGATGTTTTTTTTCATATTTTCAACAACTAAATTTCAATTGTTATCATTTTTGAGTTCAAATTTAATCAATTTATACGATTGGCTATGAATATTCTTATTTTTCCGATTTAAAATCGCTCATTTTTTTTCACTTATTGCCAGGCGGCAATCTCTCCCAACCAATCAGACAAAAGTAAATTAAACAAGTTACATGGTTGCATAAATCATTAAAATGACTATCAATCCCCACGAAATACATAAAGACATACGTGAGCATGTGCCCACGAACCCCACAAAGACGGGCAATCACCCGAACAATATTTTTCATATAAAGTGAGATATCATGAATCAAAAGAAAAGGAGGGATGGTGGAGAGGAAAGGAAAAGAAAAATCGGGAATGAAACACGTTATTTTACTGACTTTATTAAGAGTTTTTTCAGTCGCTTCTTAAAGCATGCCAAGGACGGAGCGAGTCTTATATTGGTTTGTAACTGATTCCAGAGTCTTACTGCATGGACAGTAAAGGACGACGTAAAAAAAGAGAAGCGATGAACTGTAAAGGCTAATAAACCATCTATGTTTGAGTGTTGCGCAAATCCATTAATGGAAAGACGCTGAAATTTTTTTCGGCAAGATTAAAGGGGGTGGCGGGACAGTTAAGAATATTGTACAATAAAGACAGCATGTGAATATGGCGTCTATTTCTAATATTCAACCGGCTCGATTCCATCTGGTATGAAGTTACATTATCGTACTTTCGTAGGTTGAAAATCTTAGACAAGCATTTTGAAGACGCTGTAATTTGTCCAATATACGTATACGAGTATACTACTCGTATATGTAAACATTTAAAACATCTGGAATCAAAGTTAAAATCGGATTTTTTTCACCAGCTCCACAACCCTGGTCAATCAATACTAAGGAACAAGTATTTGGTGCATTCTTCTCTCAAAATTGTTCATAATATATCTTAATTCTTCCTGTCTTGTAACTCATGACTGAGAATTGTGACTCCCATGATGATAGCCTCTGACGACTCCTCTTCACCCCCTCCGCGATTCGAAGGGCAGTTGTTAAGGGTAGTCCAGTTGCATCTCTCGCTTGGTCAGTCCAACGCATTGTGATTCTTCCTCTCGTGCGTCGTTCTTCCACGCCTCCAGTAACCACAAACCTCTCCAAACTGTCTCCTTAACCAAGAGCAATGTGCCTAAATAATAGGAGGACTGGTCGAAGGTCTTATTGTCGACAATCTGTCAGTGATTCTCAGTTCTTCGAGAATGGAGACGTTAGTTCGCCTTGCTGTTTATGGAACTCTTCTCCAGCACCATATTTCAAATGCATCTATTGTACGTTTGTCGCTTGCTCTCAGAGTCCAAGTCTCCATAGCCATACATGAATATTGCGAAGACAATAGACTTAACTACGCGTATTTTCGTCGTGATGGTGGAGGAACTTGTCCAGACGTCTCATAAACTGGTTCAATTTTACAGCATTCACTAAACTGTTGGACAGTTTGTCAAATCGCATTACACAACTCGGTTAGCAATGTTATGACTTGTGTGTTTATAATCGAAAGTAAATACAGAAATGAAATAGTGATACCTTTCATCTCAGTATTTTACCTCCACCTTCTCTGTCAACAGCCTCCACCTTCTCTGTCAGCTCGGCCAGGATCTCCTGTATCTGCGTCACTACTCCACTTAACTAGGCACATTTTCATCTTGATGGTGATAGTTATGCTCTTCCATTTCTTTTCCAGCTTTGACATTGCATTTTTTGCCGTTCCAGTTCTATTTGGAGTAATTTAAAACATGGCTTTTGAAAAGGACAAGAGTTTGTTTACACTTTGAAATATTCAAAATAAAACATGTACTATGCGTCTTGTGCTTTTTAAAGAAAGATACTTTCCTCATACTGCAAATCCGTTTAGATTTAATGCATTAATATGCATGACCGTCCACATAACATGCATCGGCAAACTGAACCAGAATATTTCCTAAAATTACCCAACTATGTATCAGAGAAGCATATGCACGGAATCCACACAAAGGCTACACGGAGCGCAGACGAGGACTATAACATACATACGACAGCTCTGTGGCTTTACAACTCTCTGCCGAGAATTAATGAACATTGACTCAGACCGCGAAATGGCCTAGTTACTGGTCTCATGTTATGTTTTCCTGATACCTCGTTCAAACAATTCTGCCGATAAAAATGATTGAAATATTTTCTAAATTTTCTTTTGTTGTATATACGAGTATGTTATAAATAAATCCGTATGTAGAGAGAGAGGGTTGCTAAATCTTTCTAAAATGCTACGTCCTATCTTGAGGCTCTCTTCAGGTGAAATAATCCCGGTTTGTTACGAGAAAAATCTTATGTCAGACTGGTGTCGTTTTTCGTCGGAAATATGTGTGTGATGTCTATTTACCCCAAAGGTAGTTTTTAGGGTGAAATATTTTACATTCTTTGGTTATTTATTACTTTTTTTGTTTTTTGCTTATCGCTTTATATATTTCTAATGTTTCTAAATGTATTGTTTATATAACTTTTTAGGCGTATGAAAAATGTGTTGTTTATATAACTTTTTAGGCGTATGAAAAATGTGTTGTTTATATAACTTTTTAGGCGTATGAAAAATGTGTCGTTTATATAACTTTTTAGGCGTATGAAAAATATTAACTTATCTTTGAAGTTGTAATTTACCTATAATCCAAATCCAAATGATAATTTATAAAGCGCCGTTTGGAGAGCAAACTCTTCTCAAGGGCGCTATACCCGGGACTAGAACCCATTATTATTGATATATCCGAAACATTCTAAAGTTCGTCTGAAGTAAAAATAAAATCTGTAAAATCTTAACACAGATGTCACCCAAATAACATATTATTTTCAATTATAATTAAGATACTTCTGATTTGTACTAACAGATGTCACGTTTATTTCCATTTTTATAAATAAAATGAGACGCACGCTATAATAGTTCAATTGTAAAATTGATTTCATTTATTTAATGTACCGAATAAAGTATAGTCTCGAGTGAAGATTTTATAATTTTGACATTCAACTGTCAGGTGATGTATCGGTGTGGTATTGTTGTGTTTAATGCGGTATTCAAGATCACTCTAAACTCTATTAATTTATTAGGTATTTACATTGTAGAACTTCATTTTTAAACACAATGATTTTACACACACTGTTTTACAACGCTTTTTTGTAAACCGAAAAAGACACTTTAATTTCAGTTTAATGTGAATTTCTTCACATTTAAGTGTTAAATCGTTCTACAACAGTGTTTCTAAAGCTTTTTCGGACGACCACTCCTTTTTAGAAAATATATTTCATCAGACCCACTCCGCTCAATGCCAGTTGTTGTGATCAAACTATTTACTTAAATTAATGGAATTCTTTAAATCTGATAACGAAAAATATTTTAAACTCAAATAGCTCTGCTATAAAATAATCTTTTCTGGCATACGAGTTTTATTTATAGGAAGTACCTATTTGTATTCTCTACCCCTTTTCACCAGCCTAGCACCTCCCTTCCGCGTTCTTGCCTTCCAGCACCACCAATGAGGCGGTAGCGCCCACTTCGGATATCACTGCTCTGTAATATAGTTTTGACAACATCCGTGGCCTAGTTGTTAAGACGCCTGTCATCTGACTTGCAAGTTGCTGGTTCGATTCTTGCTGGAACTCAGATTAATTTTGCATTAAACACACGCACTGATATCTATCCAAATCATATACAATCATTTTATTGTATATTGTCTAAAATCTTCATTGAACCATTTATCGACATATTTCGAAGACAGATGTCAACGTTCAGGGCTGTCCCTATTTAAAGTTGTAGCCGAAATCCTTAGTTCTTTGTTTATAAAGTTCACGATCTTTATAATTTTTGTATGTTGGTTTTTTTTCAAGTTTTTTTTTTGGTAATTTTATGTAATTATTTTTACCTCGCTGAGAAACAATACTATTATTATTTTTTGAGTGGTTTTGCGTAATTTTTTCCTTATTTTATATCGAAATCGAACTATTTTATGTACAATAGTGAACAAAAATTAGGTACTCGTATATTTCTTATTTCTTATTTGTTTCTTACTGTGTAGTGAAATATTTTTACATATTGAATATTGGTCTAATGTTAATATAAGCGTGTGACAGCCCTAAACAAATGTCGAATTTTAAATAAGAATTTTTAATAATAAAAACTGTGTTATGTGTTATATTTCACAATATCTGGTAAGTCAATAATTAGTTCTATGTAATTTTAACAAAAATAATGGAAATGGACTGAGTTATTTTTTTGCAAACTATATTCGACCTGCCGGCATTCAGCATTTTTTTTGCGGTAGAAAAAAGGTTAATAAGCGTGTTATGTGTTAATGTGTGAGATCTCGTGTTTTCAATAGGTGAATCGCGACAATTTTTTTACGTAAAAAGTCGATCGCGACAATAAACAAATTGGCCAACCCTAACCTGTATTATTGTTGGTATAATATGCAAGTGTTATTTTTTCTGAAATTAAGCGTAAGAAAATCGGTATTATTCCACAAACACATGAAATCCTTTTCTTATTGTCTATGCTATTCGGTCCTTTTATTTTGAAGTAAATATAGTATTTATATAAGAAATGGAATAACAGACTAATTCATCGTTACAAAAAGATTATTTTAAAACGTGATGATCATCTGAAATTAAGGATTAGTTACTTTATGTATAAAGCTTGATAATTGAAAAAAAAATACCGAGAGATTAATCTTTCCTTTCCGAGGTCGATTGTTTTATTTTTCATAATATCTTGAAAAAAGAGGACAAGAATTCCACAAATGTCAGGTGTTTTTTTTTTCAAAAAATCTCATGTTTTTCGTCTAAGGAATTTATCTCATCAAATTTTGTTTGAACCATTCCGAGAAATGAGTAACTCGAAAATGAGTTTGATTTCGATATTAAAAAAAAACATACTAGTGATTGAATTATTTATATTTAAGATAAAAAATATAGAGTATATTTTATCTAGAAACCCCAACCCCTGATTAATCATTTAAAATTACAATCAACGATGGTTCTCGTATTCCGTATTCATTATATGTCAAAAATCTAGGAAATTTACTTGATATACGAGGCGTATCCAGAAAGTAAGTGTACTGAGGCTCTCACGACCGGATGGATTTTACTTTTCGACATGTTGGCTACACTTCCGTGTAGCCTGACCCTTCCCCTCCGCAAAGAGACCGGTTCGAGGTCAGTACGTTGAGAAGTGTCGACGCGACAACACGTTTCGTGAAAAATGTAAATCCAATCTCCCGCCAAGTGCGAAATTCGGGGCGTCATCCGTTATCTCGTTTGGAAGGGAAAACCTCCGGTTGAGGTTTATAATGAGGTGAAAACTGCATATGATGATAAAGCTATGAATCGTACGAGTGTGTACAAGTGGTGTCGCGAGTTTAAAAACGGTCGTACGTCTGTGCATGATGATCAGAGGAGCGGAAGACCTTCAATTGTGACTGACGAAATTGACGAAATTGTTTTGGGACTGTCAAGGCATAATTTTAATTGAATATATGTCTCAAGGGGAGACCATCACTCTGCAAGATACTGTGAGACCCTAAAAAAATTGCGGTGGGCGATTCAGAACAAGAAGAGAGGCATGCTGACAAAGGGAGTCTGCCTGCTGCACGACAATGCCAGACCACACACGGCCAACGCCACGAAGGAACTGCTCGCCTCGTTAAAATGGGATGTCCTGAACCATCCCACGCATTCCCCTGACCTATCACATTCAGATTTCTATCTCTTTACCTCCCTGAAGCTGTACATGGGTGGAAAAAGGTTTTCAACCGACGAGAAGGTAAAGGAGGAGGTGGAGAAGTGGACGGAGGGGTTGGCGGGAAACTGCTTCGAGGAAGGCATCAAAAAGTTGATACCCCGCTTCACCCCCTGCATTGAGAGGAATGGCGACTATGTCGAAAAATAGCTTACATATGTACTACGGTAACCACGTCATTTTTTTGTTTAAATAAAAAAAATTGAAACCTACAAAAAATCAGTACACTTACTTTCTGGACTTACCTAGTAAATCAAGGCTGGACGTTTGTCTAACTTCAGTGACGATAACGCAGATTGAAGCGAGTATACAGTCGTCCAGATATTTAATTTATTAAATAAATTAAAATAAATATATATTTGCATAAGTAATTGTATAATATAAATACACCATTTATGGAATAAAACAGGTAATAAAGGGTAATTTAAAGTGCACTCAATTTTCATGGATCTGGTTTAATGTGCACTCAATTTTAATGGATCTGGTTTAAAGTGCTCTCAATTTTAATGGATCTGATTTAAAGTGCACTCAATTTTTATGGATCTGGTTTAAAGTGCACTCAATTTTTATGGATCTGGTTTAAAGTGCACTTAATTTTCATGGAGGTGGTTTAAACTGCACTCAATTTTCATGGATCTGGTTTAGAGTTCACTCAATTTTCAAGAATCTGGTTTAAAGTGCACTCAATTTTTAAGAATCTGGTTTAAAATGCTCTCAATTTTCATGATCTGGTTTTAAGTGCACTTAATTTTTATGGATCTGGTTTATAATGCACTAAATTTTCATGGGTCTGGCTTAAAGTGCACTCAATTTTTATGGATCTGGTTTAAAGTGCACTCAATTTTAATGGATCTGGTTTAAAGTGCACTCAATTTTAATGGATCTGGTTTAAAGTGCACTCAATTTTCATGGATCTGGTTTAAAGTGCACTCAATTTTAATGGATCTGGTTAAAAGTGCACTCAACTTTCATGAGTCTTGTTTAAAGTGCGCTCAATTTTCATGAATTTCATTTGTCGTATCTAGTAAACTAGGCAGTATCTTACTGAGAACACATAAACATGAAAGCCGATGTTTTTTACTGATTGTTGACTATACAATATCTCTGCTACAAATTCTCATCTACTTGAGAAGAAGTGAGACTCAATCACGTATATGTATCACACCCTTCATACTTCATCACTTTAGATGGACCAAAAAAGTTTATCCCGCAATGTCCATCCCATAATGTACAATGAGAACAAAAATCGTCTATTGACACTGTAAATATTTTAATTAATAGAATTCCATTTATAATAAGGAAACTCAAAATAAACACTTTGATAGTTCTTTATCCTTTATTTATTTCCTCAGTAACAGCTGTTTCACTATACGAGTACAATGGTATTGTCAATTGAAGTGTTTATTAGGGCCATTTCACAATGAAATTATATTTCGAACAAAGCATTTCTATTTAAATTAATACATTTAGGGACAGCCTTTAAAGTGTGCCTCTAAATAAATTAAAAATTTCGGTTAAATAGGTGTAAGTGTACCTTTGCAATTAAATAGGTGTAAGTGTACCTTTGCAATTAAATAGCTGTAAGTGTACCTTGGCAATTAAATAGGTGTAAGTGTACCTTTGCAATTAAGATCCTTTACATTTTAAGGTAATTTTAACTTTAAATCTCTTCAAAATTAATATTGAATACTTTATCCAAAATAGTCATTTAAGAGTTAAAATTCTACTGTACTTATTTTATTTTATTTATATAAGTAAACGGTACAGTGTACCTTATGACAAAAACGGTACAATGTACCTTATAACAAAAACGGTATAATGTACCTTATTACAAAAACGGTAAAATGTACCTTATAACAAAAACGGTACAATGTACCTCATTACAAAAACGGTACAAAGTACCTTATAACAAAAACGGTACAATGTACCTTACAACAAAACGGTACAATGCACGTTATAACAAAACGGTACAATGCACGTTATAACAAAACGGTACAATGAACGTTATAACAAAATGGTGCAATGTACCTTATAACAAAACGGTACAGTGTACGTTATTTTAAAAAAAAAGAATTTGAAAAAAAGAAAAGAAAATTCAAGATGTTATCATCTGTTATATCTTGTAGTAAAAAAGGGAGGTATGCTGGTCGACACGATTAAAACCTTTTTGTACATTTAAAACAAAGTTTATACACAGTTTATTAATAAAAAATAATGTCATTATAGTTGGTACCAAAAAAAAGAAAAACATTCGTAAAATGGCGGATGTCTGAAAAAAAGTTAATTTTTTTACTATTTTTTCAAATTTTTTGAAAATAGTAAATAAAATAGTTTTTTATAATTTCCCAAGGTAGGAACGGTATAAAAACATTTATCAAAGTTTCATACCAAATTTAAAAGCAATAGGTTCGATAGTACTTAAGATTTTATGTAGACCAGGTCGAAAAAAGTAGTTTCGAGAAAAACACGTTTAAAGTTTTAAAATTATTGTCTGAGTCATTCCGGTGTGGCGTAATTGCCGCCTCATTTATAACTATAGCTTCGTAAATATTGAGAAATTTAAAATTTCCTTTTGAGAACATATTCTTAAAGGTCTAAACTTTAAGAATATGCAAAAAAAACGATTTTTTCAAATTTCTGGAGTAGAAATCCCTCTTAAGTGGACAAACTCTTTGACCTCTTTGTAATGCTTTAGCGAGTCACTTTTTATCAGTCTCAAATAAGTCTACGACAACTACCTTTGTTTTACTTTTGTTTAATTCTTTTCCTAGTTGTCGGTTGTCCATTTCAACTATATGATGGAGTCGTTAACTAAATGTCGACGTGTTCAAGTGAATTGATTTTGATCTGTAAAAAGAGGATTTAACCGGCGCACCGTAAACACTTCAGTCATCCCGCCAGCGGAAGTGTTAGTTTTTTCGCTGTTTTTTTTTATCTTTATTCTGGCATTTGTTCACACAACGACAAATTTTATCCAGTAAATTTTCGATTCACTCGTCAGCCATTTAAAAATAAATTGAATGAAAATTGGTTTTATTTATTTATTTAACACTTCATTGTAAATACAATCTGACGGGTTGATTAGCAAGCGGCAATATTTTCCAAGTTTAATACAATAGTAGCAAAAAATATTATTCATATTTATGAAATCTATGGACATAAACATACTTAAGTAAAAGAGATATCATCAATCAAAGGAAAATGAAAGTATAGTAGACAAAAAAGAAAAATCAGGAATGAAACACGTTACGTTTCACGTTACACGTTTTTAGATGAACAATTAAAATTTATAGTTCTTCGAACGCCCCTGCATTATAACAGGACAAAAATATCCCAAACTATATTTAACCTGTTCTGAAGAAATGTATAAACATTTAGTCACACTTGTATTATTCTATTACACTTTCCTTGTATACGATGGTAGATGTATTGTCACGTGGTAATCTCTTCCCACCAACCAGAAACTTGTTAACGAGGGCTGAAGTGAAAACCAAATTGAACCCCTTTTAAAAAATAGGTTATCAATGAAAATCGAATCCGCAATCCTCGATTTGGAAGATCGATGTATTTCCAACCATACTATGGAGGTCGTTTGTAGTCTAGTTTGTAAGTTGATTATCTCCTAGCCTGGAATTACAGGTTTGATTCCCGTCAGTATCTTTTTTTTTAAATTTCCATTCTGGTTTTCACTTAAGTCTCAGTTAAAATATACATTTCTAGTAAGTTAAAAGAGATAGCCACATGGCAATAAACATGTCGGGCTGCACTGTATACAAGGAATGCGCGCGCAATAAGATATTTATTTATGTTGTTTATAGTTAAGGCATTAACGTTGTGGAGGTTTAAAGACATTGTAATTTATTTTTATCAAACACTGTTTATTCCACTTTTTTTTGTAA
Organism: Odontocerum albicorne; assembly: GCA_949825065.1. Lineage (NCBI taxonomy): Eukaryota > Metazoa > Arthropoda > Insecta > Trichoptera > Odontoceridae > Odontocerum > Odontocerum albicorne. Next base: position 7,505,548 of record OX463865.1, read on the forward strand.
CGGTATAACCCTACCGGTTTCAAGGCTTTTACCTCATCTTCAGGGGAGCACAAACAGTCTTGTGTGTGCTCCCCTGAAGATGAGGTGAAAGTCTTGAAACCGGTAGGGTTATACCGTTACAAAAAAAAGTGGAATAAACAGTGTTTGATAAAAATAAATTACAATGATATTTATTTATTTATTTGATTCACCAAACACGAGTGTTTTTATTTGTTTCACGAGTGTTTTTAACATAACACGAAAATAATAACGCACGAGACCAATTCATTTTAATGTTTAAAATGATTGATAAAATTTATCTGTAAATCAGTTGAAACTTTTAAATTGTCTAGAACTATTATTTGTTTAAATTTTAATTTGGTGGCACACATCATTCTACTCGTAGTTTGGTGGCACACATCATCCTAGTTTGGCGGCACACATCGTCCTAGTTTGGATAGATTACCTATTACAAAAAAAAATACAATGAGACTTAAGTACTCGTAGCGATATTTACATATTGTGTGGAATAAATTTCTTTTCTACATTTTTTTATATCAATGGTTTTCCAGTATTCTAAGTAAACCAAAAAAAAAAAACCTTTTTGTAGCTTATGTTATTTTTACAAATATACGTTCGTTCAAAGAGGAAATAGTCTGTTTTTTTTTTGTTAACTGTCTGTTTTTATGTTATTTTTACAAATATGCGTTCGTTCGTTTTTATGTTATTTTTACAAATATACGTTCGTTCAAAGAGAAAATTGTCTGTTTTTTTTTCGTTAATTGTCTGTTTTTATGTTATTTTTACAAATATACGTTCGTTCGTTTTTATGTTATTTTTACAAATATACGTTCGTTCGTTATTTTTACAAATATACGTTCGTTTTTGTTAATTGTCTGTTTTTATGTTATTTTTACAAATATACGTTCGTTCAAAGAGGAAATTGTCTGTTTTTTTTCATTTTGTATAATTATCTGCACCAAACATTGCAGTCTTTATGGACCCAAGTCATGAAGTAACGGGTTTTCCGACAATGAAAAGTGGATTTAATGTACGAGTACATACAATTACAGGGTAGTCCGTGAAGAAGTTTATTATTTCCCTCAGAGATTTCGTTTGAAGTAAACTTTCGTGGTTAACTTCATTCCAAACGTGCTGAATATATATGATCATGAAAGGTAATACTCGTAGTTTTGCACTGTTTCCTTGCTGCTTTTTTTATTACCGCAAAGGAAAAATGTGACACACTTAAGTATATGTACAGTGTATGACGACGATGCAGTAAGTGATCACGTGTGTCAAATATGGTTTAAAAAAACAGTTATGGTGAAACGATACTACAAATTTATGTCCGCTCTGTAAAACCGATTACTGATGACGGCCAAATCAAGGCATTGATCGAGAGTAACCAACATTCTATAAAATATTGTCAAGATACTGAAAATATCGAAAACTACTGTCGATAAATTGGTGCGACTAAGCGCTTAAAATTTACTTAAAAGTACGTAATGACTGTCCCAACAACCTATTACTTTAAAATTAAGGATGAACAAATTCTCACTTATGTACTTATATAATATTAGCTGAATTGCTTCAAGTTTTGTCCTTAAAGTATACAAATTTAGACCAGGTTGCACTGAACATAATAAACGTTTAATACAAAACAATACAAAGTGTAATTATATGTAATACAATACGTAAAAATCGGTATACATGGATGTGGAAGAGCCAAGATCGTGTTCGTGGACAGAAAAATATGATAAACTGTCATCTCTGTCTACCCTAAAAGAAAAATAGTGCGATGGTGATATTTATATAAAAATGGCTCTTTACACACCCCGTTAAAAACATATTTCAATTTTCACTTCCCCTTTTTTGTATTCCACCTAATACATCCAGACTGTCACATCTGCCATAACGCTGACAAAATTCAAACAATATGCAAAAATACAAAGCGATAACGCTAAATGCAAAATGACGTTCTGTATGGAATCCAGATGTTGCTTTGTTTTCGATTTAACGCTAAAACAATGCACTTTTTTGTTTTGCAATCTCCATTGCAGCATTATGCGGCACGTGTCGCGCAAGGACTGGGGTGTTTAACAGAGATACTCTTTGTATTGTTAATTGAATTTCTTTTAAACAATGAATTAACTGTCGTTTTAAGGGTTAAAAATAGTTATGGTTGAAATCGATTTTGTAACGGTTAAAATACCATTTTGTGATGCTCATATTGTTGTCCTAAGTAAGCGCTAAAATATATTGTACTTTCTCAGTTTTTGGTGAAAATGCATACATACGAGTACATATCATACTGTCATGTCTTTTACGGAGTAGGCAGAGAGAACATATTCCCAAATTTCCTATTCAAGCATACAACTTTCGTGACCCCCACATTCATACATCTCGTCATGTACAATATTTTATGTTTCTCTAACTTTACCTTTTTCAAAATCTGGTTCGTTTAATCCAGCCATGTTTTCCTCGGTCTACCTCTTCCACGCACACCTTGCATTGCTAACTTATATACTGAGTTATAAATATTTTTTAATTCAGTGTAATCGAATTTATATTAATTAAATATTTTGTTTACATGGTAGTATACATCTGGAGGAAGTATTAGGTCCTTACATATGAAATTGGCGTTTTGTTTGGGAGGAACATAAAGTTGATTTTTTTTTAATATAATATATTTATTTAATCAAAGTATGTACCATTGCTATCTATGCACTTTTGCCATCTCATAGGTAGTTCATCGATCCCTTTACTAAAAAAACCATTCGGACGGGAATCAATAAAATCTTTGAAGTCGGTTTGGACTGCCCCATCGGAGTTGAATTTTTTCCCTTGCAAGAAGTTATCCAAATTTCGAAAAAAATAGTAATCTGTTGGGGCAAGGTCCGGAGAGTACGGTGGATGTCTTAGACATTCCAATTGAAGCTCTTCTAATTTGGTAGCCGTCTGTTGTGCAGTGTGTGGTCTAGCGTTATCATGAAGCAGCAGTGGCCTAGAGCGATTAACCAGCCTCGGTTGTTTAGCAGCTAGCTTTTCCATCATGGTTTGCAGTTGCTGACAATAGACATCTGCCGTAATCGTCTGGCCAGATTTAAGAAAGCTGTAGTGAACGACACCAGCACTAGTCCACCAAACGCTCACAAGTAACTTTTTTGGAGTCAATTTTCGCTTGGGGCATGGTTTGGCTGGTTCGGCAGGGTTCAGCCATTGCGATGAGCGCTTCCGATTATCATACAGGATCCACTTTTCATCACAGGTAATGATTCGATTCAAAATCCCTTCATTATTGTGCCGGTTGAGTAATGCAACGCAGCAGTCAACGCGCGTTTGTTGATTTGCTTCACTCAATTCGTGAGGTACCCACCTTTCAAGCTTTTTCACCTTCCCAATTTGCTTCAAGTGGATTAAAACAGTTTTATCACTAACACCGCAGCCTGCAGCTAACTCGGACGTGGTTTGCGATGGATCCGCTTCCACAATAGCCTTCAATTCTTCATTATCAACTTTGGTCTCCGGCCGTCCACGGGGCTTGTTCTGCAGGTCGAAATTTCCAGAACGAAAACGTTGGAACCAAAAACGCACTGTGTTTTCTTTTGCGGCACCGTCGCCATACACATCATTAATCCTTCGAGCCGTTTCTGCAGCACTGGTGCCACGGTGGAACTCGTACTCGTAAATAACGCGATATTTCAGGTTTTCCATTTTGTAAACTGAGTGACGCAAAGAAAAAAAACAATTGAGGAAAAAACAAATGAATTATAATTTTCGAAACACAAATACTTGAGTAAATAGCTGTATAAATTTGAATTTGGAATTCCTAACCAAAGAGAAGATATTTGAGATCAAAGTTGCCAGTACGGCAAAACGCCAATTTCATATGTAAGGACCTAATATTATTAGTAACCAAAAAGTTTTGCTACATATATGTTCGAATAACCAAAAAGTTTGGGTACTTATATGTTCGAATAACCAAATAGTTTTATTACTTACCATATATCTTCGAATAACCAAAAAGTTTTGGTACTTACTATATATGATCGAATAACCAAAAAAAATGGTGCTTATATGTTCGAATAACCAAAAAGTTTTGGTACTTACGAGTTTTTTATTTTTTTATTAAACAAAGTAAATTATTGTACAAACATTTATCAAGGCTAGCTTACCTATATACAAATTTATTACTTAACTAATCTTAATTATATGTTATCATTTATGCACTTACTTAATCTTATTTTCCTACATATCATTTTATTTTATTTATTCAATCTTAATATATGAGATCTTAGAAATAATTAACACCTACATACTACTTATAACTAGATAACAATTACATTATTTAGCAAAAACAAGTCCACTCGTTCAGGCTACATGTATTCCATCACATTCACTCAGACCTTGGTCGCCCCAGCTAATACTGTAGGTGGACTAGTCAGGTAACAGATAATGCTTCGGGAGCTTGTGCTTATAACGGAAGGGTAGGTCGGATTTACTCTCGTAAGCCCCCAGGGCAGCGACTAATGGATTGCTGTGATTTTGTTGGCTTTTATAGAACTTCACGGTCCAAGCGAGGATGTGGTGTTGTAGGGTTTCTTCTCGCTGTTCGGCGTGAAGTCGGGTAAGGTTTGTTCTGGGATGGGTGTTAAAAGATATCTTGAATGCCTTGTTCTGCACTCTCTGGAGTTTCAGGTGGTCCGTGTTGCTCACACTACCCCAAACGGGTGCAGCATAGGTCAAGATAGGACGAATAAGGGTTTTATAGAGGAGGAACTTATTTTTGGGTGAAAGGAAGCTGCGTCGATGAAATATCGAACTGATAGCCCCTATGCCCTTGTGACCCTTCTGTCTGATGGTATTCAAATGGGTTTTCCACCACAACTTACTTACGAATATATGTTCGAATAACCAAAAAGTGTTAGTATTTATATGTTCAAATAACCAAAAAGTGCTGGTACTTATATGTTCGAATAACCAAAATGTTTTGATACTTATATGTTCGAATAATTAATATATTGAAGGACACCATACAAATGAAAAAAAGTAGCTTACTTTATTTTAGACGCTGTTGACTAATTGATGAAATTCAATACACTGCAGATATGATAAACCTTGCAAAGAAAAATGTGAAAAATTATTGGGCAAACTAGAAAAGCTAATTTGTTCATATCACGTTCGCGATATTTCACTGTGTCAGATTCAAAATGATATCTCTCTAATTGACAATTTCGCAAATTAACCGTTTTCCAATGATAATGTTATATCTAATGCAATAACACGTAATTATCGCTATTCGCCCGATTGCCCGATAGATGGCATCGCTCTCTCTCTCTTCTCTGTTGGATTTATTGCCATCCAATTGATTTATATTCGTTGTTGGTGCAAGTTATAAATTGTTGGAATAATGCTCCCATAAATAACGCAGTTTTCGCATAAAATAGTTTGTCAAAGCTATAATAATATTATATAACGGTAGAATTGTCAATAAATCAATAAAATTGCGAGATGCTTCTAACTTTCGTTTGTTCTCAATTATCTAAAAACTCATTTAGAGAAAGATAAAATAACTGTACGTGAAGCGAATTTGTTTAATGACTTTCACAAATTTCTTAGCAAAAGTCTTTAGGCGATAGGATTTTTTTTTATTTATTACAAATTTATTTGATTTATTCTGACGTATTTTTGTAACTGGCAATATTAAATGAATCCGAATAAATGCTAAGGAAATACGTCCACTCGGATACATGGATGTCTCAAAAATATATGCGTATGCGGATGTCTAAAAAATAATGGAAAAAATACACTTTCTTCAACAATTTATTAAGGTGATTACATCGAAATATTATATATCACGGAGGTATGTATATTTACGGGACGGAACGTATGATGACTTCGTCCCTAGTGCAACTAATTTGGGTCTTTTGGATCCTTAACCTGCAAGTTACGAGTGAGTTTTTTTTAATATATTTTTGTTATATATTTGTTTTAATATGAAGAATTATGATACATATTTCGTTTTATTATTATAAATCTTTAAAAACGAAAACTGTACTACGAATTGAAATTTGTTACGACAAATTATCCATAGATATCAATGCAATTAACTTTTTTGGTATAATCTATACTTTTCTTGGATGTTAATGTGAAACGCACCGGTGCGTTCGTACTAACTTGAGATAAGTTAGGTTCACACGCACCCGTGCGTTCATACTCGCTTACAGGTTAATATACTAATTTTGGTGAACAATATATCTTCATTTCTTTTCAATTAAGAGTATAGAACCAAAGAGTTAAAAATGTGTTCAGATAACATATATTTCGTTTTAGATAAATATACCATACTGCAACAAATTTTTTAGCGCTTCACTTATCTGCAGGGGATAAGAAGCGAGTCCAGTAATAAATGAAGACAGTGATAAAATATTCAGTATAAAGACATCTCTATTGATTGACACGCGTTCTGGTGATAAGACAGGTGACCCTTAGATTCACTTTATGGACTAAAAAATAGTATAAACGTTCATCACTTAACAGAGGTAGGAAAGTCTGACACTGTCCTATCTGACAGCCCCGACAGTGGAATGATGTGATGGTAAGTGTGTGAGCGTGCATGTGCGTATGTGTGTTTGTGTGTATGTGGATGTGGGTGTGGGTATGGGTATGGGTGCGTAGGTGTGTGTGTTCGGGTGTGTGTGTGTGTATGCGGATATACTATTATTACTCTAAATAATCTAAAATATGAAATTAAATTTAACACTCGATTTTGTTTGTTTTGACTATAGTAATAAGCATATTGCTTTGCGTATGACAACATAAGCTATTTATTCTCCTTAAGAACCCGTAAACTAAATGATTAGGTTATCAAGAAAGTAAAATAGTTTTGTATTTCTAGGATATACGAGTATGGCGTTAGCAAAACAAATTCGTTGTTAACTTCATTTCAAACGTGCTTTATGTATATTATAATAAAAGGAAATAGGTGAGCGCAATTTTAGTTCTATATAACACACACAACACATATGGGAACGCAAGAAATAGAATATCAGTTCACAATTGTATTTCTTCCTTCAAGGTATGTTATATTCAAAAAGTTTTTGGTGGTGAAATCATCATTTTGATGGTAAATTAAAAAAGAGTTGTTTTTGGTACTTGATACTTTTTTACTATCACAATGTTGAGAAAAAGCCACATAATCCAAAACATATAATTTGTACATTTTAAGATGGCGATGTAGTAAGCGGTCGTGTGTGTTAAATGTGATACGACACTCAAAGATGGTGTGCGCTATGGAAGGCCGATTACCGCTGACGACGGCCAAATCAAGGTTTTGATCGATAATAACTATGCGTTATGTGAAATTGTCCAAGTATCCCGGCCACTCTCTTCAATATATCCGAATAATCTATTTAGATATTTTGATGGATACAATACAAAAAAAAATAAAGGTAACTGATATTAAAAAAATAACGCTGTGACGTGTTCTTTTAGAAACGCCATTTTATATTTCAAATTTATTTCGCCTTAAAAAATTGATGTTAATTTTTCTCGACTATATAATTAAAATCGGTTATCTGAATTTTGTTTGAATAACATTATTACGAGGTTCTGCAGGATCACCAAGCGTGTTAATACGTAAACGGGGAGAGCAACACTGCGAGTATAGTATGTGTTGTGCGGTTTGGCCATGCACCGTCTTCCATTATTTCCAACGAAAATGAATATTGTTAGTGAAGGTGAAATGGTAAGACATTGTAAACAACATTTTAAATTACGGGAAAATTAAATAACTAACGTGAGTGAAAATCGTGGTAGAGGCAGGCCGATAAAAGTATAAGGAATTAACTGAAAGAAATGTTTGAGGACGTGTGTAAATGTGGATGACACAAAAGAAGTACGTATTGATAGGTAATTTTGACGTTCTGTCATCTCTGCTTACCTAAACAAGAAAATTACTATAGTTCGGAAATTCTAGGATGAGTCCTGTGACAGCTCACAAATTTGCCCCAATACAACCTTGTAACGATATTCAGTAATTTTAATTATTTTATCAACTTGAATATAAGCCTCAATTCTAATAAATAGCAAGTTATTTAGGTAAATACATTACATAAGGTTGTGTTGGGGCAAATTTGTGAGCTGTCACAGGCCCCATCCTAGAATTTCCGAACTATAAATGATTTGTACATGTCAGTAAAAAATAGTCATATTCCAGCAAGGAAATGGCTTAATGATGCATGTACATATATACAGACGACCTCCGTGGCCTAGATGATTAGACGCTTGTCTCCTAGTCCGGAGTTTATGGGTTCGATTTTTTTAAAAGGATACCAGTATCGTTTTTATTTCAAGCCTCTTTAAAATCTTTCTGGTTAGTTGGAAGATATTTAGATAAGGCAATAAGGTAGTTGGAGAAATTTTAAGCAAAGGAAAGGTAAAAAGTATTAAACATACAATGGCAATGTATGATAGATGTATTGTATTGTATTTCACTTTCGTTGTACACAGTATAACCTGACGGAATTATTGCCATGTAGCAATATCTTCCAACTAACCAGAAAGATGTTAAATAGGCGTTAAGTAAAAACCAGACTGGAATCCTTTTTGAAAAAATCTGGTTTCCAACGAGAATCGGTCCCGCAACCTCCGGGTTGGGAGACAAGCGTCTTACCAACTTACCAACTATGACACGTAGATGTATACATACAGACGAGACAGAAGTTATGTGGCTACCCCAAAAGAGACAAAGCGTGATATTATGTGCATTTTATAATATGTTACATATTGTTATTTTCAAATTTTTTTAATAAAATAAATATAACACTTTTTTTTGTATTTACCACTGTTTTATATGTGCTCACTTCCAGTTTCAAGGACGTCCGTCTTCCTCGTCAGTTTGTCTTCATCTGACGAATAAGTCGGAGATCTTTGAAACCAGTAGTGAACTCAAATAAAATGGTGGTGAATAAAAAATAAAAAATAAATGTTTCATTTATTTTATCAAAAATTTCTTAACATGACATTACAAAGTGTAAATAATGTATTTTCTGAGATACAAAAAAGTTATTATTTTCGTATATTGTGTCTGAACATTACATATCAAACTATTCATTATACAGTGGTACCTCGGGTTACGAACTTAATTCGTTCTTTGATTCCGTTCGCGAGCCGAAATGTTCGCAAACCGAAATTCATTATCTTGGGAAATATCTAATGAGGGTTAATTTAATGCAAAATATATTTTATATATAACATACTGTATATTATATATATAAAAAGCAAAAAAAATTGTATCAAGAACAACGAACGCAACGACAAACAATGTTCACAACGCGCGCACCTGAGAACAACTAATGCGTAATGCGCCGTTACAACTAATTTGTGAGCCGAGGCATTGAACGCAGGTCGAGTCAAAATTTGTTAAAAAATTGTGTTCGTAAGCCGATTTGTTCGTGACTAGAGGCGTTCGTGACCCGAGGTTTTACTGTAGTTTTATTTATTTGTGTCCTCATTCATTGCAAAGAAAAATAATAATAAATAAAAAAAATCCTAGTACAGTGGAACCTCGATTCTCGAACGTCTCGCATCTTAAACAATTCGGTTCTGAAGCATACATTTTCAATGACAATGCTATCTCACTTTTAAAAATATTAAAACACAGTCAAAAACAAACCTCATTGGACTATTTTTTATAGAGATAGAAAAGAGAAAGAATCCCAGAAGGTCAGTCACTTGACTTTTTTATGCAAGGTGACTTATTTTTCATACAATAACATATCTCATTCTCTTCACCTGCCTCACCACCTTCCACTTACGTCATCAGCTCTCTTAACCTCTCCGTGCGTACCGCCCCAACCGTGGGGCCATGAAATATTGAGTCATATAGCGTATGGCCCCGCGGTTGGGGCGCAGTGATTATTTCTCAAATATTCCCAGATTATGTTAAGATTTGGACTACCAATGACATCTATTGATGATACCACACAATTAAATCATTTATCGGCTAGTTAAATGTTTTACCAACTGAACAAACGATGTTTTATTATAAAATTTTCATTAATTTATTAGTTTTATTATAAAATTTCATTAGTTTTATTATAAAATTTTCATCTTACTACTCGAGAGGTTAAGTACAGGACAAGGGTAGTTAAATTTTAATTTATTTTATCAATTTATTTTTGGGGGTGTGGAACAGATGAATCCAATTCACATTACTTCTTAACGAAAAAATGTATTCTGTTTTCGAACAAATCGAAAAAGGCGAAGTAGATGAAGACCAAGGAAAGTGTGGTTGGATCAAGTGTATGATATTTCAAAAGAAGGAAATGTTAAGTCAAAGAAATCATAGGTGTTGTTTAAGAAGGTGTACGAATATAGAAGAGGCAAAATATGTGTTTCGCGATAGGAAAGTCTGGCATTTTATCATGTCTGTCTATCCTGACAGAGAAACGGCGTGATGGTATATATGTATGTATGTATATTTATAAAGAGGAATAAAATAGATTTCCAAAGTAATTTCTATATATGGTAAACACTCACCATGTTCCACATTGCACAGTGGTCAAACAAACCCTACATCACATCGGTCCAATTATCTTAGAGCGACATCGATAGTTAAACGTAAAACAAATATTAAGTTTCATTTTGCATACTGCACTTTCTCGACATATCCACAAACAAAACACGCTAACTGCATTATACGACCCACAGCGCACAAACCCCTCCATCTGCAACGGTACATAGAGGAGAGTGGTCCGCTCTAGGGCCGTTCTCTATTCTGTGGGGATTAAACAACAAGTATACAATTGGATAATTTCATCAAGAGAATGCCACTTGCTAGTCTAGTTTTGTTTAGAGACTGTCCCTGGATATAATCGGTTCTGTGAGAGATTTGAGACATTCACAATTGTTATTATTTATTTTACATGACAAGTACATATATACTACATGGATCCGAGTATTGGATTCTAAAGACAAAAAAGGAACAACTGCTTCATGTCGTGGATATATGTATGCTATGGTGGTTACTTGGCGTCACTAGATTGGATAAGATCGAACCTTGTTCTAGACCAAGGAACTATACCGTACTAAGGAACCCTTATTCCGGATCTAAGAAATCATGCCGGAATACCGGATCCATGTTCAGGATCTAAGGAACCGTGCCAGACCACCGGAACCTTATTCCGGACAAAGGAACCATAACGGACTATTTGACCCTTCTTCTGGACCCAAAAATCATACCGGATCACTAAACCCTTGTGCCAGATTCAAGAAACCATACCGGACCACCAGATTCTCTTTTCGGACCCAATAAACTGTACTTAACTACGGGACCCTTATTTTAGACCCACGAAACAATACCGGACTACGGAACTCTTGTTAAGGAATCGTGCCGGACCTTAGACGTTTTTTCTGAACTCAAATAACTATACAAGATCACCTAACCCTTATTCCGCACTCAAGAAACCATACTGGATCACCGGATCTTTGTTCCGAACCCAAGGAACAATATCGGATCACCGAACTCTTGTTCCGGTGTTGCTGGCTAAATTTGAACAAACATTGCATTCACATTATCACGTTCTTGTTTGGAGTATTGGGGAAGATGTGCTTTGACTAAAACCGATTTTCACGCTGCAAAGATTTCGAAGCCATTTTCACTGTTGAAATTGAGATGTTATTTTTTTAATTCCGATCGATACCTTATGTCATAATTCGTGGATATTAGTGCTTCTTTCCTCATAAAATCCGTAAAAGTGTTACAGCTGACAAGGAACAAACAAAGGAAATCCAGGACCCAAAACATCATTATTAAGGTCTCATTTGACAGCAATATCGAGATTCAAATCCAGGAATAGTTTAATGAATATAACACAAGAACTGCCGACTTCTCCGGATACAGGGTATTTTCTGAAATGGAAAACTAAACCTCCTCAAGACTGGGTGGAGCTCTCGAAAAAGATGGCACATGGAGATCTTGGCCTTCTTGTAGAGCACTGAACACACTCCTTGTAGCGGTGACTAGATGTACAGTTAACATGAATAGATAGGGTTTCTTTAGCGAAGATTGGAAAAAATCACTTTCTTTAACATGTGATTTAGATGACTGTATAATTAATTATTGTTATTATTATTACACATGACAAGAAATATGCATAATTTGCGAAAAAACATAAATCATTCAAATGACTATCCATCTCCACGAAATCCATAAACACATACGTGAGCATATGTCCACGAACCCCACAAAGACGGACAATCACCCGAACATTCTTTTTCATATAAAGTGAGATATCATCACTCAAAAGCAAAGGAAGGGATGGTGGAGAGGAAAGGAAAAATGGGTAATGAAACACGTTATTTTATTGACCAGAAATTAAGAGTTTTTTTCAGTCGCTTCTTAAAGCATGCCAAGGACGGAGCGAGTCTTATGTTCATCAATTTCCAATTAAGAATGTAGGAACAAAGGGTTAATATGGTCAGATAACACATATTTTGGATAAATAAACTCAAACAACATATCTGCAGGAGCTAGGAAGTTACCTTAGAACAAATTAAGATAATGATAAAATATTAAGTTTAAGAAACGTATATTGATCCTGGTGATAAGACCGGTGACCCTCAGGTTCACTTGATGGACTGAAAAATAGAATAAACGTCCATCACATAATACAAGTAACCAAAAATAAAGATATCCTTAATTGCAGAGTATCATAATTGTCTTAGATCGCGTCGTAATTGTCTTAGGTACGCGTAGCCCAGAGGGTACACGAGTCGATACTTGGGGGTACGCCGAGTGACAGAAAAAATTAGAAAATTGTATAAAGAAGAACAAATACTAACTTGTACGTGTATTTTTAAATTTCACGTAAATAAACATCAAATAGACGAGGAATTTACAGCAGCGACACTATCGGGCACTCGTAGAAGAGGCAGACAGCAAATCTTTGTATTTAAGACTGTCAATCCTTGACTTTTTTTACGTATATACTCGTATTTATGTAAAAAGTGATAGTGAGAACCCTTATATATAATACATTCAGGGGTACGCACTATAAATTTCTTCTGTCTTAGGGGTACACGATCAAAAAAGTTTGGAGACCACTGTCTTAGATGACCATCTTAGGTTGTCCAGCCCGCTCCAATATGATTGCTCTCCAGCTCATCAACGGTCTGATTAATTGACGTTATTGCAAGTAGACTCGGTCTTCTCTCTCTCTCTCTCTCTCTCTCTTTGAATAATGGCCGTGAACTCCTTCCTATATGTGAAGGAGTATACGCCAGTGTAAAGTGATATTTCTCCATCTCCATTCGAATAAACAGCGCAAACAGGGTGACCAGATTTCAATTTATGTAAACTCTGAAATAATCGTGAGTAAAAAAGACGTGTTCTTCAATGAGAAACACAAGTTTTTTTTTAAATATAATCAAGTGATCTATAATAATAGAAATAGACGCCAAATTCACATAATTTCTGTATTGTACAATATTTTATCCTTAACTGTCCTGCCACCCCCTCTTATCTCGCCGAAAATATTCAGCATCTTTCCGATCATGGACTGGGCGCTTCGCTGAAACAGAGATAATTTATTGACTTTTCCGGTTCACCGCTCTTGTTTTTTTTACATCGTCCTTTATTATCCATGCAGTGAGACTCTGGATCCAGTTACGAATTAATGCTAGACTCACTCCGTCATTGGCATATTTTTAAAAGCGACTGAATAACTCTTATTGTAATTCCTAGTCAGTAATATAACGTGTTTTATTCCTAATTTTCCTTTCCTCTCCACCATCTCTTCCTTTTCCTTTGATTGATGATATCTCACTTTTACTTTTATTATGTACATGTCCATAAATTTTAAAAATCATTTGCTTATTTTTGTGGCCATATAACTTCCTTTATTTACTTTCATCTGGTTGGTTGAAATCGATTACCACCTTGCAATAAACCTGCCAGATTGTTTCATAATGAAGTGATAAATAAATAAATACGATATCTTACATTTCTTTCTTTCAAAATATTTTTCACTTGATCCAGCCATAATTTCATTGGTCTTCCTCTACGACACCTTCAACTCAAATTCGCTCTTTATATTTTAAATAATAATTTTGCTAACACTATAAAATATGAAAAAAATTGTTAATTTTGTATATACTCGTATTAACCGCCTAATTTTTTTCTAATACTATTTTGAACCACTTCATAAATTTCAGAAAGTAAGATTCTACCTAGTTACATAAATAAAATTGTTTTACAATGAAGTATTAAAGAGATGAAATTGTTTTACAATTAAGTATTAAAGACATTGTAATTTGTTTTTATCAAACACTGTTTATTCCAATTTTTTGTAACGGTATAACTCTACCGGTTTCAAGGGTTTCACCTCATCATCATCATCAATTTTTATGTGCTGACTGTTAATTTCTATATAGGAAAGACAGGAATATCTTTTGAAAAGAGATTTCGTGAACACAAATCCTCTAATTTATTCTGAAATGGTTAATCATTATCACCGTGAAAACCACACATTTTCTATGAATGATGCCGAATATCAGTAGTAACGGAAATAAATTGGACAGTTTAGAGGCCCTATAAATTTCTAAGTCAGTGCATCGAGGTGAACATCTGGCAAACACATATATCCCAAAAATATCTCCACTGCTGACCGAGATTGTCTCATCCCTCGCTTCACCCCCAGTCCTCAACCCGAAGGTTAACCGTTAAAAGCGTGTATCTCGGTACCAATTCAAACAGAATTTAGTCTTGTTTGTGCTCCCCTGGTGATGAGGTGAAAGCCTTGAAACCGGTAGGGTTATACCGTTATGAAAAGTAGAATAAACAGTGTTTGATAAAAATAAATTACAATGTCTTTAAACCTCCACAATGTTAATGCCTTAACTATAAATAATATATAAGTATTAAGGAGATAAAGTGTTAAAACAAATGTAATTTTCTTTTCATTAAGTAATACAGGAACATCTATAATAATCAGTCAACTGATAACTAATATTTTTCAAATAAATCAGATATAGAAAAAACTAGAAGCTGGGGATTACCTAAAGGAAGGAATATCATATGGGTTATATGTATTAGTCTAACGCTGCGCGCTATACGCTCTAACCGTACGCGAGATATATTAAACGTGTTTTATTTCCATTGAGACTTACTGTTAAGTTAAGTTTAGATATTTTTAAAAAATTAGCATAACCCGGAGAAATTATAATAAAACCCGGAGTCCGGAGAGACAGTGTTTAAACCTTGAGACTCCGGGTAAAACTTTAAGAGCTGGTCGCACTAAGTGCCTGGACCCCTCGTCTTCTAGAAGACAATTAGCTGTTGGATCATCAATTTAATTGCCATAATCAATTAGTCTGCATTATACACTGGACCGGGATGCTGGACGAGAATAATTGAAGAAGTACCATATTGTCTTATTGGACAACAATTACATAATACAAGATGTGCGGTGCACAGTCGATATGGGATATTTTGTAGCCTGGGGCATTCATTTTATTTTTATTACCACTTTGTACGGATTTCTCCTGAGGGTCTGCTTCTAGTTAGCTTATTCGTTAGGAAGAATATCATCCAGGATTCTTCTCATACTGCTAGACGGTGCCGAGAATATATCCACAGTGTCACTCAGTTGGTTCAATATCTCTATACCACGTGTGACTGAGTGTTTAGCCATGATATTCGTTCTGTAAGTTGATATGTAGAACAGAGGGTGATTCCTTGCACGGCTATACTGCCCTCATAAGCAAAAACGTAGATAATGGCAAAAGTTAAGTTTTGAGAAAACTGCACTTTTTGTTTTTCATTGCTGCTTAAAAATGTCGTGATTCATAAACAGAAAAGCAGTGTAATGTGATTCATAAACAAAAACACAACAAACGCATAGGCACTTGCTGTCTTTTTGCTTATGAATCACATTTTATTGTTTTTTTGCTTAGAAACCCCTAGTATTTTGTAAAATTGAAAAAGACATTGTGTCAATTTTTGTGTTGAAATAAATGGTTTTCTGTATTTTTTTATAGAATATCGTTCAGAATTTGATATGGAATATTGCCTCATACTTAGTTAAATTTCTGTTTTTTTCCTGTTAGTTGCGTTTTTGCTTACGACGGTAGTATATTTTTCGGGGACATATAAACTCAGTGCTTCTAGTATCAAGGGACAGTTAAAACTACCCGAAACCCCTTTAGTAGGAATATCGCAATGAATTCTTGGTTTAAGGTTTCTATAGTTACAAACCGTGAGTAGTTCGACATGGTGTGCATATTTTCACCCTTTGTTCTGTAGACAAAGGGTGAAAACACGCCCTTTTAATAATGTTCTTGTAAACACGCCCTTTTAATAATGTGACAAAAACTTTTGAAAATCTCTATGATACCATTTTCATTTCTTAAATTAATCAACCCCCACTAACCTTCAGAAAAAGTAAAGATTGGGAAGATACGGTTACTTTGTATTGTTTTGTATTATACTTTCGTTATATACAGTATAATCTGGTGGGCGTATTGCCATGTGGAAATCTCTTTCAACTAACAAGAAAGATGTTAAAGGTGCCTTAAGTGAAAACAAGACTAGAATCATTTAAAAAAATACCTAATTTCCAATAGGATTTGAACCCACAACTATCGGGCTGGAAGGCAGACGTCAAACTGACTTCCGTGGTCTAATTGGTAAGATGTCTGTCTTCCGACCCAGAGATTACGGGTTTGATATACAAAAAAAAGGCTTTCAGTCTGGTTTTCAATTGAGACCTCATAAACATTATTCCATATGTGCTGTATAAAAAGAAAGTTTTATGGATGATTCGCTCGGGCGCTGTTATAGCTACGAGACATAATTTGTTTAATAATAGTGTGTTTGAGTCCCGAATTAGAGCGTCCTTGAGGAGAGTTTGCTCTCTAAATGGCACTATATAAAATTGTCCTTTAAATTGAATGAATAAATAAACACCTAAGTCTTGGAGGACGTACCCCATAAAATAAAATAATGGATGAAAAATTAAATGTCAAACCTTATCACTTTTTTTTAAACTTTGGAGATAGCCAAAGTATCAACAATTTTATCGAAATTGATTTCGTTCAAAATCAAATATTTAAATAAACAAATCACGTCTGACATTCTCTCTTTGATTTTATTTTTTGATAAAATTTTATATTTTAATCACATATGTGACTGTCACGTCTGACAATCTCTCTTTTCTATGACTAGCTCTGAAATAAGTTTTGACTATTTTTAATTTACTAAAACATCTAAACTAAAATATACGAATTGCAATCAATATTTCGATATGATTTTCAATTACCATATAATATGCCGTTTTCTTTTGCCAATGTTGGCGCCCATCAGATATCGCGCCTGGGACCAAAGCCCCGGTTTGCCTCACCCTTGTCACGGTTCTGCTGCGGTGTCACACAAGCAAATAGTACTATATTTGCTATACACATTGGTAATTTCAATATACGAAATATGGTTGAGAATATATGATGTTTTGGACATATTAATCTAATATTTATTAACGATATTGGTTTGTTAATAAGGTACTCTCATATGTACATACCATTTCCATATTGGTGTAGGCAGAGAGGACAACGCGCCAAACTTTCCTATCTCGATACACATGCTTTGCCTCTTCATTCATACACTTTTTCATACAATTCTTACGATTTCTCTGACTTTCTACATTAACTTGATGCAACCGTATTTTCCTTGATCTTCCTCTACCACGCCTTCAACTTACATTTGCGTAGTATATTTGTTTTGTTAGTATTTCTTCATTCATTCGTTCCACATACCCAAACCGTCTCAGAGTGTTCCTCTTACTCATCTTACTCAACATATCAGCCTTAAGTTTACAATTTTTGATAACTTAATTTCGTTTTCTTCATACATTGACACCCCTTGTATTATTCTCATTATTAAAACAACTACACAAAGTTTTTATTTGTACACCAATCCTATTTACAAGTAAAATCGAAATCGCGTAAATAGAGGGAAGAAATTTATCAAAAAATGGAATATACGAAATACGAGTATAATATTGAAATCCGCATAAATTGAGATGCAGAACTCATATAAATATCGAATAAAGGAACAAAGAAACGCATACCATGAATCTACCACAGTAATAAGGGTTTAATAAAACATTTTTATTTACTGGTAAAAGTATTACTTTTCAATACACTGGTACTATTAAATGTGTTAATAAAAGGGAAAAAAATCAGTAGTTAGGTTACTAGTCTGACTCTCCTCTGACCTTGACTTCAGTGCCGAGCTCGCTGGTTGAGTCGATTGCACAGTCGTCCAGATTTATAATTTACTGGATAAAATTCAAATATTCAGGAAAAAGATTATTTAAAAAAAAAAAACTATTTTTTACCGGCGTTAAGGTAACTGCGTAAAACGAAATCACAAGAATCGAGTAGGCATATGTATTGCTTTTTTATTATATTTAATTTTTTTTTTTTAAATTTCAGTGAAGCCACTTTCGGTGAAGATCCAAGGACCCAAAAGAAACTTCTCAGCCAACAAGCCCACTGAAGTGATATGCCAAGTCATCGGAGCCAGACCCAAGCCTTCTATATCCTGGTGGAAAGGAACTACCAGACTCAAATCTACTAGAGAATCGGTATAGTTAGATTAATTTACTTTCTTTTCGTAGATAAACAACACTTTAAGATCTGTAGTAACCTCAATAAAAAGGTATTCATACTTACCGAGATATCTGCAACATTGGATGCAGCAGTGCAAAACACAAATAACTGAATTACTTCAACACGTTATGTATGGCTTAATACCAATATATCCAAGACTAGATTCTTGGCACTATTTGCAAATTCTTGATTCAGCACCCTCTCTCTCTAAAGTTCGTAAATTTTAAAAATCTTATTTAATTATCAAAATAATTTGCCAAATGTCGTGACCCCGAAAATTAGACAAAACACACTGTGTCCGAGAAGTGAAAATGAAACAAAACATATATGCAAAAAATTTAAATGTTGAAAAAGTCATCCCTTATTTGAGTTCTGATTCTATTGATGATGTAAACAATGATAAGCAGAACAGAAAACTTACTAAGTAAAGACGAACTAAAAAAAACAAGATTTTTCAATACGTGATAGCAACAAATTCAGCATCAGGTGTAGTGTAGTGTTCATATAACATTATCAATTTTGAGTATTGTTCATATAAAATCATAAATTTTGATAGAACCTCCTAAAAAGGGTTGTCTTCAAGTTCTTTCTAAAGCTAAACATGCTACCTATATCTCTTTTATAATACTTTGAGGTAGACTATTCCATGCCAGAGAACCAGTAACAGCAAAAGCCCTCTCAAAATACCCTGCCCAATTATATTGATTGGAACAATCAATAGGCAATCAATATCTCAGTCATATTTCCAGACTGTCTCTGCTCTTCCAGTATGCTTTAACCTAATTAAATATTTATTGTTTCAAGGTCTCTATGGATGGTAACGTGACTACAAGTATCCTTAACTACACCCCATCTATCGATGATGCTGGAAAGTTTCTGTCCTGCAGGGCCTTGCAGACAAATCTTCAGGAAGCTGCCATGGAAGACGGATGGAAGTTGGATATATATCGTAAGTCAAAGACAAATTCATTTATAAACTAATATTATAAAAAAGTTGTGCATTTGTTTGTACAGTAGATTATCTGTGGTAATTGAGGGACACTCGAGCCTGGATAATTGAAAAACAAAGTTAATCCAAATCGAGTTTTAATTGAGTTATACTTACTTATTTAAATACTTGTGTTAAGTAGAAGAGATTAGTTTGTGAACAACCGAGTCTAAAAGATAGGGTCTGATACACTAAATCAGACATGGTTTCCAAATATATCGTAGTTTACAATCTAGATTGAAAATATTTATCATACTCATAGCAAAACCATAGATAACTTCATCGCCTTGAATAATTACTGTAAACTCTTATATCATACATGAAGGAGTATATGCCAGTGTCAACCATAGATAACATTTTTTTAATATCACCATACATACCAATTTGAGTGTGGTTACTGTTTGTAGTATCTTGCTAATGTTTTTTGAAATGTTGTTCCTTGAACTAAAGGGTCTTTCAAATCGAGCGGTTTTATTAATTAAAATTTTTTTAATTCTTGAATAAAGCACACAATTTGCTTTGATTTCAAAAACTTTTTATTGGTCATTAAAGTATAATGTATGACATTTAAACACAAAAAACAATGTCCACCTCTTGCAGCTCCACAGATGTCCACTCTTTTGCCAAAATTTACGATGACATTTTGTCATAATTGCGGTTCTAACTCACCAATAACGCGAATAATTTCGTCCTTCAGCTCAGGAATTAATCGGGGGTCATTCTTATGGACCTGGCTTTTCACGTAACCCCAGAGAAAATAGTCCAACGGTGTCAGATCACATGATCCTGGTGGCCAATTAACATCACCGTTTCCGGAGATTACAATACATAAAATAATTCAACAATCTGAACGCGTTGTTGTATTGTATACGACTCAATTTTTATAAATGTCATACATTACACTTCTCAAATGTCACAAGACCCAGGCAAGTTCACGACGCCATCTGTGTTTTATCCAAGAATTAAAAAAACCTCTCAATTTGAAAGACCCTTTATTAAAGTATAAATCTCACCTACATCTAGATATGGTTTTATTTATGTTTTTTTCAGTGATGAGAGTATTTAATTAACACATGTGATAAGCTGGTTAACTTAAAATAGAAATCCCTAGTTATTCAGCCAGCAGGTCTACGGAATCTGAGCATAGTAATTAAGTATGATGGGGGAAGGGGAAAATGGTATTTTTATGATTATTGAAATGTATGTCTTTAAACTCCTACTATGTTATTATTGTATCTTTCCTTATCATGTAAAATAAATAAATACGTTGTAAAATAAGCACTATGATTAAAAAATGTATCATAATAATTGTAGTAATCGTTTCGATGAAAACATTTTTGCGCTTTTATTTCATTAGTGATTTATTGCATCATTCATCTTCGTTCTCGAGTCAAAAAGCTAAATGCGCCAATAAGTCACGTAAATATTGAAATAAAAGACGCGGTCATTTTTATGCTACAGATCTATTGATATTTTGTTTCTACCAGGTCTTCTTTTTTTAAATATTTTCCATACTTCTATCATTCTGAATTTGATTTATTTGATCGTGCCACGTTTTTATTTCCCACTATTTCTTTATTTTCTGAAAATATTTTTTTTTGTAAATCTTTAATTATTAATTGTTTTCACGTGACAACACCACTGAAATACTCTTTTCTTCCCTTTTGCAATATTATTTTTATAAGATATACATAGACTAAAGTCGTAGTTATCTTTATACCTCCGAATATTAAGCAGAAAAAATGCGTTTATATTAGGTCCTTACATATGAAATTGGCGTTTTGTTTGGGAGGAACATAAAGTTGATTTTTTTTTAATATAATATATTTATTTAATCAAAGTATGTACCATTGCTATCTATGCACTTTTGCCATCTCATAGGTAGTTCATCGATCCCTTTACTAAAAAAAACCATTCGGACGGGAATCAATAAAATCTTTGAAGTCGGTTTGGACTGCCCCATCGGAGTTGAATTTTTTCCCTTGCAAGAAGTTATCCAAATTTCGAAAAAAATAGTAATCTGTTGGGGCAAGGTCCGGAGAGTACGGTGGATGTCTTAGACATTCCAATTGAAGCTCTTCTAATTTGGTAGCCGTCTGTTGTGCAGTGTGTGGTCTAGCGTTATCATGAAGCAGCAGTGGCCTAAAGCGATTAACCAGCCTCGGTTGTTTAGCAGCTAGCTTTTCCATCATGGTTTGCAGTTGCTGACAATAGACATCTGCCGTAATCGTCTGGCCAGATTTAAGAAAGCTGTAGTGAACGACACCAGCACTAGTCCACCAAACGCTCACAAGTAACTTTTTTGGAGTCAATTTTCGCTTGGAGCATGGTTTGGCTGGTTCGGCAGGGTTCAGCCATTGCGATGAGCGCTTCCGATTATCATACAGGATCCACTTTTCATCACAGGTAATGATTCGATTCAAAATCCCTTCATTATTGTGCCGGTTGAGTAATGCAACGCAGCAGTCAACGCGCGTTTGTTGATTTGCTTCACTCAATTCGTGAGGTACCCACCTTTCAAGCTTTTTCACCTTCCCAATTTGCTTCAAGTGGATTAAAACAGTTTTATCACTAACACAGCAGCCTGCAGCTAACTCGGACGTGGTTTGCGATGGATCCGCTTCCACAATAGCCTTCAATTCTTCATTATCAACTTTGGTCTCCGGCCGTCCACGGGGCTTGTTCCGCAGGTCGAAATTTCCAGAACGAAAACGTTGGAACCAAAAACGCACTGTGTTTTCTTTTGCGGCACCGTCGCCATACACATCATTAATCCTTCGAGCCGTTTCTGCAGCACTGGTGCCACGGTGGAACTCGTACTCGTAAATAACGCGATATTTCAAGTTTTCCATTTTGTAAACTGAGTGACGCAAAGAAAAAAAACAATTGAGGAAAAAACAAATGAATTATAATTTTCGAAACACAAATACTTGAGTAAATAGCTGTATAAATTTGAATTTGGAATTCTTAACCAAAGAGAAGATATTTGAGATCAAAGTTGCCAGTACGGCAAAACGCCAATTTCATATGTAAGGACCTAATATAATTAGTCCAGCGTGCCACATCGAAGCCATTCCCTTTAATTTCTAAAAAGTATTCTTTAAAAATATTTATTTATTTAACACTTTTATTGCAAGTACAATCTGGTGGGCTTATTGCCAGGCGGCAATCTCTTCCAACCAACAGACAAAAGTAAATGAAGCAAGTTACGTGGTCGCAAAAATCATTCAAATTTAAATAACAGGATCTTACCCACCTTTAGTGTGAAGTGAAACAGAAACCGAATAGAGTCTACAGTGGTGCCTCGGATTACGAACTTAATTCGTTCTTTGACTCCGTTCGCGAGCCGAAATGTTCGCAAACCGAAACAATTTTTCCCATTGAAATTAATGTAAATACAATTAATCTGTTCGCCCATCCCTGAAACATATTGTTTGTTGACTTTTTTAATGGATTTATGTGTGGCAAAAATATATAATATAAAACATACAGTACTATAACTTTACCTTTGTGGTTGATAGTTACTGGCACAGGTAGATGGTAGAGGAGGAGGAAGAGGAAGACTACTTCTTCGAAGGAGAGTCGCATTCCATAATAACGTCGGGCAACTGTGTAGATATTTCTGGTGTTTTTTCTCGTGTTTGTATCCTGAGAAGTGGTTTGATTACTGCCTTGGTGGCTGGTGTTTTTACAAAAGAACGATCCAGAGACATTTGTCTTTTACTTTGTTGGATAATTTTCCTAAAATGGGACATCACATTGTCATTTAAAATCTCTCTCTCTCTCTCTCCCTGGCTCCATCCCAACTCATTGTCTGCGAAGACTGTTGTGGTCAGCTCTCCTCGTCCTCAGGTTGTATGCTCTTCTGTCCCGGCCTACGTCCCCCAGGCCGTGCCTCTGCATCAGGTTATCTTTTTGCGCCACCCATGAATTCTTTGGTCTTCCTCTGGTTGTTATTGGAAGAAGATCCATGGAGATTGCCTGGTTCACAATGTGATCGGGTGCACTGCGTCCAACATGCCCATACCATCTCAATCGCCTCTCCTCCATCTTGCTGTTGATGTCTGTAACACCCAGGCTTCCACGAATGCGTGAGCTTCTTATTTTGTCTCTTAGGGACACACCTGCTGACCATCTTAGCATGCGCATTTCAGCAGTTTCTAGTTGCCTAGAGTAAGAGGTATACATCGTCCAGCATTCGGAGCCATAGAGGAGTGCGGGTCTCACAATCGTTTGGTATACTTTTCCTTTTAACTTTTCTGGCATTTTCGGATCACATAGAACTCCCGTCATTGATCTAAACTTCATCCATTCCACACTAATTCTATGTGTTACATCTGCTGCACATCCTCCATCGCTATGGATGAGTGACCCAAGATACTTTAAGGAGTCACAATTTGGTAATGTTTGGTAATGACAGTTAATTTAAAATGTTCATTTAAAATGTTCACTAATTACAACTAATTCGTGAGCCGAAGCATTGTACGCAGGTCAAGTCAAAATTTGTTCGGAAATTGCGTTCTTAAGCCGATTTGTTCGTAACCAGAGGCGTTCGTAACCCGAGGTATGACTTTGGTTAGTTAAATGAGATTGGAAGGGTCAAATTAAGAAGTAGAATTACCTTCAGACTTGAAACAACTAAAGCAAGAAGTTTTAATTTTCCTGAATTCCTTTAATTTCTAGATATCCCTATAGTCAAGTTGAACTTGGGCTCAAATCTGAATGCAGCCCGTATTGTGGAAGGGACAGATGTCTACTTCGAGTGCAACGTTAGAGCCAACCCTTGGGTCTACAAGATACAGTGGTACCACATGGGCGAACTCCTGCAGACTAATCCACAGGGAGGCATCATCATCTCCAACCAGAGTCTGGCTTTGCAGAGTCTGAAGAGAGGGCAAAGTGGAATCTACATGTGCAATGCCACCAATGAAGAGGGAGAGGGAAAGAGCAACAAATTCTTGTTGGATGTTAAATGTGAGTTATGTTTTCTTTCTTTATATTTAGTTATTTTATTTATTTAACACTTTTATTGCAAATGCAATCTGGCGGGCTTATTGCCAGGCGGCAATCTCTTCCAACCAACAAGACAAAAGTAAATTAAGCAAGTTACATGGTTGCATAAATCATTCAAATGAAATCCTCACAAAATCCATAAACACATACGTGAGCATATGTCCACAAAAACGGACAATCACCCGAGCATTCCTTTTCACATAAAGTGAGATATCATCAATCATAGGAAAAGGAAGGGATGGAGGAGAGGTAAGGAAAAGAAAAAAAAAGGAATGATACACGTTATTTTACTGACTAAGAATTGAGATTTTTTTCCTTAAAGCATGCCAAGAAAGGAGCGAGTCTTATATTGGTTTGTAACTGATTCTAGAGTCTCAATGCACTTTCTACATTGTCTTTGCTAACTTTCAATACATACAACTTTAGAAAAAACTTTCTTAATAATGGCATTATATTTAAACGCTTGAGTGCTACTATAGCTGTCAGATGAACTTTTACAGGTAATACAAAATAAAAATGAATAATTAATGTGATGCATACGTCCGATACAAAAAACGTTAGTTCACTTGTACTCAATAATTAATTAAACCATCTGGTTTTAATTCTACTTGACATTATAAAACAATAAAAAGGTCAATCAAATTGAAATATAACTCAACATTAACCAATAACAAAATTCATTAATTAATTAAATATTACACAATAATAATACAAATGACACAATAAGTTAAAACACATTAAAATTATGAATAATACACTATTATTAATTAAAACCATACTATATAGTGGAATATTATGCACAACTTCAAACAAATATCTAATAAATTTCATTTTACTTTAAAAGAACAAACCACATCTGGCAGCGACAGTGGCGCCCGAGGATGTCATCATAATAAATGATAGGATATACTGGTAGATCTAATATTTTTAACAAGATTGAAATAAATGAAAAAAGTTTCCTTGAATCTCCATGATTCACCACGTCTTTTATACTTTCCAGATAAACCCTACTGTAAAAAGCTAAAAATCCAATAAATTCCATTTTTATTTAAAAGAACAAGCCACATCTGGCAGCGACAGTAGCACCCGAGGATATTATCATAATAAATTATAGGATATAGTAGTAGATCTGATATATTTAACAAGATTGAAATAAATGAAAAAAGTTTCCTTGAATCTCCATGATTCACTATGTCTTTTATACTTTCCAGATAAACCGTACTGTAGAAAGGACCAACCGATGATCTACAATATTGCCAGAAATGAAGAAGCCAACATATCCTGTGAGCTATTGGCCAATCCTCAGGTAAATATATGTTTCATTATTTGTCTTTTATTATATGGTAAATATATGTGTCAATATTTGTCTTTTATTATATGGTAAATATATGTTTCATTATTTGTATTTTATTATATGGTAAATATATGTTTCATTATTTGTCTTTTATTATATGGTAAATATATGTTTCATTATTTGTATTTTATTACATGCCACTCGTCTTTGTTTATTTTATTTTATTTCAATGGTCAAGTGAAAATTTTGGAATAATTTATTTGACACAAAATATTTGATAACGATCCAACAACAAATAAAATTCAACACGACATATAAGTAGTATTGTAAAATAGATAAAACTACTGCAAGACGAAACCAGTATAATTAATTCATCAAACCCATACAATTTAATCAATTCATCCTGGCAAAAATAACTACTCTTTATTATAGAATGATTCGACACTTAAATATGAAAAAAATCGACACAATAACTTAAATTAAAGTGACAGATCTGCTTCGTGTCAACTCATTCTGTATTTAAATGGAGTTCTACAATATATTATAAATACTTCACTATACATCTGTAAGTAAAAGTCTATACAATGTTCATATTAATTATTCAATCTGTGTATTCTTGTTATGCAAGAATTGTATAAATAATTAGTTTGTTACAACCACTTAGTCACTATGGAACAAAACATTTTGCCGAGTGGGCCTACAAGGAACATGTAATATGACAAGCTGAGTTAGTTCCGGGCTATTGAAATATGAGCTTATAAATAATATTATAATTTCAAACATTTTTCTTCTTTCTAACAATTGTAAAACTCATCACATCCAACAATAGACTATAGTCCAACTAAGTTCTTGGGATTTGCAGTTTAAAGTTCATGCGTTCAATGTTTTTAACCTGTGTCTCACCACTGGATAATGATATTGTGGCAGCAGAAAGAAGACAATTGGTGCAATAGGCGTAAGGCACACTACAACTGTATTGTATTGTATAATATTACACTTTCACTGTATACAGTACAACCTGGCAAGCTTATTGCAATATCTTTCAACCAACCAGAAAAATATTCAAGTGGCCCTAAGTGAAAAGCAGAATGGAATCCCTTTACAAAATATTTGGGTTTCATCGGGGATTGAACCTGCAACCTCCAGGTCAGGACACAAGCTTCTTAGCAACTAAGCCACAGAGATGCGATTCCAAAGAAAGAAGTCAACTCTCTCCTTAATCGAATACAACTATAAATCTAACAATTACGATTATATTTCCATGCCACGAATTGTTATTAAAATTAAAAATGTATGTATTATTCATTTAAGCTTATTGCATTTATGAGGACATTTTCTAGTATTAATGTAGTAATTTCTCAAAGAATTTGTAGATCCATGGAGATCCACGGAATTGAGTTTGGGAACCTTTGATCTATAAACTTAATTAACTACAATTTTTTTTTCTTTTCCAGGACCCAGTTCATTTTACGTGGAAGTTCAATAACTCTGATGTCCTGTCAACTACACTGCCTGCTAGCAAAGTCATTGTTTTTAATCAAGGAAAGAATGTTGTTTCAAAGAGAGATGGTAAATAAAATCATTTTTATATTAATATTTACAGCAATAATCCATAAACAACTGGCACTCGATTAGACTTTAGTAGAAAGTATTAACTGAATCAATCGAAGCAAAAAAAAAATCAAATGAAAATCTATTCCCAACTATAGATCATTCAGCCAGAAGACTCGTTTTACTATAGTGTGAGTAACAGTGCATTTACAAAAACTTGTCACTTTATTTTTTTAATGAAGTGAAAAAGCAAAAAAATGTAATAATAATATTTTATATTCAAACATTGAAATGAACACACACGTTTTGTAAATTAAAAATGCTGTCAGCTTAAATTGTAATAATCATAAAAATAAAATTAAAGTAAGTTTATTTCACATATTAATTGTTGAGGCATGGCAGATTCTAGGAAACATTAAATAACAATTATGGAATTTTTCAAGGTGAAAAATAAATATAAGTACAAGTGTTATAAAGTAAAAATGTTTGTTAGCTTTAATTAGATCGCACATAAAAATACAATTATTATTGTATGTAAGATTATTTAAAATATTAATGTATTATTTAAATACTTGGGTACTAACATAATGTGCAATAATGACCTCTATGGCGAAGTGCTTGAACAATCACAAAAGGCCGCAGCTATTTCCGCATGTTTAAAGAACACTATCTGGAAAAAACAAGTATATGAACATCCAAAGCAAGGTGAGGATATACAAGACCTGTGTCCGCCCCATAATGACATACAGCATAGAGTCCAGAGCCGACACTGTCACAACCAAAAATCTCCTTCGAACCAGCAAAATGAAGGTACTCAGGAGTATCACTGGCAAAACCCTTCGTGATAGAGTACGTAACACAGAAATCCGAAGGACATGCGAAGTTGAAGATATTGTCAGATGGGGACGACAGAGAAGAAGGTTCTGGAATGAACACGTATCCAGAATGGCGGAACCAATAGCCGTAAGAATGGCCAGGGACAGTATCGCTCAAGCAAGCAGACCTCCAGGACGACCTCCCAAAAGATGGAAAGACAGCTAGCAGCCGACGTCGCAAGAGGCAAACAATGATGCAGGACCATAACAGGCCAACAGTCCTAAAATAAGATGAAGAAGAATGTATTATATTGTATTATAATTACATAATTACAATGCCAAATAATAAAGTTTTAAAATAATGGTGGGTGGAGTTATACTAAATTTTAAGAAACTTTAAGTTATAACAAGTACATTCTAAGCTTTCGAAAATTTTTGAATTACAAGGATACATTACATTAGACGAAAATCGCACTCCTAATTTCGAGATGGTAGTGTTTTTCTAATCACAGAGTATTTTAACAACAATACAAATGTGCGCGAACCCATCGTATGGCATTCTAAAACCAATACCACTACACAAGTTGTGTAATACAGAGAGTGTTGCTCACACTATTGCAAAATGACTCTTCTGGCTGAATAATTTATACTGCAAATTTCATAGTAGTAAACCAAAATCTAACGTTTAAGTTCAAATGTTTTTAAGATGTATATCATTGTGGGGTGACCTACCCAATTTATATATACCCAATTTATATCCAAAATTATTCTTTCTAAAGAAATATACAACACATAATTGATTTAGCTTAGAAAAGTCATTATTTAGTCTCAGTGTGAAGCGGTCTTAAGAATTGTACAGTTGTTATTTTATCGGCTCCCTTGAAATCTGATAAAAGACATTAATACAAAGCGACCATGCGTGCGGTCACTGAACCCATTGAGGCGACCCTTGGCCGCCCGGTCATCGAACTCTCATTGTAAGGAATACGAGACAAGCACCGGGCGACCTTCGCCCGCTCGGTCAGTGAACTCACTATTAGCGGAGAACGAGACAGCGACATATCTTCCGCGCTGTCCTACAAAACAATGAGTACCCTACGTGATGACAATAAATATATTGCGAGGCGAACGAGACGGCGACATATCTCTTGCTCCGTCTCGCGCACATCCCAAATATTATAAATACCGACGTTTATCAATAAAATACCTCTTTGCATATTCCGATTTCAAACGAGTTTTATTAAAACAACGATCATCCTCATCATCTCTCCGTTAAGGAACAACCGTTCCTAAACTATGTAAATTTATATCACATTTAAGTTAAAAAAATAAAATTGATATACAGTGGAACCTCTCATAACGAGCACCTCTCATAACGAGTAATTCGCATAACGAGCTAAACAGATTGTGAAAAAAAATGCTCCCTTAACGAGCGACATTTCGCACAACGAGTGAAGCAGAAAGGG
This sequence comes from Odontocerum albicorne, assembly GCA_949825065.1. Taxonomy (NCBI): domain Eukaryota; kingdom Metazoa; phylum Arthropoda; class Insecta; order Trichoptera; family Odontoceridae; genus Odontocerum; species Odontocerum albicorne. The sequence goes on from OX463865.1 coordinate 7,535,326, forward strand.
GAAGTCCCATCTTCACATCACTCACTTGTGAGACGGCACTTCCGCGCCAGTGCATCAGTCTCTGGTTAGCACTCGTTCCGCTAGCACGTTAGTGTCACATGTGATCACACATTTTTTCAAACTTGTGTTCAGACATTATTTGTAATTTTTTTTGTGCAAAGTTTAATAACCCTTTCAAAAATATCCCTGAAGAAGACAGCCATAAGAGAATAAAAGTAACTGTAGAAATGAAACGTAAAATCATTGAAAAGCGAGAACTAGGTGTGAGTGTGGCTGATCTAGCGCGCACATACAATCGGTCTACATCAACGATTTGCTCTATCCTCAAGAACAAGGACAAAATTAAGAAGATAGATGCTTCAAAGGGAGTGTCAAGAATGTCTACGAAATGGTTACCTATTCTTGATGATGTTGAAAGGTTGCTTCTTATATGGATAAACGAAAAGTAATTGCAAGGCGATACTATTAACGAAAACATCATTTGTGAGAAAGCGAAAGTTATGTTCGCCGACCTCGTTAAGAAGACACCAGGATCATCAACTGCCGAAAAACAAGTACAATTTAAGGGAAGTCATGGATGGTTCGAGAAATTTAAGAGAAGAACCTGCATCCACAGCGTTGTGAGGCACGGTGAAGCAGCAATCTCTGACACAAAGGCAGCAGAGAACTTCATCAGCGACTATAAGAATCTCGTAGATTCTGAGGGTTATCGGATTTTACTTCTAGTAAAAAAGAATTAATTATTTGTCATAAATTCATAAATAAAAAACTAGTTATTTCGATTTTTTATTGTTTTTTGCAAATCGAAATCGCATTCCGAGTTGTTACGCTCCTTAACAATTTATAAGTATGTAATTTTATTTGAATAAACATTAAAAATAAAAAAAAAAGAGAATTTTTTTCGGCATGGAACGCATTATCGTATTTTACATTGATTTATATGGGAAAAATTGTTTCGCTTAACGAGTGTTTCACATAACGAGTAAGATTCTGGAACGAATTATTCTCGTTATGAGAGGTTCCACTGTACTATAAGAGTACACTCTTTTATTTTATATATTATATTATTATTTTATTTGTTATAATATGAAGGATGATGCTATACCAAATAAATCTACAAGACTTTTTAATATCACAGTGTTTTATAAAGATATTTAAACTGAGTTTTGAATTTCAGGTCACTCTTATGCTAACAGTATCGCTAAATACACTCCTAAGAACTCTTCAGACTATGGAACCCTTCTGTGCATTGGTGTCAACAGTATTGGGACTCAAACTGTGCCTTGCGTTTTCCACATCGTACCTGCTGGTAATTATTCTGTATTGCTATACAACACACAAGGATTCATTTAAAAATTACACTTGTTTTAATGGAAAATGGAGTATAAGTCATCATCGTTGTTGGACCTCGCAGGTGAGGATCCCCTCTCCATTCGCAGTTAAACTGTGTTGTAGTATTTTTTTAATTGGGTTAGCCATTGCGTACCATCAAACTGTACTGTGCCCAGTGGAGCACCGAAGTGAGATGATCGAAACACATTGGCTTATTTTTTTTTTTTAAAGAATAGATATGACCGAAATCATAGGTATTCTTATGCCCTTAAATACTAGGTAGAAAAAAAAATTTTAAAACTCTAACGTGTTCGTCGGAAGAGGATTATTATTTTAAATAATTCTTCTTCCTCCTAATGTCATGTCAGGTCCCCCCAATGTTGACTATCACCTGAGAGTAAGCATCTTTGTCCCCGGCAGCCCGAGAAAGATCCTCAACGCTCCTTATACCAGTATAATTATGTATATTGCGGAGTCAGGAGATTTGCCTCCTGCCAATACTTCTTCGACCCTCTATTTTGCCTTGGATGATCAGGTGTAATAATTTGTACTTTTCGCCTCGTAAGTACACGACCCAAATAGGACACCCTTCGGATTTTAATACTAGTCAGCAACTCTCTATCAGCTTTGGCTCTTTGAAGAACCCTCGTGTTGCTGACCACCACAAAGAAGTACCCTTTTTACCGTTAGAGACGGTTTTGGAGTAGGAATAGCTACCTGACCCGATGAAAACCATTGTCTTCTTCGTGTATAATTGTTGTATAGAACCCATTTTTCGTCACAGGTAACAATTCACCCCAAAAAGGGTTTAGATTCATGCCTGGATAAGAGAGACGCACAGATAGTACGTCACTATTCTAGTGCAGATAATGATAATTCATGAGGAACCCAAATTCCTTGTCTGTAAAATTTTTCTATGCGATAAAGGTGATCCTGTATAGTTGACCATGAGCAGCTAAGCTTACTTAATAATTCTGAGATGGATTGTCGAGGATTAGACTCCACTCAAGACGTCAGATCATCACCATCTTTATTTAAAGGTCTTCCCGTTTAAGGAGCATCTTTGAGGTTCCTGTCACCATTTTAAAAAAATTTATCGACCTATGACACTTATTAAGTGTCAATACATCTCCATATGTTTCGTTAATTTTCTGCGTCACTTCTTACCCTTTCATTTTTTGATCAAACCAAAATATCATACAATGACGCAAATGTTCTTCCTCAATTGTTGGTCTCCACATTATTTATTTAACACGTTCTGCGCCGCGGAGGTCACCGGTGACCTACCGTGTTTTTGACCAGGGCGCCACATAGGTCACCGGTGACCTACGTGTTTTTTTTTTATAAACAGTCCCAGTGCGCACTATACGGCGCCCCTGAATATAATGCACATAAAAACTTCCAAAATTTTGTTTGAAAATGCAATTATTTTTAATAAACCTCCAGGTGTACATGAGCAAGCTATTACGGTTTATTTTTTTCAAGGATAAACAAGCCTCTACAATTACGCTAGGGGGTATAGAAGAGATTCCAGGGATAACATAATGAATGGGACCATCCATTTGTCACACTCTGGAAATTTATGAGGGTGCATTGTCTATGCAACATTGTGACCCTTTTTTTTGGAGCTATTGTCTCAGTAATCATAAGAGATTATTATGTTATGGCTTAACACTATAGCATATTACATAAATAAATAAAAAATATAATAAGTAATAAATTAGGCATGCTACAATTTGTTTCGACTACAAAAGTTTATGTTGTATATACATGTATTACCGTACGACGCCGCGTAGGTCACCAGTGACCTACGCTCACAATATCACCTAAAATCAGTTTATTTTTAAAAATAAATCATTATTTATGAAGCCTATGTATGTATACATAATATAAACTATAATTTGTTTAGTGGCGCAGGTACTTATTTTCTCAAAATGTACTGCGGCACGGAACGTGTTAATTAACCGTAAAAAAAAAGTTACATAAAACAATAAATCTACATCAGTCTTAATTCACTAGCAATAAAAAATACGTGTTCACTGCACTGTGTCTCAACTGACTTTAAAATTGGGTGTCAAAATTGATTTCTTTTCGGTCCTCCTAATATAAAGTATTCATGATGTTAACTACTCGTATAAAACATTTTTTTATGAATTTTCTAAATAGAAGGCTGCGTTAAACACAATAATATCACCTCAACACATCACCTGACAGCTGAATGCCGAAAGTATAAAATATTCACTCGCAACTTTTGTTTATTCAACACTATATCAGAATGTGGATAAAAAGAAATTATTTCTATTTCATAATTTAATTATTACAGTGCACGCCTCATTTTATTTACAAAAGGGAATAAAAAAAGAACAATATCTGTTTTTACAAATTAAAACTATATAAAGTATTATCGTCAATAGTGTGCCATTAGAGAGACGTCACTTAGGATGAACTTCAAAACTTCCGGATAGATCTAGGTTGTTTTTTTTTAATATTTCTTCAAATGTACTCGTATAAATGAAAATGAATATTTGTTTTATTTTCAGGCAAACCAGATCCTGTGAATAACTGTACGGTGAGCAACCAGACCAAAGATTCACTTCAAATCAACTGCACGGAAGGTTACGATGGAGGATTACCCCAAAGATTTATTGTTCAAGTAAGAATTCATATCGTGAATCTTAAAAATTATATTTTATTCAATGGGATGTCTCCATTGTATCTTTTGAATCTGTGTCTTTGTCTTCATCAATCCAATAGGATGGATTATTATGATAGAGCTTTTGCTATTGCTCTTCCTGTGGCAGGGAATTTGTGATTAGAGATATGGATGGTCTTGCAATTTTAGGAAGCACTTAAAGACAACTTTTTTTTGGGAGGTCTTGATGATTTTATAAGAACACTTATGGTTTGAACAGGAAATGAATGAACAGGAAATTTATGACTTTATATGAACACTACAAATAGACACTACACTACACCTTAAGCTGAATGGGTTATTATCACATATCGGAAGAACTACAGAGGTTTATTTATTGTAGTTGGTCTAATTTTGGTAGTTGGTCTTATTTTGTTTATTTATTGTAGTTGGTCTTGACTTTATAAGAACACTTATGATTTGAACAGGAAATGAATGAACAGGAAATTGATGACTTTATATGAACACTACAAACAGACACTACACTACACCTTAAGCTGAATGGGTTATTATCACATATCGGAAGAACTACAAAGGTTTATTTATTGTAGTTGGTCTTAGTTGGTCTTATTTTGTTTATTTATTGTAGTTGGTCTTCCCTTGGTAAGTTTACTGCAGTTTTCTTACCAAATATATTTTTCTGAATATGTCCAGATGCAGGAAAGTGTCTAATCTAATAACCGCAGCCACTACCTTCTTATCCTGACACTTTATATTCATTTTGTAATATTTTTAATCTTGCCAACAATATTGGGTTCGATTCCTGAGTTGGGCGTCCTTTTTTACGAGAGTTTGCTCTCTAAACGTTGTTTTATAAATTGTCCTTTTATTATTATAAGCTTAAATAAATATTACAGGTATACAACGCCCACAACCAGCGCCTATTGAAGAACTCCACATTTGACATTGCCCAATTTGATTTTGTCAACCTGCCCAGTGCTACCATCTTCAACATTGACGTATGTGCTTACAACAAGAAGGGACGCAGCGATGTTCACAACCTGCAAACACACACTCTCAAAGAGCCACAGAAACAGATGGGTGAGTAAAAATTGTCATATTTCTTGTTCAAACATACATGACCTGATTTTTAACCTAGAAGAGATGGAAGGTTAATCCATATCATCATTATTGCTGGACCTCGTAGTAGAGGATTCGGTGTCAATTCAGTTGGAAAGCGAAGCTGCGCAAGTTTTTGAAGTGAAACTTTTATAGACGCAGCAGTGCAAATTGGCCTGAACATCACGAAAAGTGAAACGGTGTATTATATTATTATTTTATTATTATTCAATTATTATTTATTATTATTAAATATTTTATTTATCAATAAATTATTATTAATTATTTTAATATTAATAATTATTTATTATTAATATTATTTTAATATTATGAAGTGTATTAAATTATTATTATAATTATTATTTATTATTATTAAATATTTTATTTATTAAGAAATTATTATTAATTATTTTAACATTAATAATTATTTATTATTAATATTATTTTAATATTATGAAGTGTATTATATTATTATTATAATTATTATTTATTATTAAAAATAAAAAAAAAATTTTTTTTGTTATATATTATCTTTATATTAATATATTTAATAATTATTAATTTTATTTTACATTTAATTATTTTATTTTACTTAATATTTTTTTTAATATTTATTTAATGTATAATTTATATTTAATATATAATTATAATAATATATGTATAATATGTTATTATAATATTAATGATTATATTATAATTAATTATAATATAATTAATTAATAACATAATAATATTATTAATAATATAATAAAAATAATATAATAATTAACAAATAATTATTTAAAAATAATTAATTTTAATTAATAATAACATAAAAATAATAATATATTTAATATTAAAAAATATAAATTAATATTATTATTATTTATTATTAAAATTATTATTATTTATGCAAAATAAAAGAAATTATATTTTTTTATTTAATTAAGAAAGATTTCCTTGAATTAAATTCCACATAACCATTTCCTAATCCTAAAAAAAATCATTAACAAATGGAAAAAAAGCAATGCATAAAATCAACTTTTCTTAGGAACTAAGAAGTTTCACTTCTACTGCGCGAGAGTCTCACGCATCTGTTTTTTTTTTCTTGTCTCTTTTTCCCTTAAAGTAAGTGAGCTGTTACACACCAGAAAACTCACCAACCCCACCGCTGTACTGGATCCAATTCATACCGATGTGAGACGATCGGACCACACCAACATGTTTTCTTTTTCTATTTTTTGAAAGAATATATATATGACAGGTCATAGGTATCCTTATATCCTCAAATACTAGGTGGAAAAAATGCCTGTGCCATTCAAGGTGAGTAGCATAGTGCGGGGCTTGTACCGGCGATCTTCTGCATGGAAATCCAGCACGTTACCGTGCGGCCATACACCTCGTGCGTATCCATATAAGGGATCAAAAAAATATTTATAAAAAAATTCGATACTGTTTTTCTTGCTTTTTTGTTGTCTATCAATTAAAAAAAATCTTATAATTTTAACATTTCCTACTCTATTGACAGAGCAAGTAAACTTAATCAATCTTGGGCAATATTGTTCAGTAAATAATATTTAAGTTGTGACGATATGGAATAAGACCTTTCTTCCTAGCAATTATACTTGAGAAAATGTAGAATGATCTCTGTGACACTTGAAATGTTATGTCTCAAAGAGATGGAGTAAAATCGTTTGTTTTTTACAAATCGAATAGTTTTTTATAAATTGAAAAATTGTTTTTCTCTAAACTGACGTTTTAATTCCTAATTTTCATTATACTGACTTTCTAATGTATTGTATGATTTGTATCTATCTTTAAATAGGCCAAGATCCATTATGAATTATACTAATTGCGAACATTTAATTTTAGGTATAAAAAAATCGAAAATCCAATTATAGTATACCCCATCCCTAGCCAATGAAGACTAACGTAGTGAATTTTGATAAACTTCACCAAATATTATTTGATTTTAACAAACTGCCACATTTTTGCTTATTTGTAACAAGATGTATTAATTTGTCATTGTTGTTAGTTTTATGTAATGTATTTACCTAAATAACTTGCTATTGATTAGAATCGATGCGTATATTAAAGTTGATTAAATTATTGAAATAACTGAACGTCGTTACAAGGTTGTATTGGGGCAAATTTGTGAACTGTCACAGGGACCATGTTACATTTTCTCAACTATAGTTGTAGATATACAGGCAGAAAATTAGCTGTCATTCGAGGGGACTTGTACAGTGTGAGGTTCGAACCGACAACCTTCCGCACAGAAGTCTCGCATAATTATATTGACTACTTATTTATTATCATTAAAAAAAATTATGCTTTAGTTTACGTGTACAAGGTGGCTGGAAAATATTTGGTGTCCTCGCAGCTAAACTCACCTTCCAGGGTGTATCTTGATTGTGAGAGGATGTTATAAAATGAGCCCTGACCTTATGCTAGCTTATCTCTCTCAAATGTTTTTTTTTTTATACATTGTTTTAACCTTTACCTTCCTGTACTAAAAAATCCGCCCGTTCCGGTGCTGTCTTTTCAATACACATCAATACACATGTAAAAATGAGCTATTTAAAATCGGAATAATAAGAATATTCATAGCCAATTGCTTAAATTAATTAAATTTAAAGTCAATAGTGATAATAATTTAAATTTAATTGCTGAAAACATGAAAAAAAACCTCAGACGACGTACAAAAAACGGGCGAAGCGACCACCTCTAACGAAAGCCCACTGGCTACTGAGCGAGAGAAGCGAGCGAACTGAGATTCTATTTCTTGTGTTCCCATATACCGAAGTAGAGTGAGAGTGAGACGTGAATAGCGTCGCTTCCTCACCCATAGCGGTTTTTTAGAATGAATATACCTACCTACGTCACACACTGACACACTTTTGATAGTATTGGTGAATTTATTCCCGATTTTCACAAAATATCTCTGATGCGGCCGATAAGTGCTAATTATTATTAATATTATTTTTTTCATTCAATGCGTAAACGTATTACGGAGGAATACCTAAAATCTGAACCTAGTATTTATTATATTTATAGAGATATCAAAGTTTTTAGAAGCAATGTGTACTAGTTACACATCACAGGACAGGACACAGCTATCAAAATATTTACTATTAATTTATAGATGAAAGGTAAAAATTTATAATTTCCAGGTGGAATAGTGATGTCTCTGCAGCTGACGCCCATGCTGGGGGCACTGTTGGGCGTGACTGGGTTATTAGTCATCCTGGTCATCCTCCTGGTGCTGCTGGCAAAGTGCCGAACTACCAGAAGAGTGCCAGCTAATGGTAAGAAAACTATATTATTTATACTATACCTATGAAGTATCTGCTCTGATGAGGATTCCACTATGATAGCTAAATATGAAAACTACCTATAAATTCTATCTTACATAGTAATATCCAAAATACATGATAGCTAAATATGAAAACTACCTATAAATTCTATCTTACACAGTAATATCCAAAATATATGATAGTTAATTATGAAAACTACCTATAAATTCTATCTTACATAGTAATATCCAAAATATATGATAGCTAAATATGAAAACTACCTTTTTAATATAGTCACCCTATAGTTCAATATATTTTTTTAGACCAATGAATTCATTTGTCAAAACCGCTAAAAATATGCTGAAATTCAATACATTATGATGCCTAAGCGAAACTGTTTCTATAGAATATGACAGAGAAGATTCTCGGTAAATAGCATCTAAATGTCATTTAATTTCCGTCAAGCTTTTCTCTTCTTGAAAGAAACTTGATAACCGTGCAATATTCAGTTTTTAACATTTTAAAATATAACGCAACAACATGTCTTCTATCGCCTCGAGTTGACATACAACTGAGGGTAGAGGTATCAAATTTTAGCTGTAATGCACCTGACTATGCGATGGGCTGGTGTGGTATTTTTACATACATGCTGTAACTTGTTCAGACCAGATTATTTTTGACCTTATTACGTACATCTGAGCAGCGTTGTCAAAACATTTCTTTTAAAAATAATATTGGGTGTACAAATAAGTTGCCGCCGTTTGACAAAAGTTGGCGCCACCAGTAAGTTATGGTTAAAATTGTCAGATGTAAAATGTCATTATCGTAAGGTTGGACATCTGTCAACAACATGAACTTGAAATATTAGTGAATTTTTATCAGTATAACATATTTTTTTGTGTTCGAAAATGTCAAGTTTTGAGCCGAATAAGCGTCATTTGCGGGAACTTTTGATTTACTTCTTCAATTTGAAGAAATCTGCAGCTGAGGCGCATCGATTGCTTGTAGAAGCATATGGTGAGGCTGCCTTAAGTGAGAGAAGTTGTCGTGAGTGGTTTCAAAAGTTTAAGAACGGTGAATTTGACATCGAAGACAAAGAACGTAGCGGAAGGCCGAAAGTGTACGAAGACGCGGAATTGGAAGTATTATTGGATCAAGATTCGTGCCAAACGCAAGAAGAACTTGCACTTACATTAGGAGTGACTCAACAAGCAATTTCACATAGGTTGAAATCATTGGGAATGATTCAAAAACAAGGAAATTGGGTTCCATATGAACTGACACCGAGAAACGTTGAACGCCGATTTTCCACATGTGAAATGCTGCTTGCCAGGCATAAACGAAAGGGTTTTCTGCACCGTATAGTCACTGGTGATGAAAAATGGATCCACTATGATAATCCAAAAAGGAAGAAATCATGGGGAACCCCTGGCCATGCTTCAACATCTACAGCTAAGCCAAATATTCATGGAAAAAAACTCTTGTTGTGTATTTGGTGGGATCAGCTTGGTGTCGTGTATTATGAGTTGCTCAAACCGAACGAAACCATTGCTGGGGCTGTCTACCGAGCACAATTGATGAGATTGAGTCGAGCACTCGAGGAAAAGCGCGCCCACTGCTACTCCAGACACGACAAAATTATTCTCCTGCATGATAATGCTCGTCCACATGTTGCGGTGCCGGTCAAAACCTTTTTGGAAACAATCAATTGGGAAGTTTTACCCCACCCGCTGTATTCACCAGACATTGCTCCTTCTGATTTTCACTTGTTTCGATCGATGACGCATGACCTGTCTGAGCAGCACTTCACATCATATGAAGATACCAAATATTGGGTCGATTCGTGGATAGCCTCAAAAGATGAAGCATTCTTCCGACGCTGTATCCGTATGCTGCCAGAAAGATGGGAAAAGGTAGTGGCAAGCGATGGGCAATACTTCGAATAAAACATGAGGTTCCGTTCTTTCACAATAAATGCCCAATTTTTGATAAAAAACGGCGGAAACTTATTTGTACACCTAATATTTTCTCTTTTTTTGCTCAGTATGTATGAGAGTGAACCATGGATGTGGAAAATGACTAAAAGGAGCCGAATAAATGCTGTAGAAATGCGTGCATTGAAAAGAATTCCTGGATTGATAATATGTGACGGAATACATAATGAAGTGATTAGGATGTATGTGGACTTATGACCGATGTGTTTAGTAAAATAAAGAAGAGCATTGAGATGGCTAAGGCATTTGGAATGAATGAACAAAGAAAGTCTTATAAAGAAAATATATATTTCAAATGTGAGTGGAAGATGTGGTAGATAAAGGTCAAAAAAAGCATGGTTGGATTTAGTGAATGATATTTGGAAAGAAAGAAATTTAAAATGTCAAAAAAATAGTAGAAGTTGTATTAAAAGGTCTATGATGTAAAAGGTCTTTCAAATTGAGCAGTTTATTTAATTAAAAAAAAATTTAAATTCTTGAATAAAACACACAATTTGATTTGTTTAAAAAACTTTTTATCGGTCATTGAAGTATAATTTATGACATTTAAACACAAAAAACAATATTCGCCAAATGTCCACCTCTTGCAGCAGCTCCACCACAGATGTCCACTCTTTTGTCAAAATTTTCCATGATATTTTGACATAATTGCGGTTCTAACTCACCAATAATGCGAATAATTTTGTCCTTCAGCTCAGGAATTGATCGGGGGTCATTCTTATAGGCCTGGCTTTTCACGTAACCCCAGAGAAAATAGTTCAACAGTGTCAGATCACATGATCTTGGTGGCCAATTAACATCACCGTTTCCGGAGATTACAATACATAAAATAATTCAACAATTTGAACACGTTATTGTATTGTATACGACTCCATTTTTATGAGTGTCATACATTAAACTTCTCAAATTTCATAAGACCCAGGCAAGTTCGCTACGCCATCTGTATTTTATCCAAGAATTTAAAAACCGCTCAATTTGAAAGATCCTTTAGAAGGATAAAAATTATGTGTTTTGAGGTGTAGAAGTCTGGCCCTCTGTGCTCTCTGATAAGGAAATGATTGTATGTATGTTAAAAAATATACGCCTTGGAATATATTTTATGATCTCTTTGTCCTATTATTACAATGGATTTTTTATTTCTTTTTAGGTCAGGGGAATACAAAACCTTATGCAGAACATCCAGATGGTTCTAACATACCTCTAAATGCCACGGACACTGAGAGTGTAGATAGCTTAGGTATGTCTACAACTTTATTTCTTTCTTTCCAGAACTGTCGATTCAATATATTATACTATGAATAAATTAAATTTAGAAGTATAATAGTACTCTTGATTATCCTGGGTCGCATAAACCAGTTTGTGAATTAACCGGGGCAGGAAAAAAATCCAATTTTTTTTATAACACTGATGAATAATTATTAAATCTTATTAAAAAAAAATCAGGATTTTTTTATAGCCCCTGTTAATCAAGAGTGTACTGTACAGTGAAACTTGGTTATAATGGACTGGTGAAAAATGTTATTTTTTTTCAAATCTATTGATTTTGAAATTAAATATGATTTGTAATTTATTTTTATCAAACACTGTTTATTCCACTTTTTTGTGATGGTATAACCCCACCGGTTTCAAGGCTTTCACCTCATCTTCAGGGGAGCGCAAAATAAATTACAATGTCTTTAAACCTCCACAACGTTAATGCCTTAACTATAAACAACATATAAATATGATTTATTTAAATCCACTGATTTTGAAATTAAAAGCATTAATATTCGAGTGTTTGTTTTTTTGATTACTTTAATTAATTAATATATGGAAAAATACTCAAAAAGTTAATTAACTACGAAGTATATTAAATTATTGCAAGTTATACATGCGTACATATCATCATGCCGTATCGTTGGGGGTAGGCAGAGAGAACAGATCTCCAAGCATACAACTTTCACTTCTTCCACATTCATACATCTTGTCATGCATAATCTTCTATTACTCATACTTCTCACTTTACCTTCTTTCAAAATCTGATCCATTTGATCCAACCGTTTTTCTCTCAGTCTACCTCTTCCACGCACACCTCCCATTTTTAACTTGTATGTCATTCTTTCATCATTCGTTCTCTAAACATGTCCAAACAACCTTAAAGTTCCTTTCTTTATCTTACATAAAACAACCATTTTATCTATACATTCATTTCTGATGTCTTCATAACACCTTCTTTCAAACATTGACATTACAATTTTTCTTAGAACATGCATCTCTACAACATTAATCTTGCTCTTATCCTTCTTCAGCCAAGTGCGAGTTTCACTTCCATACATCAAGGTTGGCACCAACACCCTATTATGTATTGTCACTTTTGCTACTGTTTATATTGCGTGGTTATTGTATATAACGTTATCATTAGGTTAAATGAAAAAACTTTACAATATAAAATGTATATTTTGATTCTTACAGACAAAAGCCCCGATATACTTCTAGATGGTAAAATAGCCGACAAAACGAGCAGCAAACTCGCTAAACTGAAAGCAGCCAACGCAGCACTGCAGTCTCCTGACTCCATCCATCATAAGGATAACAGTCTTGACCGATCGCCAACCAAACAGTATAATGACAACCAAAATGATGGGTTCAATGGACAGTATGTACAGATAGATCCACTGCGGTATGGAGCACAGTTGGTGAATCAACCGAGACCTTCCGTGTACCGATTGCAAGGAGGAAGACAGATGTACCTGACCAGTAATCCGAATGCTGAGGAAGAGAGGAGAGAAGATATTAGGACTAATCCGTATGACAGGGTCTATGAGGATATGATCAAGTTTAGAAGGTCTCCAGGAATGCCTGGGCAATTGGTAAGTTGGAAGAGTATTAACTTCAATCTTGATCATTCATTCAATTATTGCTGGGCTTTATAGTCGAGGATCCCCTCACCATTTTAAAATCAATTCTCTTGAAAAGGGAAGCTGTGCTGTAGAGTTTTGTTCCTTTCTTTTTTGTTTCTCTTCTGTTTAAGTGAGTGACCCATTGCACACCAGCAAACTCACCAGGCATAGTGCTGTACAGGATCCAAGTGGCACACTGAACGAACACACTAGCATGTTTTTTTTCCATTTTGAAAGAATAGATATGACTGAAGTCATAAGTATCCTTATACCCCTAAATACTAGGCGGAAAAAATGTCTATGTAATGCCATGTTTACACGAGCTTTGTACTTGTCACTAGTACTTATCATTTGTACTAAGCTGCTTAGTGACAAGAAGCATATTAGTACAGTACCCGGAGGTAAGTAATACACATCTGGCTTAAGAAAGAGACTGTCGGCCATAATCGGCCGACAGTCTCTTTCTTAAGCCTTTCGCTTTGTAGAGTGTAGTCTCTATCATTCATACACGTGTTCCATCGTGATCTGTCAGTCGTTGTCAAGTGTTCTAAGGTGTGGTGGCATCCGCTTCAAAGTATAAAATAATAATCAGATGTTTTAACAACCAATTAAGAAACACAATAACTGACATACATAATGAAATTGAACATTTTAACTGTAATTAATGATATGAGATTTATCCTAAAAACTTACAATAAGTGGCATACATAGGTAATTCGGAGCGGAGTCCACCCCCGCACCCTGCGCCATAGATATCTCACTCACCGGCTAGTCCCAATATGAAAATTTTCCCGTAATTCAAAACTACAGTATGTTGGTATGATGAGCTAGCTATGTCTTGGCCCTTGGGACTTAGTGGAGGGGTCAGTGTGGCTCTTAGGCTTAAAAGTTTGGAGACCCCTGCAATATAGTATAATCACCAAAGTGCAAATTGCTGATAGACTAAAGATTTTCTTATAAACACAAAAATAACAAATTGATTTTTTCTCTCAGACGCCTGAAGATGCGCTTCACCATCCAGAGATGTATATGAACTGTCACCCTCCAGTGCAGGCTCTGTACAGCACTATCGGAGGTCACAGCGTGCTTAACAGTCAGAACAAACTGCCCGCTGGATGGATACAGCAGCCTTCTCACCTCGTCAGCTATATGCCTGGACAGCCTGCTATGGTCTCTAGATCAGGTGAGCAAAGTTCATTCTCTAAGCCGTAGATCTAAAGCTGTATGCTGATCTGTGTGCAAGATTAGCCATGTGTAAGGCCTCGGCCACACAGGTAGGAGCCTCGCTTGGTGCTTAGAGCTACGCTGGAAGCTAGGTGACATATCCTAGCAAACCAACACACCGCATACTATTGCAATGGCCACACTGCAAGCTTCGTGCCACGCTACATGACGATTTGTTACCTAGTGAGACTCCTAGCGAACAGACGTGTTGGTTAATTTTATTGTGTCACTGTGATTTTACAAGATGGAGGAAGGTTTTAATAGCAGCTGTGTATAAAACGGAGCCTTTGTGGAACCCATCGAGCAAATTATACAAAAATGTACATCTAATAAAATCACTTTGGAATGAAGTTGCACAGGAAGGAAATTAAAATGGTAAGTTGTAATTAAATTGGTCAGTTATGATAGTGACATAGTTTGTTGACTCAACCACTCCCAAATGACAAATGAATTTGTGCGAAGTACTTTGATGTGGCCATGCATGATGTCACCTAGTTTATTAGTAACGTAGCACCTAGCTAGCGAAGCACTTCGGTGTGGCCTTAGCCTAAGATTGCCCCAAAGGTAAAGTGTTTATTTTACTTAAAAGTTTATGATAAATTACTTTCATTTCAAATTTCCAGGCACTCCTTCTAGCATGCAAGCTACGGACAAAGACTATCTACTAATGTCCCCCTGTCAAAAGGCTATGGTGCTACCCAAGAACATTGGACAGGCTGCTACGAATCCCATTTACCAGGGCTTTCCACGGGTCAACAATCTATCCTTCGATGGTGGCAACTATACCATGCCTGTCGCACAAAGAAGTCATAGTAAGTTTATGGTCTCCTTTTCGATTCGTATAATAAAGTCGACTCGAAAGGATGTGAACGGATGAAAGGAGAAAATAAGTTTCAACTTTTTGTCATTACAGTAAAAGAAAATTAATTTGAAATTCAGAGAACCAAATTTCACAAGAAAAATCGCATTATAAATGACACTATTATTATACTTGAGAAAATGTCCCTGTGACAGTTCACAAATTTGCCCCAATACAACCTTGTAACGACATTCAATAATTTTAATTATTTTATCAACTTTAACACATTCAATGCGATCAAATTATTAAGGTAATTCATGTGTAGCTGAAAATTAAAAAAAAAAAGATGTGAAATTACGTGCGATTTAATTTGGTGTTGTCTAGTAGTACCTCCCCTCCATTCGAAACGAAACTTTGGTATGCATATGAAAATGCGACAGATGCGTTGTTAGTTCGTTGTTAGCATGACGGTTGCGAAGAAGAACGCACTAGGCGCGTTGTTAGCATTGAACGTGTTAATATAAGCCTCGATTCTAATAAATAGCAAGTTATTTAGGTAAATACATTACATAAAACTAACAATAATGACAAATTAATACATCTTTTTACAACTTAGCAAAAATGTGGCAGTTTGTTAAAATCAAATAATATTTGGTGACGTTTGTCAAAAGTCACTACGTTAGTCTGCATTGGCTAGGGATGGGGTATACGATAATTGGATTTTCGATTTTTAGATACATAAAATTAAATGTTCGTAATTAGTATTAATTCATAGTGGATCTTGGCCTATTTAAAGATAGATACAAATCATACAATACATTAGAAAGTCAGTGTAATGAAAAATAGGAATTAAAACATCAGTTTAGAGAAAAACAATTTTTTTATTTATAAAAAAACGATTCGATTTGTAAAAAAAAATTTTTTACCCCATCCCTTTGAGACATAACATTTCAAATGTCACAGGGACCATCCTATATCTTTTCAAGTATAAAAAAACTATTTAAATTTGACACTGTTGGGAACATCACAAATTTTGGTGACTTAAAATTTTTCAACAGTCCGTAGTATAAATTATTATTTATTTTTTATTTGTTATTTTCTCATTTCATTTCAATCCCGCTCTATCCATGGTATTTTACTTTCTGTCAGTGCCACTGCTATTTTCTTTGCACTCCGGTGTGACGCCAGCTGAGGGGAAAGTATGACTAAATCCAATATTCTTATAATTGTACAATCACACTGAAAGGGAACGTCATTCGTTCCTAGAGACATTGTGGGTAGAAGAGGGACAACTGTATGTTCCTATTAAAAAAATGCCTATTCCTAGAAGCGCACTCCCTTCAGCATGTGGATTCCATTGAGCTGCTCGGACATGCTGATGCATGTTCACAACATGCTGACTGTTAAGGCGCTATCAGTTTAAAAACAGATAGCGCTTCATGTCCTATGTACTTGAATCACCTGTTCCCAGTCCTCAGGTGCCCCCATACAAAGTTAATAACTCTCGCAAAACTGTATACATTACGAAATGTAATACAATAATATTTTTTCCAGTTCTATCACCAACCATAGGGCCATCTTCGATGCCAGTGAAGTACGAGAGATTGTCTCCAGAAGAGCCCATGAAGTCGCTGCACATCAGGCTTGATCCTCCTACCATTGAGAGCAGAGGATACGAAACTGGCACCTTAAGAAATAGTTAGTAGAAACCTTCTTTAATTACCATGTTAGCTGATCAGTGAATTGTCAGACACCGGACTGAATGGATGGATGAATGGATGGAGTTATTTTTTGGTATCACTGTTGTGTTTATTGGAAAAAAAAGTGTGTTTGATTAGATTAACAGAGCAAGCTACAATATTTTTATTTATTTATTAACCCTTCCTTCCCTATCATGTGTAACTAGTACACATTGCTTCTAAAAACTTTAATATCTCTATAAATACTTATGGTGAAGATGACTACAAATAACCCCTGAAGGTGAAAACTGCAACGTTTTCGAAACGTCCGCATCATAAGTCAAACCAATTGGTACTCTGAAAGACCGTACACAACTGATATAAAAAACTTCGAAAGCCTTAAAACATATTTGAACAAACATGAATTCTATCATGCGTCCTTAGCAAAGCCTTAAAACTTGGAAGTGAATTTTTAAATGAAACAATCCCGTTATCTTACCATTGATTAAAATTTCTACAAATTCTTAATATGACGGAATCTATATCTCGGAACATGGAAAGTATCTTCTAGGAACAAGGTATATTTTTTCTATAAGGGATGCATAGTCAACTTTTTATAAGAATTTGGTATCCAGAAAAAAGTGCCTTTCTATAAGGGTTTAATTATTACATCATCCAAATAAGGGCCTTATCGATCGAAACTGAATTAGTTTAATTGACAAAATATAATTATGATGATACAATTATGACAGGATTTCAAATTAACTAACAAAACTTGTATTTTACAGTATTAAAAAAAAACACTTTTTTTATTAAGTGTCGATATTTTAATAGTTTTATTTTAATCAAAAGATATATTTTCATACATACTTTATTTAAAAAAAAAAACTACCAAACTATATTCAAAACAACAAAATAAACATGAAAAACACTATGAACATGTGAAATAACGTGGTCCGCGAATACAATTACAACGTTATTCCACAACTCTTATATAAAACAAACAAGTTGTGTTGTTACAACTTTTATATGAAAAATCAATCATGTACCGCGAATAAGGTGGTAACTAACGTTGCCACGTTATTCCACTAACCTCTTCTGATCTTCTTTTACTCGTTACTTCTTTGCCTTTTCTGCTTGTATAGGTTTGTCTGCTGTTTCTCAGTTTCTTCCGTTTATTATCTGACCATTCTGCAACCCTTGCTTGTCGTTTTTTACCGAAATTAAGATTATTTTCTACACTAGCAGAGTGAACGACAGGCACCTCTCCAGACATGTTGATACTTGAAACCACGTTATTCCACTGAGTGCACGCAAACATCCAACGGCAATGTTGGCTTATCAGTAGAAACAAAAGAGATAGATATTATTTTTATAGAGGGGACGAAGGACGTAACCACATAGCACCTTATTTCATAAAAAAGTGGGTTTTGAAAAAATGTTAGTTACATAAAAAATGTTAGTTATTCGCGGCACGCATTCAAGTGTTTTTTATTTAAATTTGTATTAAATGTAGTATGATATAATATATCTTTAATTTAAATTAATTATTTTTTTCAGAAAAATCTCCAGAAATGTGCGAAATGACAACTGACTTCTCGTCGATGCAGCCATCTGGTGATGCCGGCTCGAAGCTATTAGAAACGAGTCATTAAAGCGGAAACACAAACCGCCAGACAATAATACTTTAAAACATTTTTTTTATTAATCTAAACAATAGCGTTTAATATCAGTGGTGAAATATTATAGAAAACAATTAATTATTGACTCGAATAATAATTATTTTTCTATGAAACGTGATTCAAATGAATAATATTAAAGTGTAAATAAATAAATTTTAAAAAAAGTTTATCGTTGTGCTATGCACATATGTATAAAGACTGATATTCTAATTTATCAAAGTGTCAATACATTTAACCAAATTTCAAACACAATAGTATTTTTTCCTTAGATTTTTCCAGGATATAATTTTATTTTGTAAATTATTTTTTACAAAATTCATTATATAAGTTTCAGGATAGTGTCGTAACTAGCTTTTCGTGAGCCCAGTGCTATGTTTTTTTTTTGTTTTTAAAACCCTTAATTGTTTTGCGGGGAAAATTATTTTAAAACATATAGAATATAACAATTTATTATAAAGAAAAGGAGAGAATAATAAACAGAACAGAGAAAGTTAAAGAAAAAATACGTGAAATGAAATTATATGTGCTGGACTTGAACCAGCGACCTACTACTCTCTAGATAGCCAGTTTACCAACTAAGCTAAGGTATCTCGCATCACGGCTTTCAATTTTCTCAATGACATCCTAAATTGATTTCCAGTCGCTCGTTAGTAGCTCTATTTATCATATTTTAAATAATAATTCGACTGACTGGATTTCACCTGCCATGCAGTTATCCAAACACAATTTCATGGGTTACGAGATACTATATTACTATCACTTTAAATAGATATAAATAATTTTTGTACACACAAAAAATATGAAAGTTTATCCACATATATACTTAAACAGAAAAATGCAATTAAATCATTATTTTAATTGCACAAATTCGTTAATTACATCATAATTGTTAATATCTTTAACAATATTTATAAACTACGGAAAGACAAGATAATCTTTCCGGTCCGATAGTTGATCTTTAATAATTCTTAATTAATTTTGACTCTCTAAAACTTCTCTCACAAAAAAGCATTAGAAACGGGTAGAGTGGAAAACATTCAGAGAGCAACATTTAGATATGACTAAATTAATCTAAAGTTATGAAAAGCCTGTAGTGTAGAATATCAAGAGGAATTAAACATTTAATATTTTGTCTTTATGTCGAGACTTCAAACTTAAAACTTTAAAAATATTATTACATTTAATACATTTTTACAGTACAATTTCAGAGTCACCATCTTGGGTCATGTATCTGTGCATTTGTTACACCCGCCTAGTTACGGCACTATCTTAGAAAAATTACATTTATATAGAATTGTATTATCACACATTCTTAAAAAACTTTTTTTAAATGTCTGGGTATCATCAGGAATCGAACCTTCAGCCCCTGGGCTAGAAAGTAGATATCTTATCAACTAGGCTATAGAGATTGTCAAATTTACAATTTATTTATAACTTTTCAGCTTTATTGAGTGATTTTATGTTTTTTTTTTCAGATATTATAACATAATCAGTAATAAATAAATATTACTTATGATGAGCCACGTAGCCTAGTTGGTAACACATTTATCTTCCTACAGAGGGTTTAAGGTTTGTTTCCCAATAGTACATGGAAAATTTAAAAAATGGTTCCCAATCTTCTTCAGTTCGCTGAGGTTATTTTTTTTTCTATATGGGATAAATTTTTTTTGTCCAATTTGCTTAATTAGTTATTTCTCTTTTCTTTTTCAAAGTATTTTTTAGAAAGAAAGAAGGGAAAACTTGTTAACAAAGGGTTTAGTAGGGCTATATACAAAAATGTACAAAAAAGATCCCAGTCTAAAAAACAAAAGTTTAGTTTATCAAAAACGTGTTACCTTTCTGCATTCGGTTTTTCATTTATGTATATTGCCAACTGTGTTTTCCAATTTGTTGATTCTTATTTTTCCTTTTTTTCTTTCTGAATAATATTTTTTTTCAACATTTATAAAGTGTTCTTATGAAATGAAAATAATTAAAGAAATATAATTTTTGTAATAAGAAATATTTAGTTGAAATCATTATTTACTTAATTGTAATACATAATCTACATTTTCTGGGGTCGCATTAACCGGGTTGCAGATTAACCGGGTTGCAGATTAACTGGGGCAAATTCAACCATTTTTCAAACATAATATACAAAAGTAACTATAAATTCGACTACATAAATTAAACGGACAAAATTGTTATTATGTAGTAAAAAATTACGATTCCATCGATCCAAAATCCAAGCCAATGACGTATTTGCAAATTATTATTTTTGCGCGCAAATTATTCAGTGTTTACTTATGTCAAATTATAAATTTAAATTTTGCATGCATAGAGGTTGATTTATTATTTATGATTGACTTTTTAAATTGTTTATATGTATGTATTTGTATATTAAATATCCTCAATTTAGAGTTTTTTCATCCCGGTCATTTTTCCCTACCACCCCGGATAATCGAGTGTTTACTTATACAAAATAAATTTTTATGTTACAAAAATTTTATTAAAATTTTCTCCATTACTGTTGAATTTAAAAAAATATTATTAAATTTTATAAGACAAATCAAAAAATTTTGTAAAAAATCTTTCGACAGGGTAACAAAATGTTTCATGAATTTTGTATCTTTAATGTCTATTTCAAGATGTGTATAAAAATTGTAAAATCAATTTTATTTCTTAAGTTTAAAAAGACATTTAATAATTGGAAAAATGATTTTTTTCAAATTTATAAAATATAAGTATATATGTATATATATATTAGCAAAAAAATTGTTGGCTAAACCCGTTCATTGCTTATGTTGGGTTATTTTTTTAAATCAAAACTATCTAATTTTGTTAACTGCACTTTGATACAATACAATCGGTCTTCTGAGTTATAAAGGTGATTTATAAATTTACACAATGCCCAGAATCGAACCACACAATAACGGCACAGGCATACATCCTATATAAAGGGCAGGACCCAGAATGAATTGGTCAAAGACATAAAGAAGTATAGTGAGAAATTATTTTTTTAATTCATGAATAACTCTTACCAAAATATTATAATACCTACTAAACCAATGCAAAAAAATACCGTGTTACGAAGCACGAAATAGTTTTATATGAATTTCAAACAGATGACCTTCTTCGTAGAAGTCCAATTCGTAAACCATATTACCAAGGATCTCGATTTTAAAAGGAAAAAGTAATTTTTTTCAATAACCAAAAAAAAAGCATTGTAAATAAAATTATATCTTTCCTTATGATCCTATTATATTTCTGCTTATTCAAGGGAGTAGCACAGTGTGGGTTTCGAACCGGTGACATGGCGCATGAAAATCCAGCTCGTTACCGCGCAGCCATGCACCTCATGAGTTTAAGTAACCAAATTTAAAGTCTTACAAAGTGACACCTGAGTTATTTGTTCAAATAACTCAGTTTTCATTTTGTAGAACTTCATAGTTAATGTAGAATTAAAACACTGTCATATTGTTTAATTTTTTTGTACATCACAATGCATTTTAATACTTTGTCAACATCAGTTAAGTGTCAACAAAGTATTTATTAATTCCTATATAATGCAATTAATATGTACTTCAGTTCTTGTCAACTCGCCTAATGGTGACACAGTAAGTGTTGTAAGTGCATTGTGAAATGAAAAAAATACAGTGGAATAAAACAAAGTGACGGCATTTTTTATTAATTTAATTATTTATTTAATGTCCTGGTTTTAACAAAAGGTAGCTGACAACGTTAATTAAGCCGCACGAAATATAAAAAAGGGATTTTAGTGGTGCGCACTTTATGATTCTTTAAATCATCCAATTATAATCCATTGGGGTTGTTTTAAATTTTTTTTTAAATACAGTTATCTCTGATTTGCGGCCACAATAATATGTTAAAAATTCAGAACTTCTTCGCATCAGTTCAGAAATTCAAATCTTACAATGAGTTTAGTTATTGGAGTTTGTAAAGAATCAGTTATATTTATTATTCTTTTCTAATAGCAAATATATGTCAATTTGATTTAAAATTATCATTGAAGGAACAAATTAGATTTCTTATGTAATCTATGGAATTAATTAATTTGTTAAATCTTGAGATTTATTTCTCAATTAAATGTTTAACATTATAACCATTGTTGTAAATAAACACATGTATCTCATTACCTTAATATATTTTGAAAGTGTTATAATCTTATATATTATAGATAGGTGTTTATAAAATTATTATAATAAAATAACCAGTTATTAACTATTATATAATCAGTAATCTGATTTTAAAAAAGATATTTCGATAATAAATACATGAAAATGAATCGTGCTTTTATTTATTTCTGTCCCTCTATTTCTTTTTCATTATAAATGGCATTTTTTTATTGTTTGTGCCATAGGAAAAGAAAGTAGCATTTTTTAATAAAAATGTAACATGAATTCATAACATCACACCATTTTCCTGTTAGGGTAGGCAGAAAGGAGAGAGCACCAGACTTTCCTATCACAATACCCATCTTTCGACCTTTTCATACAACTCCACTGTCTCTGACTTTTTACATTTCCTTCTTTCAAAATATCATTTACTTGATCCAATCCCACTTTCCTTGGTCTTCCTTTAGATTTAACGTTACACTTACAATGCATTCTCAGCAGGGTGATAACCTAAACTAA
The DNA here is from genome assembly GCA_949825065.1 of Odontocerum albicorne. Taxonomy (NCBI): domain Eukaryota; kingdom Metazoa; phylum Arthropoda; class Insecta; order Trichoptera; family Odontoceridae; genus Odontocerum; species Odontocerum albicorne. Next base: position 7,558,575 of record OX463865.1, read on the forward strand.
AAAAAATAAATTATTTCGACCTTTGGTAATTAACTTATAATTATGTTTTTCATCCCTTATAGTCTGGATCAGCAAACCGTGGCTCGCAAGCCGCATGCGGCTCTTTTCATAGACATTTATGGCTCTTCAGCTCCAGCTTCCAATAAAAGAAGTCTTTGGCTCTACCTATTTATGCGAACAAACATTCTCTTCCATGAATCAAATAAAAAATAAGCTAAGAAGCAAATTAACCAATAATAATTGACAATCATGCCTAAAATTGAAAACAAGTAGGTACTTGCCAGACAGCGAAGTTTTCATAAGCGATGCGAGGTCACCGTTCTAATTAGTAAACTTCACAAAGCCCAAATGTGTTTAATTATTTAAGTTTTCTTGTTTTATAAGTAGTGCACTGAGCTACTGAATCTTATACCTTCCATATGTAATATTATCATATATACTTCTAAGAAGCCTACGAGTATATTGTGAATTTGAGTTTTAAATAAAAATCTTGATTTTACCTCGTTTTTTTTTCGTCCTTAAACTATAGCTACAGTGAAAATTTATATTGCGGCTCTATGAGAAATTTGATATTCTGTTTACTTAATATTTGGCTCTTCTCACTAGAAAGTCTGCCGACCCTTGCCTTATAGCAAAGTATATGAACTACGCTATCTTACACTCTTAATGAGTATGCTTGTACATTACTCCTTCATGTTGACATTACCATGAAAGCATAAGAAACTTTTCTTCTATGATTGAGCGCGTTATAAATCACTCATAAGTTTTAGAAAAGATCTACACACCTGTTTGTGTACATACAAAATTCTAATAGGCAATAAATAGCTGATTTACTCCATTGTGAATGAAGATTTTTTTTTTCAGCGCCGCATTTACGAACTGCGCTTGCTTTTAAGAGCTTCACCACTCGCACACGGAATGACCTTGTTGAATGAATTTTTCAATACTAATATCTTCCATATCTTGATAGATAAATTGAGCATTGAGCTCTTTTGTAATAAAAATGTAAGTGTAATTGAGCCACTTCACAGGGAAACATGAGTATCATGTATCATTGTACTTGTTAACACGTTCCGTGCCGCAGTACATTTTGAGAAAATAAGTACCTGTGCCACTAAACAAATTATAGTTTATATTATGTATACATATATAGGCTTCATAAATAATGATTTATTTTTAAAAATAAACTGATTTTAGGTGATATTGCGAGCGTAGGTCACCGGTGACCTACGCGGCGTCGTACGGTAATACATGTATATACAACATAAACTTTTGTAGTCCAAACAAATTGTAGCATGCCTAATTTATTACTTATTATATTTTTTATTTATTTATGTAATATGCTATAGTGTTACGCCATAACATAATAATCTCTTATGATTACTGAGACAATAGCTCCAAAAAAAAGGGTTACAATGTTGCATAGACAATGCACCCTCATAAATTTCCAGAGTGTGACAAATGGATGGTCCCATTCATTATGTTATCCCTGGAATCTCTTCTATACCCCCTAGCCTAATTGTAGAGGCTAGTTTATCCTTGAAAAAAATAAACCGTTATATTATTTTTCGCTTAGAAAATAGGATTTGCTGCAGAGATAAGAAATAATGGATGCAAACAAATAATTTTAATTTTGTAAAACCTAATTAGTAATTACTATGGTAGATATTGTTTTGCTTTTCTTGTGATAATTTTGGGTTTGGTTTGTACTCCGTTTTATTCTCTTTTCTGTATTTTCTTTATTTTTGTAACTAATTTTACCTAATTTTACCTTATAAGATTCGGAAATCGATAAAAAACTGATATTGAGTGACTTGACTGATGTATCAGTGTACTTTGTACATTGCGGCTCAGACTAAACTTGGAGGTTGTATAGCAGTCCAAAGCCCCGCCCCTACTACAGCTCGCAAATAAAAGAAAAGATTATATTGTACCCTCTTAATTCATATTCCTTACATAATTTATTAATTAAACTTAATTTTTAATTATATAGCTTGCTCATGTACACCTGGAGGTTTATTCAAAATAATTGCATTTTCAAACAAAATTTTGGAAGTTTTTATGTGCATTATATTCAGGGGCGCCGTATAGGTCACATTCAATGTTAAAATTCCTAGTAAATGTGACCGCTGGCGCACTGGGACTGTTTATAAAAAAAAACACGTAGGTCACCGGTGACCTATGTGGCGCCCTGGTCAAAAACATGGTAGGTCACCGGTGACCTACGCGGCGCGGAACGTGTTAATACTTGTAGACTTTTATTAATTTAATATAAAGTAAAAATCGAATACTATAATGATTTGCGTGAAAAATTTTTAATTATTAAAATTCATAAATAATTTTTGGCGAAAAAACATTACAAATAGTGTAAATTACTAATTAAAATTCAATAAATATTTAAAAGTGTAGAAACATTATTAAATTCATTGATGTGCAATAATCAACAATTTTATGTTTAAACGTTTTTTTTAAACGCCGGTAAGTCTGTAGGTAATCAATTTAATATCCATGCAATTCAATGACAGGAATACTATTCAAGAGAATTCGAATTCGTATTATCTCTGACCAACGTCATTTGACACTGGCGTATACTCCTTCATATATAAAAACTCACGGTCATTATTCGAGAAGTAGCTTTTTATTCCAACTGCTTTCAATCGTAAAATAGGAAATAAATACATTGAGTCAAGTGAAAAATATTTAACGCTCATGGTTATTTTATTTTATTTTATCGCAATTGATCATTTCTACAGTTAAGAGTATTAATTTCTTTAAATTTCATTTAGCGTTAATTATTAATTGAATCAATTGATTCATTGAAAATTGAAAGTAATATTACGAGTATATACGTTAAATATGACTAAGACAACAAAGAGCACTCTGAGATAGTTTTGGCACATGGAACGAATGAATGAAGAAAGAATAACAAAACAATCATACAGTGCAAATGTAAGTAGAAGGCGTGGTAGAACAAGAAATATATGGCTGGAATGACTGTATATTTTGAGTGTATGAAACACTTAAATGTATATTTTAAAAGAATGAAACATTAAAAGTCAATTAAATCGAATGAGTTTTATGAGGTATATGGATTTAGAAGATATGAAAGATGTGTGTCTAGCGCTCTGTACTCTTTGCCTTCTACAATAGGGAGACGGCGTGATGGTATGTTTGTTTAAATAATAATATACAAAAGTTATTATTTTCGACCATAGATTTTTTCGTTGTGTGTCACCGTAAACAAATATAATTTACTATCTCTGCTGTCCTGTCACGAGAGAGAACTCCATGAGCTCATTAGTAAACGCAGTGAAAACAACGATGTAGGGATTTACCATTTTTGAGTAGCGCCAAAATCCTGTTTTTGTAGATAATTTAATCAAATAATGCTCAAGAAGTATCAATTGTAATTATATAAATTATTCAGAAAAATATGTTCAAAACATTAAAAAAAAGGTTTGGTCAGCTGTTTTATACAATACTATTAAAAAAGGGTACCTTCGGATTCACTTCACCGAGATTATTTCGCGTGTTGGTCACGAGTTAGCATTAAATCGACCCTGAGCTGACTGCAACATATTCGCAGTATTCCAACGATTTTGAAGAAAATGGGATTAGAAACATAATTTAAAAAATCATCAAAATTTTAACATATACTCAAACAGAATTACACTTATCAAACAGCATAATCTGAGCACGATAAAGACCAAAATAAAAAATGTATATAAAAGAAAAAAAAACTGCATTAAAGACCAAATGTAAACCAGCAAGATAATTAAAAAACAACGCTCCAAAATGTAAGAATTCTGCTATTTAGCTGGTATTTTCTCAGATGTTGTAAGAATTAGAAGGCATATAAAACGACATATAGCGATAAGAAACCAAATCAATGAGGCACTAAAACATAATTTGAAGCGCACAATATTACAATCTACAAAGATAATAGGCCACAACGGTATTATTTTAGTACCAACTTTTATGTATGGACGTGGAACAATACTGAAAAGAATCGAATAAATGCTATAAAAATGCGTGCACATAGAAGAATACATGGGGTGGCAATGTATGACAGAATACGGAATGAAGTGATTAAGGATGAGTGTGAACTTCAAGCTGATGTTTTAAGCAAGATGAAGAAGATCACTCTGAGATGGTTTGGGCACGTGGTGCGAATGAACGGAGAAAGATTAATAAAACAAATATACAGTGCAAGGCGTAATAGACGAAGACCACAGAAAGTATGGGTGGATCAAGTGGACGATATTTGGAAACAAATATACGCAAAATGATTTTAAAAAAAAATTCAGTTCATGAACGTATGTTAGAAGAGGCAAAATATCTGTGCCGCGATAGGAATGATAGGCGCTTTCTCTTTTCTGATTACCCCGATAAGGAGACAGCGGGATGGTATGTAACATATGTATGAGTTAATACAATATGAGGTTTGAGAACTTCATTCATTGAACTTTTCCTCTGAAACAATTACATCATCCATTCTACGAGTATGTGTAATGATGTAAGGAACGAGAAAGATCGATAGCTAATACATAATTATATTTCACCAGGAATACAGGGATGGCATAAAACACTTTCACCCATGTCGAAATTGTCAAAACCATCTTAAAGCGCCGTTCTTCTTATCCATGTATTTATTTCTGATGTCTTAATTCCGTCTCCTTTTATATATTGACACTCCATCAATTTAATTTAGTGCAGACGTCTCCACAACATTAAACTTACTTTTATCATTCTTCTGTCTGGTTCAAGTTTCCCTTATATGCGTCAAAGTGGGCACCAACACACTATTTTGTATTGTCATTTTGATACTGTTAATATTACGTGGTTGCTGTATATATTACATAAAGTGCTTCATTTACTTTTTACCATGTCGCTACCCTTCTTTCAATGCCCCTTTCAACTTACCCATCACACGTAAACACACTGCTCAAATAACAAAAGTCATCAACCTGCTCCAGTTTCTCTGAATTAACCCATACAACGCACCCACTTTTTACAGCACTTCTTTCTTTTTTACAACATAATAACTATTGATTTCGCTACATTAATTTTCAAACCTTTTACTAGACATCTCTCACATGGCTCACGGATACATCCCTGATCCTAAGTAATCAATTATCAATGTTATGAAATCAAACATTTTTCTTCAATGGGACAGTTGACCAAAAGGCGGAATTCAAATCCCTACAACAAATGTCCCAATACCAACAAAGTCCCTACAAACTATACCATTTGGTCACCATAATCAAATGTCAAAATTGGCACCTCATCTAAAAAAACATGGCGGATTGTTTTGCCAACAAGGCACTGTCATGTCAAATCCGTTCAATGTTTACGTTTTTACAATCGAATCAAACGTTTTAAAAAAAATTAACATCGACTGTTTAGTGTGGAAGGACCTATAAAATTCAAAATGTCGTGGCTAAACCAAAGTTTGAGTGGTCTCACTGGTCAATTTAAGAATTTGGCCAACGAAGTTTTTTCAGAAAGTATTGTCGAGGACACCGATCCGTTTACCGAACTTGCTGGTGCTAATCAAAAGATTCAAGAGTTGCAAAATCTATGCGCTAGTCAGGATGTTGAGGTAAGTTTAGCATAAGTCTTTTTAATTGATTTTTAACAGCAAATTTTCAATTAAATTTGTTACTCAAAAATGACATTCAATTTTGAGGTTAGGTACTTGTTACGAATTTCGATGATCTCATTGAAATATTTCACAAGTGTCAATTAGCATATTTGTATATTCAATTTTTATTTGCAAACGCTCCAGATAGAACGGTGCCTCTCATTGTAGTTTTTGAATTTGAATTTTTTTATAAAAACATATTTTTTGCGCAATATATTTGCGTGACATTGTAATCGCATACCGGTTGATTATGTCGTAATATTGAAGAAATCGGACGTATTTTAGTTTCAAACTACGTTGATATTAACCTATTTATCATTAGAAATGTTTATAACTTCAAGAAAAAAAAAACACATCTTGCGATAACATATTTTAGTGAAACTGGAATCAGTTACAAACCAATGTTAGACTCGCTCCGTCTTTGGCATGCTTTAACCCTTCCTGTCCTGTGATGTGTAACTAGTACACATTGCTTCTAAAAACTTAAATATCTCTATAAATACTGGGTTCAGATTTTAGGTATTCCTCTGTAATACATTTACGCATTGAATGAAAAAAAATATATTAATAATAATTAGCACTTATCGGCCACATCAGATATATTATGTGAAAATCGGGAATAAATTCACCAATACACTCAAATGTGTGCCAGTGTGTGATGAGGTATATTCATTCTAAAAATCCGTAAGGGTGAGGAAGTGACGCTATTCACGTCTCACTCTCACTACTTCGGTATACGGGAATGCAAAAAAATAGAATCTCAGTTCGGTTGCTTCTCTCGTTTAGTAGCCAGCCTGCTTTCGTTCGAGGTGGTCGCTTCGCCCGTTTTGTGAACGTCGTCCGATGTTTCTTTTCATGTTTTTAGCAAATGAATTTCAATTAATATCACTTTTGACTTCAAATTTAATTAATTTAAGCGATTGGCTATGAATATTCTTATTTTTCCAATTTTAAATAGCTCATTTTTACATGTGTATTGAATATACATCACCGGAATAGGTGATTTTTTTAGCACAGGAAGAGAAAGGTTAAAAAGCAACTGAAAAAAACCCTTAATTTCTAGTCAGTAACTTGTTTCATTCCTGTTTTTTTTATCCTCTCCACCATCCTTCCCTTTTCCCTTGATTGATGATATCTCATTTTATATGAAAAGGAATATTCGTCTTTGTGAGGTTTATAGGAGTATGCTCTCGTATATGTTCATAGATTTCGTGGGGATGGATAGTCATTTGAATGTTTTTTACTATCATGTAACTTGCTTCATTTCCTTTGTCTGGTTGGTTGGAAGAGATTGCCGCCTGGCAATAAGCCCGTCAGATTATATTTGCAATAAAAGTGTGGAAATAAATAAATAAAATAAATTACTTTAACATTCAATTATGTGGCTTATTTATCCTGTTAGAGAAGAGTCATTTATTTATTCCTTTGGTTTCTTTAACATATCCGAATTGATGATACTCACATTTTTAAGAGAGTGGCCTGTAGGCAATACGGCAGTGACGACCTCCGTGGCCCAGTTGATAGATACTTCTCTTTTGAAAGATTTTTAAAAAAGGATTCAAGTTTTTATGTAAGACTTGTTTAACACGTTTCTGTTGGTTTGGAAGAGAATTACACATGACAATAATAAACCCGCCAGGTTGTACTGTAAATAGCAAAACTGTAATACAATATAATATTGGTGTCGACTTTAGTCGTAACTCAGTTTCCCATCATACCCGTTTGAAATTCTACCGCACAAATACTGGCTCTAGTCTAGCGTGTGTGAATATTTTTACCAGACAGACTCTTAAATGAAACAGACTTTTTTTCTGTTATTTTTTTTTATCATCGGGAAACCCCCAGGTGGTAGACAAGCGACTTACTAACTAGGCCACAGAGGTCATCGAAACTGATAAAGCTTCTATATACATACAGTGGAGCAATGACTGTCCGGAGATTAATTACCATGAGTTGGAGAATCCGTGGCCCTCTGTAGTACTAATGTTTTTTTTAGTAATCCTGAGGAAAAAAAATTTCAAAATGTTTAACCCTTTTAATCCCACGGCCCCGATTATAGGCCCCAACTAGCATATGCGAAAAATCCCACAGGGCCGATCATCGGCCTCAAAGTGTTCATATAAGTTCTTATGTTGAATAAAGAAAAATATAAATGTTTTTTTTATGAAACATGGAAATTACTTAATATTTTACACTCTACAGGGAGGTCTCCACAAAAAAATTAGGTTTTAAAACTTAATATTAACTGAGATAAACAATAAATTACAACTGTTGTAATTTATTTTTATCAAACACTGTTTATTCCTCTTTTTTGTGACGGTATAACCCTACCGGTTTCAAGGCTTTCACCTCATCTTCAGGGGAGCACAAACAAGACTGCTGTTCGAACTGGTACGCTTCAACGGTTGGGGGCTGAGGGGTGATTGGTGTGCATAAACTTTTATGTGCTGACTGTGATAATTTTTATATAGGAATAAGATCTTTTGAAAAGAGATTTCGTGAACACAAATCCGCCTTAACAAATCCTCTAATTTTTTCTGAAATGCCTAATCATTGTCACCGTGAAAACCATACTTTTTCTATCGATGATGCCAAATTTTTACATATCAGTAGTAATGGAAATAAATTGGACAGATTAGAGGCCCTAGAAATTTCTAAGTCAGTACATCGATCCGAACATTTGTTGAACAGTTATATCCCAAAAATCTCTCCGCTCTTGGCCGAAATCGTCCCATGCCTCCCTCACCTTCGTGGGGATGGATAGTCATTTGAATGATTTATGCGACCACGTAACTTTGCTTCATTTACTTTTATCTGGTTGATTGGATGAGATTGCCGCCTGGCAATAAGCCCGCCAGATTGTATTTGCAATAAAAGTGTTAAATAAATATCAAAAAAGAAAAAAAAAATGTTTATTCTTCACATAACATTCTACATTTGGCCGTGTTGCCTTTGATTCTCCCAATTCCTGTTCGTAGCCTGTTAAGGGGTTTCCAGATCCTGTGGGTAATTAAGAGCCAGGCTGAGCCTATGCTTCTAAAAAAAATTTTGACTGTCAAAATAATCATTTTGTTTATTGACAGCAAAAACAAACCAATACAAGAAAAAAATACACATTAATATTGATTTGAGAAGAATTTTATGAGAAAAAATAGAGGAAATCATTCACTGTTTTTAATTATTTAACATTTGAATGCAAAATACATTAGGAATATTTATTGCTTTAAAGAAATTTAAGTAATTTATTTCGAATGAGATCTGAAAGTAAGCTATTGAAACCAAAATATCAATAATAGATTCAATCATATAATATTAGAAAATATTGAAAAACAACCTCACGTTTACTTGTTTTTCTGGGCGAAAAAATCCACTTCCCCACAAAAACCTCACAATTTCTAGCTCATTGCACCAGATAACTGCTTCCTGCTTTAACAATAACACCATCCAGTTGAGACACAGACAGTGCCTCATCAAAAACAAAATCAACCCTCCAACACGAAAAAATGGATGTTCAAAGCTTCAGTAAAAACATCCTGTCCCACCGATGCTGCCATTCCAAAAATTGAACAATTTATGTCATTAAAATATGATCCTTATTGTCAGGTTCGTTCTATTCTCCCATTACCGTGAGTTTATTTCTTTCTGTAGAATTTCACAAAAAAGGTTCTTCATTAACAACTTCAAAAATCCTTGCCCGTCGCGTCAGATAACTTCTTTTTGCTTTAAGAATAACACCATACAGTGAGGAGACACATACGGTGCCTCTATAAAAAGAAAAATCGACTAACCAAGACAAAAAATAAGAATCTTCAAACCTCTAGAAGAAAACGTCGTCCTTCTTTCCCACCGATAAGCACCTCTCCATGAAAAAAATCAAGCAATTTATGGCATGAAAATATGATATTTATTGTCAGGTTTTTTACTTTTCTACCATCATGGACAGTTTACTTCTTTCTGTAGAATGAGACATTGTCTTCTGCCCCATTAATTGACATTTCCAGCTTACATCCATCGGAGTAGGCCTGGAACTCACAGTTCATTATGTACATATTGGCAATACTATCGTATGAGCACTAGACATAGTAACAATACTCGCACACATATATTGCTCAGAAACGTTATTACCAGACTAGGATTTTTTTACTTAATTTTCCACTATGAAAACTAAGATCTTACTAAAAAAAATATTTATTCAAAATATAATTCTTCTTCTTCCTAATGTCATGTCAGGTCCCCCCAACGTTGACTATCACCTGAGAATAAGCATCTCTGTCCCCGGCAGCCTGAAAAAGATCTCCAACGCACCTTATACCAGTCCAATCACGTATATTGCGGAACCAGGAGATTTGCCTCCTGCCAGCACCTCTTCGACCCTCTAGTTTGCCTTGGATGATCAGGTGCAATAATTTGTACTTTTCTCCTCTAAGTACGAGTACATGACCCAAATAAGACACCTTTCGGATTTTAATATTAGTCAGCAACTCTCTATCAACTTTGGCTCTTTGAAGAACCCTTGTGTTGCTGACCATATCCGTCCAGGGTATCCGTAGCATTCTCTGGTGTATCCACATTTCGAATGCTTCCAGTCGGTTCATACTACCAGCTTTGAGAAAATATAATTATGAAGGCTTTATTTTGACTTTTACTAAATATATTTTAAAAGGTAAATCACGGTGATGCGAACATTACGGTCAAAAGATTCACTGTAAGTGGACACCTACTGTTAACATTTTGTATGGAAAATTCCTTCTTTGGTAATGAAATGAGGTTTTCCAAACTTAATGATCATTGTAAAGTTACCACGAATCTTTTAAATAGTTTTTGATATATACCGATAGATGTCACTAAAATTAAAATTTATAGATTACAACCGTTCTTTTTTTTATTTATTTTATCCATTTTTCTAACCGATAATTTTATTTATGCATCAATAAAACTACCCAGCAGTTTATTGCACTGTTCTCATAACATTTACTTAATTTTAAATACAGTTTTTGAATTTTCACAACACAGATATCATTTGTTCAGAAAATTATGTTGCTTCTTGATGAAAATATTTTTTAAGATAATTTTTTTACTGCTTTAAATGGGCAGCATAAATGCCATTCATTCCTTTTGCATTATTTCTTTATTCTACCGACAGTGTTTTAAAATATAGCACACCACACATTTTCTTATCTTCTACAGAATTTATTCAGCTCTTTTCAGTCTTATTCCACATCCACGTTTCACTCCCTACATACATCTTAGTCGCTACCAAGATACTGCTGTGGACTTGGCACATTTTGATACTCTCCAGTTCAGGTATATAGTTCCCTATTCTCTCTTCTCTTCCATCGTCTGTGAAAATACTACCTTCTCCCTGGCTCCATCCCAACTCACTGTCTGCGAAAACTGTTGGGGTCAGCTCTCCTCATCCTCAGGTTGTATGCTCTTCTGTCCCGGACTATGTCCCCCAGGCTGTGCCTCTGCATCAGGTTATCTTTTTGCACCACCCATGAATTCTTTGGTCTTCCTCTTGTTGCTATTCGAGGAAGATCCATGGAGATTGCCTGGTTCACAATGTGATCGGGTGCTCTGCATCCAACGTGCCCATACCATCTCAATTGCCTCTCCTCCATCTTGCTGTTGATGTCTGTAACACCTAGGCTTCCACGAATGCGTGAGCTTTTTATTTTGTCTCTTAGGGACACACCAGCTGATCATCTTAGCATGCGCATTTCAGCAGTTTCTAGCTGCCTAGTGTAAGAGTTATACATCGTCCAGCATTCGGAGCCATAGAGGAGTGCGGGTCTGACAATCGTTTGGTATACTTTTCCTTTTAACTTTACTGGCATTTTCGGATCACATAGAAATCCCGTCATTGATCTAAACTTCATCCATCCCACACTAATTTTATGTGTTACATCTGCTGCACATCCTCCATCGCTATGGATCAGTGACCCAAGATACTTAAAGGAGTCACAATTTGGTAATGTTTCTCCATCCATTTGCATAACGGGATGTGAAAATACTACCCAAATAGCAAAATTCCTTAACTTGCTCCAATCGTTCATTTTCCACCCATATGTCTTGGGTTTACTTTTCCTTTTAAAAGTTTTCTATCACCATTACTTTATGCCGTGATAGAAAACTGTGGTGCAATCAAATGAATCAAATCTGAAAGAGGGAATAGAAAAGAAGTCTTTATAATTGGAGAGCATGTGGGGCTAGATGTGTGGTCGTGGCAGAAACAAAATATATGTGCCAGAATGGAATGAAGTGGAGACTTTTTCTGTTTACCTACTCCAATAGTTCATACTGTCTGGTTTGAGTATGTGTGCTTTAGTTCTTAGTTAATACTTCTCCACGTTTATTAATCCCTTTCTTCAACTTTGTTAACCCATACAGATAATACTTCTCCACATTTATTAATCCGTTTCTTCAACTTTGTCAACCCATGCAGATAATACTTCTCTACGTTGATTAATCCGTTTCTTCAACTTTGTCAACCCATAGAGATAATACTTCTCCACATTTATTAAACCGTTTCTTCAACTTTGTCAACCCATACAGATAATACTTCTCCTCGTTTATTAATCCGTTTCTTCAGCTTTGTCAACCCATACAGATAATACTTCTCTACATTTATTAATCCGTTTATTCAACTTTGTCAACCCATGCAGATAATACTTCTCCACATTTATTAATCCGTTTCTTCAACTTTGTCAACCCATGCAGATAATACTTCTCCACATTTATTAATCCGTTTCTTCAACTTTGTCAACCCATGCAGATAATACTTCTCCACATTTATTAATCTGTTTCTTCAACTTTGTCAATCCATGCAGATAATACTTCTCCACATTTATTAGTCCGTTTCTTCAACTTTATCAGTCCATACAGATAATACTTCTCCACATTTATTAATCCGTTTCTTCAACTTGGTCAACCCATGCAGATAATACTTCTCCACATTTATGAATCCGTTTCTTCAACTTTGTCGACCCATGCAGATAATACTTCTCCACATTTATTAATCTGTTTCTTCAACTTTATCAGCCCATACAGATAATACTTCTCCACTTTTATTAATCCGTTTCTTCAACTTTGTCAACTTACATTTGACTCAGACATATATACTCGAACCGAACAGTATCAAAATCTACTAAAATGATAGGCTATAATAGTATTTTGGTGCCACCTTTGATTTTTAGGAGTGAAAAGTGGATGTGGAAAAAGACTGAGAGAAGCTGAATAAATAATGTACAATACGGTATGAAATGGTAAGGGATGAATGTGAACTTAAGGCTGATGTGTTAAGCAAGATGAAGAAGAATACATTGAGATGGTTTTGACATGTGAAACTAATGAATGAAGAAAGACTAACAAAACATATATACATTGCAAATGTGAGTGAAAGGTATGTGAGAGGAAGACGAAGGAAACGTAGAAAGTCAGAGATATCTTAGTTGTATTGATGTAGACGATGCTAAGGATGTGTGTCGAGATAGGAAAGTATGGAGCTCTGTCATCTCTGCCGGGTAGGCAGTGATGGTATTAGTTTACTGACATGATTCCTAATTCATCAAATCATCCGCACTGCCATAAAATGTCAGCATTTCATTCAATGGTAATGGGATTTGGTTGTATTATATAGGTTGTATTATATACAAAGTGTTATGCCATGTTTGCACGAGTTTAGTACTTGTCATTATAGTTTGGAAAATGTAGGATGAGTCCTGTGACAACTCACAAATTTGCCCCAATACAACCTTATGTAATGTATTTACCTAAATAACTTACTATTTATTAGAATTGAGGCTTATATTAAAGTTTATAAAATAATTAAAGTTACTGAACATCGTTACAAGGTTGTATTGGGGCAAATTTGTGAGCTGTCACAGGACTCATCCTACATTTTCTGAACTATAGTACTTATCGTTTGTACTGAGCTGCTTAGTGACAACAAGCATATTAGTACAGTACCCGGCGGTAAGTAATACACAAAAGGCTTAAGAAAGAGACTGTCGACCATAATCGGCTAACTTCGGTTTTGTAGAGCGTCGTCTCTGTGATTCATACACGTGTTCCATCGTGATTTGTCAGTCATTGTCAAGTGTTCTAAGGTGTGGTTGCATCCACTTCAAAGTATATAGATGATAGAGACAATACTCTACGAAGCCGAAGTTAGCCGATTATGGCCAATAGTTTCTTTCTTAAGCCCGATGTGTATTACTTACCACCAAGTACTGTACTAAGATTTACTAATGCTTAGTACTAATATGCTTGTTTACACGTGGATACAAGTGCGAATGAGAAGAACTAATCACAAGTACTGAGCTCGTGTAAACATGGCACTATACATGATTCGCTTGGGTGCTGCTATAGCTGCCAGATGTGATTTGTATAATATTACTGGCTTCATGTCCCGAGTTTGGCCATCTTGAAGAGACTCTCCTATCTAAAATTATCCATTTATTATTATGTGTATTATTAAAAATGACTAAAAAATATATATAATCAGTCAGAATATTGGTTATTTTTACCTTTCAGCTTATCAATATTTACACGCGCAATTTATTGGAATCAGCATTCACAAAAATTGAAGTGCTTTGTCAACAGATGGGGTGTTTAATAAAACCTTTTTATTAGAGCATTCTGTAGTGTTATCTGGGTTTATCTGCTTTCCAGAAATTTCTTCCCTCGTACCATTTTATAGATAATGTAGTGTCAAATTAAATGTATAGCTTTTTGTGTGCTTTGTATTGGGGTTCAGAAAATTATTTCACACATACAAAATTCACACTTTAATTTGGTGTGCGTTGATGACTGTCGTTAGTAAAGGAAGGTGGTAGCCGCGGCCATTAGATTACTTACCTATGTCTGGATATATTTAAAAAAAAACATATTTGCTTTAGACAACCTCAAAAAATGTTGGGGTGATTGTCCGTTTTTGTGGGGTTCGTGGGCATGTTCTTACGTATATGTTTATGGATTTCGTGGGGATGGATAGTCATTTGAATGATTTATGCGACCCCGTAACTTGCTTCATTTACTTTTGTCTGGTTGGTTGGAAGAGATTGCCGTCTGGCAATAAGCCCGCCAGATTGAATTGCAATAAAAGTGTTAAATAAATAAATAAAAAACTTACCAATTGAAGATTAACTACAAAGAAACTTTTGTTGATCTTCCAATATGCGATTTTGAGATAAATAATGATTCTTTAGTTTATTATTTTTACATATCAATAAGGATGACAATTAAAAATATTATAAGATAAATAAATAAATATGTAAGTTGACTGAAAGGCTAAGGCCACACCGAGGTGCTTCGCTTAGTGCTAAGCTCGGTGCTATGTGACTAATAGACTAAGTGACTATAATAATCACATAGCGTGGCGCGAAGCATGCAGTGTGGTCATTGCGATAGTATGGGGTGCGTTGGTTCGCTAGGATATGTCACCTACCCCGCAGCGTAGCTTTAAGCACCAAGCGAGGCTCCTACCTGTGTGGCCTAGGCCTAAAGGTAGGAAGACAGTGACAGCGGCCATTAGATGAAGAAATTCCCCGGATCTGCATATGTTCAAAAAAACATATTTGGTAAATAACCACAGAAAACTTACCAAGGGAAGACGAACTACAAAGAAATCGTTGTTGATATTCTGATGTGTGATAGTAACACATTCGGATTTAGGTGTAGTGAAGGGTAGATGTGTAGTATTCATATATAATTATTTTGAACTTAAAGCTGATGTGATAACTAAGATAAAAAAGAGCACGCTGAGATGGTTTGGGCATCTGGAATGAATGAATGAAGAAATACTAACAAAACTGCATACACAGTGCAAAATTTAAATGGAAGACGTGTGAGAGGATGACTAAGGAGAGTATGGTTGGATCAAGTGAATGACATTCTGAAAGAAGGAAACATAGAAAATTTTATAAATAGTATGTATGAAAGGTGTATGAATGCAGAAGAGGCTAAGGATGTGAGTCGATATAAAAAGTATGGCACTGTGTTCTCTCTGCCTACCCCGACAGGGAAAATGCCGTGATGCTATGTATGTATTAAAAAAAGGACAGTTTATATGGTACCGTTTTATACAGCAAGCTCTCCTCAAGGTGGCTCTTACTCCCCCGTTTTAAATTTTTTACATCTGCATCTGTTTAGAAAAACTTGTTTGGAAAGAAAACTGCAAAAAACCCAATGACGAGCTTCAAACAATCTCTTGTAGATCTTAAGATATGAGGTAGTACTACATTCTGCTTTAGATGGAGTGTTCATATACGAGGGCGGTCCGATAAGTACTTAGCCTCACCGCCCGATGGCACCACTATCGCAAGAGAAATTTTTTATCGCGTAGTACATTCTCGTTGACAGCTACTGTCAAAATTTCAGCCGAATCGGACGCGTAGTTTTGTTTTGGCCGCGTGTCTATTTAGTAAACGAAACGTTTTAAAGTAGACTCAATCAAGGCAGTATAAAATAAAAGTCAGAGGAAAATGGGAACGATTATCATGATCAAAAATTTCGCTTATGATACTGGTGTATAAACGGTTGGTTTATGAAATTATCCCCGATGAAATTGCGTGTTGCGGATCATCACATCACAGAATTATAACATCTGATCAGTCATCTTGTTGAAACAATGGATATACTCGTATGATCATCGATTTGAATAAGACCTTCCAAAAAAAGTTGTCTTCAAGTGTTTCCTAAAACTGCACACGTCACCCATGTATCTTACACTTAGAGACATACAAATATAGATTTAATTGAAATATCCCTCGATTAATTGAGCCTTCAAGTTAAGAACCACTGGATCAGATTTGTAACCCGAGGGTCATCAATGTAGGTATTTACAATACATAAAATTACTAAGTCTCGACCCTGAACCGCCCAGGTGAAAAAACAAACGTCTTCTTACCCACTAAGGCACAGATATTGCTGATATTTATCATTTATATCAGGGTTTCTCAATCTTTTTTCTGTCTGTGTCCGAGGGATGTTCCTTCGGAGAGCAGTAGAATTTTAACGTCTTCCTCGCGGGAAGCACAAACGCCTGTGATCTGATCTGTAGCATTCCTTTATGTATTTTACGTAATGTTTAGTTTATCTTCTTTATTTATTGAGTCTCTTTAAGGTCGATTTCTTCATCTAATAAATTGATTTTTGATCTGATAGGGTGGGATATTATGATAGAGCTTTTGCCGTTGCTGGTCCTGTGATCCATGGGATGGTATACCTCTTAGTGTTAGATATATGGGTGCAGCTTTAGGAAGCACTTGAAAACAACTCTTTTTTTTGAGGTCTTATCAAAATTCATGATTATATGGGTGTCCCAATAAGAGCGCCGGATTTAGATTAGTTTTTGAATTAAACATATTATTTATTCGAAAAGTGATAATATTTTTAGTTCGTTGTAAAGTACAAATGTTGTGATTATGTATAGAACAAAATGTCAGACAAATGCGCGCCACAATTCTGCTGGCAAACTCTTACTCTTTTGATGAAATTTAAGATGACATAATTGTGGGTCGATTGTGGCAATAACACGTTGGATCTCCGCCTTAAGCTCACAAATTGTTTGTGGCTTATTGGCGTGCATATGCGACTTCAAAAAACCCCAAAGAAAAAAGTCGCATGGTGCCAAATCACACGATCTTCCTGGACAATTCTGATCCGCATTTCTTAAGATTACACAACCTGAAAATTTTCTTAGCAGCAACTCAATGTTTTTTTCGTGTAACGTTCCATATTTACTAATCGCAAGATTGACAGATGGCACGTATGAAATTTTTAAAGCTGCCAACCTTTTAAAAAAATGGCGCGAAATTTAAATCCGGCGCTCTTATTGGGGCACCCTATATATTAGATCTACCGGAAAGTTCTGTCCTAATAATGTCATCTCAAGTTTCAACACGTATGAACGTGTTCGTTTGAAACATGTATGGCTGCTTCTTTTTACCATTGTATTTCTACATATGCACTTTTTAAAATTTGCTGTCATTTAAATAATATACGTCACCGTTATCAAGTAATGGAAGCATAATATTATATATTAGAATAGTTGTATTCGATTCAAAACAGGTAGAAAGTTACGTATTCTATCATTATGCACGGTCTGTTTGACAAGAGCGTGTACGGCTACATTTTTTCCTGGAAACCTTTAGAGGGTAGATTCAAACTCGAGCATGTAGCAGGAACCTTCTCCTAATATGCTTTGTATAGAAAAACTCAGTTGTCGTTCGGCCTTGGTTATACAAAAACATATTTCACCATGAGTGCCGCGTACGCATCACGTTACAAATCCGTGTTTTTGTGTACACATTTTTGTGTACACAAAGGACCGAAAATCTCGTACGGAGCCGCTGTTAAATACATGAGAAAGTGAAAAACATTTGTAAGTAAGTGGGTGAAACGTTATTCCGACGTAAACACGTCGATGACCTTCCAGATCGTGGCACTGCACAGAAAACGACGAAAAATGAGAACAGAGTGATTTTACGTGTGTTTGAAAAAAATCCTCGTTTATCATTGCGTAACGGACAGGAGGGTTTGCGTGAAAATTGTCTAATTGTGTCACGTGACACTATAAGAACACGTTTACTAGCTCATGGAGTGAAATTTCGAAGCACGGTGAAGAAACCATCACTGTCCGAAAAACAAGTCGAAAAAAGACTCACTTGGGCGAAAGAATATTTGGACCGCGTAATTTTTTCAGACGAAGCTTTTTTTTGGGCACGTTCTTCCATTAATTATACCTGGTGTACCCGCATCAATAGACTCATCCAGCGGACCGTTAAACACCCGGTAAAAGTCCACGTCTGGGGCTGTTTCTCAAAGCAGGGATTTGGCACATTGCACATCAACAAAAATAATTGGAACGCTGCCAAAATGGTAAAAATATATCAGAGAACTTTATTACCATCTGCCAAAAGGTGGTTTATAAGAAAAAATGAAAATTGACTACTGCAGAGGACAATGGCTCAAAACATCGGAGCCGTCTTTGTACTGCGTGGAAACAGGAAAATGACGTTGACGTAATGGATTGGCCGTTGCAGTCACCAGATGAAAATCCCATAGAAAATGTTTGAGCACTCATGAAGTTCAAGCTCCGAGTGAAAAAGATCTGGAACGTAAAGCAGTTATTTCGACTTATATGGAAGTCTTTGCCTAGATTATGCTATAAAATTAGTAGGAAGTATGCCTCGGAGATGCCGGGCAATAATTATTACTAGTAGAGGCGACTTATTAATAATAAAGCATCAAGGTTTATATCATGTAGTATGTGTGTATTTTTTAATGCCTTATCCCAAATAGTTTTTCGGGTTTCGCCATACACGTTCTTGTCAAACAGAGAGTTGGGATTGTTAAGAACACAAAAATAATATCGACAGGGTGTGAAGGTTCCTCCCCTGCCTGATTGAAATAATTTTTTGTTTATTTCGAAACTTTGACATGCGGTCATACCTCCTAAGGTTAAATATTAAGCAGATGCAAGCTTTGTATGTTGACTCTGAATTAAGCCAGGACATATGCCAGAATATGAGTTGGAAAGAAAGGGGGGTTTATCTTTTCCTTATCGCGCATAGTCAACATTGGATATATGTGTATTCAGGCCCATACTAGGTGCTCAAAACGGCTTTTTAACCGATATAAATATACTCGTACAAGGTGGCCCATCAGTCGCGCGTCGATTTCAAAGCTTTTTTTTTTTTTCAATATTTTTATTTATTACTTTTTCAAATAATATAAAAAGCATCCTTAAATTTTAAATTGGAGAATTAAACAACATACTTGCCAGGCCTTATTGGTAAGACATATGTCTTCCAACCAAGGGTTTGCGAGTTCGATGCGAGTCCGTTGGAACCTAGATTTTTTATTGGTTGGTATCATTCTGGTTTTCATTTAATGCCTTTTCAATAACTTTTTGATTGGTTAGAAGAGATTGTCATGTAGTAATGAATCCGACAAGTTGTACTATATGCAACAAAAGTGCAATGCACTACAAGAGGTGCATGACCGCGCTGTACCGCACTAGACTTCCGTGCGGAAGGTTGCAGTATCGAACCCCGCGCTATGCTACTCCTAGAATTACACAAGTATTTTTTCCGTCTGGTATTCGGGGGTATAAGGATACCTATGACTTCGGACATATATATTCTTTCAAGAAAAAAAAAAATATGCCAGTGTGCTCCGATCGTCTCACTTTAGGTGTAGCATCGGATTCAGTACAGCGGTGTGGGCGGTGAGTTTGCTAGTGTAAAACGGCTTACTTAAAAAAATAAACTACGACACAGATTGGTTTTCCAACTGAATTGACGTTGAAATGGCGAGTGGATCCTCGACTACGAGGCCTCAGCAACGACGAATAAAACAGAGAAACAAATGAAATCGGTCGTACTTTATTTTGGAAATCGGTGCAAAAAAGTTAATTAATAATGATAATAAAAGGAAAATTTATATAGTGCTTAGAGAGCTAACTTTTAAGAGCGCTCCAACTCGGGACACGAACCCACTATTATTAATAGATTTGAAATATTATAAAATAAATATATATTAGTTAAGTATAAGGATAGGAAGATGGTGACTGCGGTTATTTGATTGTATACTTCGCCGCATATATCCAGAAAAACATATTTGTTAAGAAAACCGTACAAAACTTACCAAAGAGAAGGCGGACCACAATGACGGACTTTGTAGATCTTTCGATGTGTGATAGTAGATTTTTATACGTCCTATTTACTGTCCATACAGTGAGACTCGGGAACCAGTTACAAATCAATGTTAGACTCGCTCCGTCGTTGACATGCTTTAAGAAGCGACTAAAAAAAACTCTTAATTTCTAATTAGTAATATAATGTTTCATTCTTAATTTTTCTTTCCTCTCCACCATCCTTTCCTTTGATTGATGATATCTATGTTTTACTTTAATACGAGAAATATGAATAATAATAAACCATCTATATTGTGTATACAATGCTAAATAAATAAAAGAAATAAATAGTAACACTCGGCTTCAGGTGTAGTGTATGTGTATAGTGTTCATATACCACCTTGATCAAAAAGTTTTAGGACCGGCCACCGTGTGGCGCTGTCAGACCCGATTGCAATATTTTTTTTGTTAGGTTACCACATCTATCATTGACACTTCCCTCCAAATTTCAGCGTCATAGCTTGACATTTGTAATAGTTACGCTGTACTGAGTACATCTACCTTTGTGCGTGTTTTCGATTTTTTACAAGTTTGAAAATGGCATCAACTGTGCATTAACGAGTTTGCATTAAATTTTGTGTGAAAAACGGATTTAACGGTCCGCAGACCTTGGAAATGTTGGAGAAGTGTTTTTCGGTGGCACGAACGCTTCATAAGTGGTCGTGAGTCGGTCGAGGATGACGAACGCAGTGGCAGTCGAAAACCGGTGAAAACATCGATAAAATCAAAGAAATGTTGGCCGAAAACCGCAAATTGACCATCAGAGAACTGGCAGAGGACTTGAACATCACTTATGGATCCGCTCAAGACATTTTGGTTAATGATTTGGGCCTCAGACGTGTCGCTGCAAAACTGGTGCCGAAAGACCTCAATTTCATACAAAAAAAGGACCGCGTTGAAATCGCGAAAGACATGTTTTCCGTGAGTTTTTGACCAAAAACAACACTAATACTATCCAACAGCCTTCGAATTCACCTGATCTGGCTCCCTGCGACTTTTTCCTGTTCAATTGACTTAAAAAACCGCTTCGCGGAATGCGTTACAGCACCCGAGAGGATGTCATGAAAAAATCGAAGATGGCTCTGATGGACATACCGAAAATTGAGTACCAGCGGTGTTTCGAGGATTGGATCAAGCGCTGGCGTAAGTGCGTTGCAGTCGATGGGGAGTACTTTGAAGGGGAACATATCGATTTTGATGAATAAACTTGTATTTTCGATTTTATGAATAAAGTCCTAAAACTTTTTGATCAAGGTAGTATATACAACACCAGTACAAAGATTGTATAAAATAGGTGGATGGCTGCCGCTCAATACTCGGAGATTCCGGTTTACTTCTTGCTTTTCCGGTGAAAAGTAGTAGGGTGAAGAGATTCCTCTTCAGCAGGTAGAAGTTTGTCGTAAATAAAACACAGTAGACGTTCCAGAAACTGAGAATATATTTTGCTCATTTTTCGTTCCTTATGTGCAGTCCATCGCTCATCGTATGCCCCTTTATTCGCCCGTGTATGCCGTCGCGGCTTACTAGATACTTGCTAGATACCATGTATACCGCGCGTTCTCTGTGTGCATAGGCTGTTCGATTATTTATAGTTATTATTGCGAAGGCCACGCACAAGGAACATTTCATTACAATAGATACAGATATTAACTCTACAATATTTACACAGCAATTACACAAATAAAATGATATATTTAAGGTAATACATACGTCCGATACAATATATTGTACATTTATCATTTTCGATAAAACCTGCTACAAAGGGTTGTCTTCAAGGAATCCTAAAGCTGCTGCACATGACATTCGTATCTCTGACATTAGGAGGTAGACGATTCCTCGCCACAAGACCAGCAACGGCAAAAGTTCTATCATAATACAGCGGCTTGTTGGATCGATGTGGAACAATCAATTTATTAAATGAAGAATAATTATTTGAACACTACGCGCATATCGACTTCCTTTTACTGATGTATACTGTACAACAAGGTCGACGGTTATGCGATTAATTGTACGTTTTCGACAGCAGGCATCAGCAGTTGACTTTTCTCGAGCCGAAAGACCGCATGCTATCCGCACTTATGAAAGTATTCAAAGGATACAAGAGAGTGTTGCTGATGATCAAGCAACTTCAACCAGATAAGTTGTATCTCAGCTAGAAATTTCTTGAATGTCACTGCAACGAACCTTAACCTCTCTGTGAGTACCGCCCCAACCGTGGGGCCATGAAATACTGAGTCAGATAGCGTATGGCCCCGCGGTTGGGGCACAGTGATTATTTCTCGAATATTCCCAGATGATGTCAGGATTTGTACTACCAATGACATCTATTGATGATACCACACAATTAAATCATTTATCGGCTAGTTACATGTTTTACCAACTGAACAAACGATGTTTTAAAAATTTCATTAATATCTTACTACTGGAGAGGTTAAGAAGCAATTTGTACCTTTCTCCGTATTAAAATCAGTCGGTGCAAGAATTGCAGCCATAACAATAACTATAACAATGCCTTGAATAAGAGCATTGGAGCGCGACTTGTGAGCCACCCTGTACGTACACAATTATGAAATATTTTTTGACATATACGAATTATTACAATCAATATTACGTACATACGATCTCGTCATTTATCTGTCTGGGTAGGCAGATAGGTCAGATCGCCAGACTTTCCTATCTCGACACATCCTTAGCTTCTTTTACATCCATACAAGTTCTTCGACGTCTCTCTCTACGTTTCGTTCTTTCGAAATACCATTTACTTGGTCCAACGATACTTTGCTTTGTCTTCCTTTCAAACGCCTTCCACTCACATTTGCACTATATAATAATGTGGATACCGGGCTTAGGACCGACTAGGATGGATACGTTTTGTGGCATCCCTGCCTTCCCTATGGTGCGAAGAGAATGTTCGATATATAATAAAAAAGATAAAAAAACGAAGCAGTTAGAAAATATTTTTAAAAAATGTCTAAACTAGATAAAGTATTTGTATGTATATTATTTATAGTTAAGGCATTAACATTGTGGAGGTTTAAAGACATTGTAATTTGTTTTTATCAAACACTGTTTATTCCAAGTTGGATGCAGTGTGGCGATCAACGACACACCGATTGAACAAGTAACAAAATTTAAGTACTTGGGTGCTAGCATAATGTGCAATAATGACCTCTATGGCGAAGTGCTTGAACAATCACAAAATGCCGCAGCTATATCCGAATGTTTAAAGAACACTATCTGGAAAAACAAGCTTATGAACACCCAAAGCAAGGATATACAAGACCTGTGTCCGCCCCATAATGACATACAGCATAGAGTCCAGAGCCGACACTGTCAAAACCAAAAATCTCCTTCGAACCAGCGAAATGAAGGTACTCAGGAGTATCGCTGGCAAAACCCTTCGTGATAGAGTACGTAACACAGAAATCCGAAGGACGTGCGAAGTTGAAGATATTGTCAGATGGGGACGACAGAGAAGAAGGTTCCGCCATTCTGGAACGTATCCAGAACCATGAGCCGTAAGAATTGCCAGGGACAGTATCCCCCAAGCAAGCAGACCTCCAGGACGACCTCTCAAAAGATGGAAAGACAGCTGGCAGCCGACGTCGCAAGAGGCAAACAATGATGCAGGACCATAACAGGCCAACAGGCCTAAAATAAGATGAAGAAGAATATGTTTATTCCACTTTTTGTGTAATGGTATAACCCTACCGGTTTCAAGGCTTTCACCGGCTAAATTAAAATTTTAATTCTAATTCATTCTTGTTTGTGCTCCCTGATGATGAGGTGAAAGCCTTGAAACCGGTAAAGTTATACCGTTACAAAAAAGTTGAATAAACAATGTTTGATAAAACAAATTACAATATTTGTATGTATGTCTTCCTTTCATACACCTTCCACTTATGGTACATTTGCTCTATACATTTAGTAAGTTTTTCTATATTCATTCGTTCCACATGCCCAAACCATGTCAGTGTGATCTTCTTCATCTTACCAAACACATCAGCCTTAAGTTCACTTTCATCTCTAATCACTTCATTCCGTGTTCTATTATATGTTACGTTGTCAAACCGTGTATTCTTTTCAATGCCCGGATTACTGAAATAAATTTCCGATAAGACTCCTTTCAGTCTTTTTCCATGTCCAAGTTTCACTCTCACACATTTGCACTATATAAAAATATGGTTGCCGGGCTTCGGACCGACTATGTATGCGTTTTGTGGCATCCCTGCCTTCCCTATTGTGTGAAGAGAATGTTCGATAGATAATTAAAAAGATAAATAACAAAGGGGGAACATTCAATCAACTCTTAACGATTACATAGTTATTTATTTAACACTTTATTGCAAATACAATCTGGCGGGCTTATTGCCAGGCGGCAAACTCTTCCAACCAACCAGACAAAAGTAAATGAAGCAAGTTATATGGTCGCATAAATCATTCAAATGTCTATCCATCCCCACGAAATCCATAAACGCACACGTGAGCATATGCCCACGAACCGCACAAAGACGGACAATCAATGGAACATTATTTTTCATATAAAGTGAGATATTATCAATCAAAAGGAAAGGAAGGGATCGTGGAGAGGAAATAAAAAGTATCTCTGGATTTATTAATTAACTTATATTCTTATTTGTCTTTTTCTTTCTTATTTTTCATAAATTTTATATCTATTTTTTTTAAATTTAACATGGTTCATTATTAACATTTTAATTTCACATGGCATCAATATGGTATATCTGACGGGCTTATTGCTTTACATCAATTTCTTCCATCCAACCAACCCATTATTAATCATTATTATTTTTTATGGTCATTATAGTTTTTGTGTGTGACAAAGTAAATGAAGTAAGTTACAGGGTCTCAAAAAACATTCAAATTAATATCCAACCCCACGAAATGCATGAATACATACGTGAGCATATGCCCACAAAGACGGACAATCACCCGAACAATACTTTTCATATAAAGTCAGATATCATCAATCGAAGGAAAAGGAAGGGATGGTGGAGAGGAAAGGAAAAAAAATCAGGAATGAAACACGTTATATTACTGACTAGAAATTAAGAGTTTTTTCATTCGCTTCCTAAAGCACGCCAATGACGGAGTGAGTCTAACATTGGTTTGTAACTGATTCCAGAGTCTCACTGCATGAACAGTAAAGGACGATGTAAAAAAAGATGAGCGGTGAACCGGAAAGACCAAAAAAACAATCTCTGTTTAAGCGTGGCGCTTATCCATGGTCGGAAAGACGCTGAATTTTTTTGGCGAGATAACAGTTAAGTTAATGATATTGCACAATAGATGCAGTATGTGAATTTGGCATATACCATTCCACATGAGCAAAACGGAAAATCAATAAAATCCCACTTATAAAAGGCATGTGTCCTGCGATCGTGGCCACATCTAAGACTATTCAGGGTAAACTACAATTTTCTTAGCAGGTCAAAAACCTTTAGAAAGCTTCTAATCATTCAAAATGTGGAAGTCTAGGTGTTACAGACATCAACAGTAAGATGGAAGAGAGGCGATTGAGATGGTATGGGCACGTTGGACGCATAGCACCCGATCACATTGTGAACCAGGCAATCTTCCTCGAATAACAACCAGAAGAAAACCAAATAATTCATGGGTGGTGCAAAAAGATAGCCTGTTGCAGAGGCACGGCTTGGGGGACGTAGTCTGGGACAGAAGAGCATGCAACCTGAGGACGAGGAGAGCTGACCCCAACAGTCTTCGCAGACAGTGAGTTGGGATGGAGCCAGGGAGAAGAAGTTAGAATCATTCAAAGCGACAAATTATTTTCAAGTGTTGCAGCAATTTGTTGCGATATTTTCTCTTTTATTATTATTACTTACTTGGGCACGTGTAAATGTCAACTGATGAATAGAACACAAGACACGCCTTGTAGGACCAAAGACTGGAACAAAACTGATGGTTAAAAATGTCCAAGCAAAATACGATGTTTTCTTCCGGACAACCTAATACTTATGGTGTTTTCTCTCTTTTTTTCAGATTAAATCGCTGAGACGACAAAATGCAACATTACACCAAGATCGACTCAACGCTCTTGCAGCGAAGGTAATTTATTTTATTTAATATTTTTTCTCTAATATTAATATTTAAGATCTATTTATTTAACACTTTTATTGCAAATACAATCTGGCGGGCTTATTGCCAGGCGGCAATCTCTTCCAACAACCAGACAAAAGTAAATGAAGCAAGTTAAGTGGTCGCATAAATCATTCAAGTGACTATCAATTCCCACGAAATCCATAAACATATACGTGAGTACATGCCCACGAACCCCACAAAGACGGACAATCACTCGAACATTCTTTTTCATATAAAGTGAGATATCATCAATCAAATGGAAAGGAAGGGATGGTGGAGAGGAAAGGAAAAGAAAAATCAGGAATAAAACACGTTTTTTTTTACTAGAAATTAAGAGGTTTTTAGTCGCTTCTTAAAGCATGCCAAGGACGGAGCGAGTCTTATATTGGTTTGTAACTGATTCCAGAGTCTCACTGCATGGACAGTAAAGGACGACGTAAAGAAAGAGGAGCGGTGAACTGGAAAGGCCAATAAACAATCTCTGTTTGAGCGTAGCGCTAATCCATGATTGGAAAGACGCTGAAAATTCTCGGCGAGATAAGAGGGGGTGGCGGGACAGTTAAGGATATTATACAATAGAGACAATATGTGAATTTGGCGTCTATTTCTAACATTCAACCAGTTCAATATCTTCTGGTATG
This sequence comes from Odontocerum albicorne, assembly GCA_949825065.1. NCBI lineage: Eukaryota > Metazoa > Arthropoda > Insecta > Trichoptera > Odontoceridae > Odontocerum > Odontocerum albicorne. Next base: position 7,585,678 of record OX463865.1, read on the forward strand.
AAATTATATGATCGTTCTTACGTAGGTTGAAAATGAATCTTAGGCACACATTTTAAAGACGCTGTAATTTGTCCAGCTGTTCCTCTGTAACATCCAAGTAACATACGTCCGCATAGTCCAGAATCGGAAAGAGCAGAGATTGTACGAGTAAAACACTTTAAGGGAATGAAGGCTGAAGAAGATCCTTCGGCTTACGTCATTTATTTGATCTCGCCACGCACATCTTGCACTTCTGACTTACGAGTATATACACGCTTAGTCATTCTTTCGTCATTCATTCTCTCCATATACGCATGTCCAACCCATTTTAAAGCTCCTTTCCTCATCTTACTAAAACTTCTATTTTTATCTATGCCTTTATTTCTGACGTCTTCCACCTGCTTTCAAACTTTGACACTCCACATATTTCCCTTAGTGCACGCACTTACACAGCATTAGTCTTAATCTTGTCTTTCTTCTGCCAATATTAAGTTACAATATAAAAATTATGACCATTTAGCGTAGTTGGTAGAACGCATAGCGTTCGCTCGGAATACCCGGTTCAAATTTTAAATATTTAAAGTTATAAAGTAATAAAATTTGTGTTATTTATAAAAAAATTAAATTAAATTTGAACATTGCGTTATATATTTTATATTTCTTAGTGTAGTGACAACCCTGAACTAAATTTATTGACAATACAAAATTCATAAATTTTATCAAAAAGAGGTATTTTTTAAAATATTTATTTAATAAAGTAATCTATTATACAAATATTTGCTATATCTGTATACAAATTTATATCTCAAGAACTTATCTTATTTATATGCTAAAGGGTCTTTCAAATTGAGCGGTTTTTTAGATTATTGGATAAACCACAGATGGCGTCGCGAACTTGCCTGAGTCTTGTGATATTTGAGAAGTGTAATGTATGACATTTATAAATATTGAGTCGTATACAATACAACAACGCATTCCAATTGTTGAATTATTTTATGTATTGTAATCTCCGGAAACGGCGATGTTAATTGGCCACCAAGATCATGTGATCTGACACCGTTGGACTATTTTCTCTGGGGTTACGTGAAAAGTCAGGCCTATAAGAATTACCCCCTATCAATTCCTGCGCTGAAGAACGAAATTATTTGTGTTATTGGTGAGTTAGAACCGCAATTATGCCAAAATGTCATCGAAAATTTTGACTAAAGAGTGGAAATCTGCGGAGCTGCACATTTGGCGGATATTGTTTCTTGTGTTTAAATGCCATACATTATACTTCAATGACCAATAAAAAGTTTTTAAAATGAAAGCGTATATTTTATTCAAGAATTAAAAAAAATAGAATTAAAAAAACCGCTCAATTTAAAAGACCCTTTATTACGAGGGTAGTCCCAAAAGTACCCGACCTAACAAAGAAAACACAAAAAATTTGGGAAAAAATGTACAGCACTTTTGGAAATGCCTACCATGTCTGCTAGCTCGCTCACTTTCAATCGACGGTCATCCAATACCATTTTGTGGATTTTCTTTATTATTTATGGCATGGTCACCTCATTTGGTCGACCACTGCGATGTTCGTCTTGGCAGCTCGTACGGCCTCGTTTAAACTCTGCCACCCAATATTTTACTGTTGTAAACGAAGGAGCAGACTCTCCCAGAGTAGAATCTAGCTCGGCTTTGATATTGGTTGGACTTAGACCTTTCAAATGAAAGTATTGTATCACATAACGATGACCAATTTTTTCCATGTTTACAAATTCACTGAGAGCGTTCACTATTGATGGCTGCCAAACAAATACTAAACAACGTAGCGTCTTAAAACTTGAAACTTAAGCTTTATAAGTTTAGTACTTTCTACCATAGTAATTTTTTAAAGCAACAACCGCCATCTATACGTCAGGACGGGTACTTCTGGGACCTCCCTCGTACTATGAACTAACTTAATTTTAATTTCCTGCATGTCATTTTATTTTTAATAATCTTAATATATTATATAATATTTCTCAGGCATAGTAACACCTACATACATGCTACTTATAACTAGATAACAATTCTTACAACGAATTATTTAGCACTTACATTTCCACTCGTTCAAGCTTCTTGCATTCCATCACATTCGTTGAAATTGGTCCTCCCAACTACTATAATACAGTAGATGAACTAGTTAGGCAACAGATGATGCTTCGGGAGCATGTGCTTATAACGGAAGGGTAGATCGGACTTACTCTCGTAAGCCCCCAGGGCAGCCATTAGAAGATTGCTGTGGTCCTGTAGGCTTTTATAGAACTTCACGGTACAAGGGAGGATGTGGTGCTGGGGGATTTCTTCACACTGTTAGGCGTGAAGTCGGGAGGAGGCAGAGGAGGCCCATAGGAGGCGTAAAACAACAGAACGTCAACAAACCGTCAGTTATCAACTGTTTACTTATTATAGTGCTCTAAATATATTTATGCTGAAAACCACTGCTTTTCAACATATTTAAAGATCACTCTACTCAAAATGTTGATTTGGTCGTCATCAGCCTTACAGAGCGGACATCATCTTGTCCGATTTGGTTTTTATCACATTTTAGTGTAGTAAAAAGAAACAACCACAAAAAAAAACAACTTATTTTGTTTCATCTTTAAAACGACGCCAAAAATACGTAAAAGTAATTTGGGTAAAAATGCGCTTAACTATTATATTTTTTAGGCTTTAGATGTTCTTCGTATTAGTTGAATAAGGGTTTTCGGAGTGTTTTACAAAAACGTTGCAGTTTTCATCATCAAGGCTTGTTCGTAGTTAATTTCGCCAAAATTGACTACGAACAAGTCCTGAAGATAAAAACTGTAACGTTTTCGAAACATCGGTATCATAGTTCAAACAAAACTTACAAAACTGTAAAACACTGAAAAACTTGACCCAACTGGCGCTTAATTATGATAATATTCATTCAGCACGTTTGTAATGAAGTTAGCAACAATTTTTTTTCTAATGACATCTATCCGTGAAATATGATTACTAATTTCTGGGCAACATATTACATCAAAACAGGTCCGCTTAAAAATTGATATAAAAATATGTGGATAAAACCGATCGATTAATTGCACTTTTGAAATGTGCATTTCCTTCTTTGGCTATTTTTTTAACCTACAAACGGAACAACCAACAATATAAATATTTGATACGTGAGTACATAACAGTCGTTTAAATAAAACGATGTGTGGATTGTGTATTGTCGGTCGTTCGCAGCAACGAAACCCACCGTAATGTAACGTCCTACGTCTGCCAAACTATGATATCTCAGTTTTGTCACGAAAATTATTTTTCAGCACTTTGAAATCGCCTTCATCGAGCTAACTTATTTATTTAACACTTTCGTTCAAATACATGTAGCGAATTTATTGCTTTAAACTTATTTCTTCTAATTGACCAATTTTTGTTTTATAGTTTTGATTTGTATCCATCGCTGTTTCTTAAACGTAGTGCCTTTATGTTAAAAAGCGATTGAAAAATAATATAACGTGTTTCATTCCTGATTTTTCTTTCCTCTCCACCATTCCTTCCTTTTCCTTTGATTGATGATATCTCACTTTTACTTTTTTTATGTATATGTTCATAAATTTCTTAAATATGAATAATCACTTGAATATTTTTTGCGACAATGTAACTTGCTTTATTTACTTTTTATCTGGTTGAGATTGCCGCCTGGCAATAAGCTCGCCAGATTGTTTTTACAATGAGTTGTTAATAAATAAAATACATCAAAATTGAGAGGCTACGTTGGGCGGGGCATGTAGCAAGAATGGGAGAAGAGAGAATGCCTAACAAGGTATTCTTTTCCAAGCCCCAAGGAAGACGTAGCATGGGCAGACCAAAGCTCAGATGCATGGATGGGGTGCAGAGTGATACAAGCGTGATTGGCATCAGGGGCTGGAGGAATGCATCCCAGGATAGGAGGGAATGGCGACGACTGCTGGAGGAGGCCGGGGCCCACAATGGGCTGTAGTGCCATTGATTGATTGATTGATTGTTAAATAAATAAATGAATATTTTAAATATATTTAGAAAAACTAACATAAATTAAAATAAAATACAAATCTCAAGGAAAATAGGGATTAGGATGTGTATTGTAAGGGAGAAAGACGAAGAATATTTGAATGGTTGAATTAAAATAGGCACTAAGTACCAAAAAAAAACAAAAAAAAAACCAAGTATGCAGTTTCGTTCTATATGTCATATATAATGAAACTGCATACTTAGTTTTTTTTTGGTACTTAGTGCCTATTTTAATTCAACCATTCATTTGAATAATAATAAAATTACAACTTTTATAGTAACGTTTAAAAAGCGAAGGGGCAAATTTTTCATTGCAGCTTTCTGTGTTCGCTTTAGGAAGTTAGATTTCCAAGGGACACCGAGTTTTTATTTTTTTCTAAAAAAGGGGCGGTAGTCTAAATAATTTGGGAACCTGTGGATCTTGGTGTTAGTTTGTAGTATTTATTTATTTAACATATTGCAAATACAATCTGGCGGGCTTATTGCCAGACGGCAATCTCTACAGCAAGTAAATGAAGCAAGTTACATGGTCGCATAAATCATTCAAATGTCTATCCATCCCCACGAAATCCATAAACACACACGTGAGCATATGCCCACGAACCCCACAAAGACGGACAATCAATGGAGCATTATTTTTCATATAAAGTGAGATATCATCAATCAAAAGAAAATGAAGGGATGGTGGAGTATCTGTGGATTTATGAATTAACTTACTATTTATTCTTATTTGTCTTTTTCTTTCTTATTTTTCATAAATTTTATATCTATTTTTTTTTAATTTAACATGGTTCATTATTAACATATTAATTTCACATGGGTCAACATGGTATATCTGACGGGCTTATTGCTTTACATCAATTTCTTCCATCCAACCAACCCATTATTCATCATTATTATTTTTTATGGTCATTAGAGTTTTTGTGCGTACACAAACACTTGGTTCGTGTGACTGCTCTGTGTGTGACTGCTCTGTTCGTGCGACTGCTCTGTTCGTGCGACTGCTCTGTTCGTGCGACTGCTCTGTTTGTAAATATATTATAACTTATATACGGGTTATCCGGAAAGTATTTTAGTATTTTTAGGTCAGATTCAAAAGAAAAATTACACCTAGTGCTCGTGGGTGTTCGTTTTCGATATTTCAGCAATCTCACGTGTCGAAGAACGCTTGTTATTCTAGCTGAAAGCCTCGATTAAGTCATCAGTGGTAATGGCCTTCCAGAGCGGACATCATCTTCGAGTATTGTATCGCCGTTAAGAATTTTTCAATCCACATTTGACACACACAATCGCTTACTGCATCGTACGTACCTTTTTTGGGTAAACAAGAGTCGAAACAATGCGGTAAACTATTACCTTTCATAATAATTATGAAAATAAAAATTAAACGCATTGATCGTTCTATATCCTTTATACATTTACTCTATATCCTTTATAAATTGTTGTTCTATATCCTTTATAAAGTGACAGCGATTTCGACATACAATGGCCTTGTCAAACTGTGGATGAAGCTTAGCTCCATGGTTATATTATATAACCCAAAAATGTTGACATAATATATTTTACAGTATGTACGAGTATTATTAGTCCAGTTGTATTATAATTCTTAAATGACAATTGTCACAAATGGGTTTCTATAAATTAAATATCGACACCATAAATATAATTTCGTAATAATATACATTCAGCACGTTTAGAATGAAGTTGGCAGCGATAATTTTGCCCTAATGACATCTATCTAAGAAACTCATTTCCGGACAACCATATACATTTAAAATATATATATATATATATCATATACTGTCAAGTCGGTTCAAGTGAGATGATATAGTTTACACTTTAAGCGACGCTATGCACGTGTGTGTTTGTACATTATTAACAAGCCCAACAGTAAAGACTGCGGAGATGATAACGTGCCACTATTACAATTAAAAAAATACATATTGTCAAGTCGGTTTAAGTGAGATGATATAGTTTACGCTTTAAGCGACGCTATGCACGTGTGTGTTTGTACATTATTAACAAGCCCAACAGTAAAGACTGCGGAGGTAATAACGTGCCACTATTACAATTAAAAAAAATACATATTGTCAAGTCAGTTCAAGTGAGATGATATATTTTACGCTTGAAACGACGCTATGCACGTGTGTGTTTGTACATTATTAACAAGCCCAACAGTTAAGACTGCGGAGGTGATAACGTGCCACTATTACAATTAAAAAAATACATATTGTCAAGTCGGTTCAAGTGAGATGATATAGTTTACGCTTTGAGCGACGCTATGCACGTGTGTGTTTGCACATTATTAATAACTCGAACAGCAACGACTGCGGAGGTGATAACGTGCCACTGTTGTGCCTTATCAAACCTACCACCACGGTTATATGCGGGTAGATGGACGTTCTCCAACTTTTTTTATTATATCATATTATAGTTTGCCTAATGCCGTTAAACCGAAAATGAAACAAAACATGCTGTGACGCTGAAGGGAAAATGAAACAAAACAAATTTGCAAAACGGGCAGATGGACGTTCTCCAACTTTTTTTATTCTTCTATTATATCATATAATTTGCCTAATGCCGTTAAACCGAAAATGAAACAAAATAGACTGTGACGGGGAAGGGAAAATACAACAAAACAAATTTACATAAAAAATGGAAATTGATTTGCTGTCATTGTTGAAATTAGGCTTCGCAATTACAATGAACCTTTTTAGAGAGTGACTGGGTGCCTCTATCAATGGGGTGGTTTGACGTTTCCATTGAAGCTTTGAGTTCTTTTATTTATTTCGTTTTGGGCGATTGATTTTTGTTTTTAAAGAGGTCCCGTATGTGTCTCCTCGCTGGATGGTGTTATTGTTAAAGCAGGAAAAGTTATCTGATGCAATGCGCAAGGATTTTTTAAAGTTTTAACATTAAGTTTTTTAAGTTGCGTAGATAGATTGTTTTCTAGTTGGCTCGCCGTCATTCGACAGAAAGAAATAAATTCTGGCAATAACGATTATATGTCCATGCCATAACAGAAATATCGCTTTCTAATAAAGTTGTGGGGGGGGGGGGGGGGGGGGCTATCGATGGGACGGGTTGACATTTTCATTGGAACTTTGAAGATTCTTTTTTTCATCTTGTGTGGTTGAGTTTTGTTTTTAAAGAGCCACCGTATGTGTCTCTTCATTGGATGGAGTTATTGTTAAAGTAAGAAGCTATTTGGTGCAATGGGCAAAGATTTTTGACACCAGTATTAAGTTCACATTCATCCCTTATCTCCGAGATGGCTTAGGCATGTAGAACGAAAATCGCTTCTTAAAGCTTGCCAAGAACGCTCCGTCCTTGGCATGCTTTAAGAAGCGACTGAAAAAACTCTTAATTTCTAGTCAGTAAAATAACGTGTTTCATTCCTGATTTTTATTTTCCTTTCCTTTCCTTTTGATTGATGATATCTCACTTTAGATGAAAAATAATGTTCGGGTGATTGTCCGTCTTTGTGGGGTTCGTGGGTATGTTCTCGCGTATATGTTTATGGATTTCGTGGGGATGGATAGTCATTTGAATGATTTATGCGACCACGTAATTTGCTTCATTTAGTTTTGTCTGGTTGGTTGGAAGAGATTGCCGCCTGGCAATACGCCCGCCAGATTGTATTGCAATAAAAGTGTTAAATAAATAAATAAAATAAATAAACGAAAAAAGACTAACATGTGACAGGAAGACCAAGGAACGCATGACGATCTCCATTAGTAAAATTAGGTAGATATGCGCGTTGTGTTCAAATAATTGACTCTTGATTTGCGATATCAAATTCGACTACTTTCGTTCTATTAAAATTAAATTTTAGGATGATTGACAGTGGAGCATGACTGATGGGATACCCTATATATAGATCTTCTAGTAGCCTATATGCTGCTTATCATAAATCTTATAGCGCTAATTAAGCTATTAGTGCTATTTAAAAATACTCGAATTACTTGCAGATCGTTTATAAACTCTTTACCATCGGCACTTTGGGTTTGATCTGTCACAACTGTGTGCTTGCTAAAATGCAACAGCTTAAACCATATATAATAAACCACTACAAGTTCAGGCTTCTACCATCGAAATAATGATTGACGATCATATTCAATCATGAGGGATTGCCTATCGTCTATTGTCAGCTCAAACTATTTTACTATTTAACATACCATCATGCCATATTCCTGTTGGGATAGGCAGAGAGGACAGTCTTGTCTCCGTACATTTTTTTGCCTCTTCCACATCCGTACACCTTGTACAACTCATACGATATATGCTTTTTACTTTTCTTTCTTTCAAAATTTCATTCACTTGATCCAACCATAATTTCCTTAACGTTCCTCTACCACGCCTTCCACTCACATTGGCACTGTATACTTGTTTTGTTATTCTTTCTTCATTCATTCGTTCTATGTGCTTAAGAAAAACTTTTCGGAGTGCTCTTCTTCATCTTACTCAATTTATTTTTATTTATTTATTATTACACATGACAAGAAATATACACAATTTGCGAAAAAACAACAGGTAATTTGATTTGGACATACAATTTTAATGGCTCTGGGTTTGTTGCCTTTCATTTGTCGTATCCCCAATAAACTAGGCTTTTGCTTGTATCTCACTGAGGATTATATCAGCCTTTAGTTCATATTAATATATCAGCCTTTAGTTCATATTAATCTCTAATAACTTTCTTCTGTATTCTGTCATACATTGTCACTCCATGTATTATCTAAGTGCCGTATTAATACAGCATTTAGTCGTATCTTGACTGTTAAAGAAAGTGTATTGACAATGAGAGGAGGCAGTGAAGATTATCAACGCATGTGTGATGAGCTCAATCATGACTTATGGAATAGAATCTAGAACAGATACAATCATGACTTATGGAATAGAGTCTAGAACAGATACAATAATGACTTATGGAATAGAATCTAGAACAGATACAATCATGACTTATGGAATAGAATCTAGAACAGATGCAATCATGACTTATGGAATAGAATCTAGAACAGATGCAATCATGACTTATGGAATAGAGTCTAGAACAGATGCAATCATGACTTATGGAATAGAGTCTAGAACAGATGCAATCATGACTTATTGAATAGAGTCTAGAACAGATACAATCATGACTTATGGAATAGAGTCTATAGCAGATACAATCATGACTTATGGAATAGAGTCTAGAACAGATACAATCATGACTTATGGAATAGAGTCTAGAACAGATACAATCATGACTTATGGAATAGAGTCTAGAACAGATACAATCATGACTTATGGAATAGAGTCTATAGCAGATACAATCATGACTTATGGAATAGAGTCTAGAACAGATACAATCATGACTTATGGAATAGAGTCTAGAACAGATACATTTTTTTACTTAGAACTAATGAAACGAAAATCTTCAGAGCAATTGCAGGCAAAATACTGATAGAGTTAGAAACTCCCTTATCCGAGAAATGTGTGAAGAGAAGATATTGCGATATAAAGTAGGGGTTGGTTGGAAGAGATTACCGTCTGGAAATATGACCACCAGATTTTTTATAATGAAGTGTTTAACATAAATAAAGAAACAGAAACCATAGAAGTTTCTGGTGAAGCCATGGCAATGTACGGTATATACCCGCTGGTATATACTCCGGGAAGACCTAAAAGATAATTTCATAATACACATTCAGCACTTGTCTCTATCGACCTCCGTGGCCTGGTGGTACGACGCTTGTCTGTCGATCTGGAGGTTGCGGGTTGGATCGCCGCTGAAATCCAGGTATATATTTTTAATGGGATTCCAGTCTGGTTTTCACTTAGGGCCCATTAAAACATCTTTCTGGTTGATTGGAAGAGATTGCCATATGGCAATAAAACTCGCCAGGTTAAAAAAATATATGAAAGGATAGCTAGCTGGGTGGCAACATTTCAAGTGAGGCAGTCTTAATGATAACCGACCGTAGAGGTCTGACAACTTAAGTAAAAGTAGAGGAAAAAGTTTGAAAAGTGTGAATTGAACGAATTGAGTATAAATCTTATAAAGTTAAAATATGTGGTAATTGAGAAAGGATGAAGAATGTTTTGAAATATAAGTAAAAAAAATGTATCTTGGAAGCATGCTTATATCGATGGCCGCGCGATGTGTGGTATTGATCAAGTATAGCGTGGCGCAACAGGAACTGCAATTTTAAATGTCGCAAAAACAAGTTTTTTTAAACGTTCATGTTTATTGGTATCAATGTAATTAGTGCATATGGGAATTATGTGTGGAAAATGATATCGGCCAAATGGCCACCTCGGCTCCTGTTACAGGTGACACATAAATGGATACGTATATCTGCAATGACACGAGTGATATTGGATCTAAGGTCATCGATGGTTTTTGGATTCTTGGCGTACACTTGAGATTTAACATAACTCTAGAGAGAAAAAAACTAAAGGGGTTAAATCACACGATCGTGTCGGCCAATTCACATTTCCACGACGAGAAATTACACGGTCGGAGAACTTTTCCTACAGTAAAGCCATTGTTTCATCAGCAGTATGATAATAAAGCCCCATCCTGCTGGAACCACATGTTTTCCAAGTCCAAATCGTTCAATTGATGCCAAAAAAAAAAATTTAATCATGTCACGATATCGAGTTCCATTGACCGAATGTATTATTTCATAGGATGGCGCAACGAGAACTGCAATTTAAAATTTGCTGTCATTTTTCAGCTGTCAAACCAACGTATACTATTTATAATGGATATACTATACACCATCTACATAACCTATAAATTAATCATGTAGTGGTACACTATTGCAAAACGTCTAGTAGCAGCAGGCTAGAGTAGTGAATGATGTGCTATTTATTTCATGAGAAGCAAAGCTAGCTGCTCATAATGGAATCTTAGTCCACACCTTAGGATGTGCAAATGAATCTTATTTTAAAAATCTTGAGATAATTTTAAGAGCCATTGCTTCTTTAAATGGCCAAACATTTATTTAACGAAAATAAAGTCAAAATTGAGATTAAATGTTCAAAATGCAAATTGTGAATCAATGTTCCAAATCAAAATAAGCCTAAAATTTTCAAAATCGAAATTGTATTTAAATGTTCAAAGCCAAAATTGGGGTTTAATATTCAAAGTCGAAAATTTGAATTTAATATTAAATTATAATTTAATATTGTATTGTATTACACTTTCGTTGTATACAGTTCAACCTGGTAGGGCTTATTGCCGTTTGATAATCTCTTTCAACCAACCAAATAGATGTTAAAGAGACTTTAAGTGAAAACCAGACTGGAATCCTTTTTGAAATAAAATTAGGTTCCAACGGGATTTGAACCCGCAACCTCCGAGCTGGGAGACAGTCGTCTTACCAACTAGGCCACGGAGGTCGTAAAGTCGAAATTGGATTTGGTCTGTTTCTCGACCATTACGATCACCTCGAGAGCGCTTTCTAACTAGCGCATTAACTATTAACTTACAGAAGATATACGGAGGCAGGTAACTTTTCAAGTCTACCGAAAACTCAGCCAATTTTGCCTCAGGGAGTACCGAAGACTATTCCATAAAGATATCCCGATACTTGAAATATTGACTCGACTGGAACTCGGAAGAGTCCAAATATTCGCAGCGGTCGACCTTAACCCGAGACGAGATTCGGAGTTCTCCCGTCTAAAACAATCCTAGAGATATCGAGGAACCTGACTGTAGATCGACTCGAAGACCATATCTCCAACCTAACGTTGAACCTTCTCCTCTTGACCTTCTCCTCTTTGAACCTTCTCTTCTTCCATATTGAACCATCCAAGTCTTAGATAGTTGAGCTATGTGACGCTTCGTCCAAACCATCCAAAATGAGACGTACATTTAAAATTCGTTGTAGAGTTGTGTCAAAGGTACAAACTGTCGCAAGAGTAAAAAAGCGGGAAGTATTGTTCACACTTGATGACGAACCACACGTTACATGCCTATTCCAGTGTTTCTTAACTCTAACATAAAGCACGGTCACAGGGACCGAAGATAACGATACAGCCCTATCTGAAATATTCCATAAAAGAGCTACCTAAAATGTTCTGTCGAAATTTTTGCCAACTCTATTAGTAATCTGAAGAGTCCATGTATTTGCAGCGCTCAGCCTGAGACGAGATTCTAAGATCTAAATATAAAACAATCCTGGAAATATCCAGACCATAGATCACGTCGAAAATAGCTTCCTATTGTACATTATTTATATCCAGACCATAGATCACGTCGAAAATAACTTCTTATTGCACATTATTTATATCCAAACCATAGATCACGTCGAAAATAGCTTCCTATTGTACATTATTTATAGTTAAGGCATTAACACTGTAGACGTTTAAAGATATTGTGATTTATTTAGTCAAACACTGTTTTTTCCATTTTATATAACGGTATAAAACTACCGGTTTCAAGGTTTTCACCTCATCATCAGGGGAGCACAAATTCGATTGAATTATATTCGAACTGGTACCAAAATACATGCTTCTAACGGTCAACATTAGGGGGTTGGAGATTGTGGGTGGAGGAAAACAGAAGATAACTTCACCAAGCACCGGTGAGATCTTAGAAATGTACGTGTTTGCCAGATTTTTATCCCAATGTACTAAATTGGATATTGTCTTTATATGTAACACCAAATGAAGGTTGAGAAACATTTAACGTACTCGTAATATAACAGCGATAAGAGGCTTGGGAACGAACCACGGTGATCGTTACCCGGAGCGGATATTGTGGCGATATCAAACCGGACTGTCGAGTGGCGTGAAGCATGGCGATTGAAGGGACATTATTCCGTTTGTCGCTTTCGGCACTCTCGTTTAGGAACAGAATGGGTAGCTACACTCATATATAATTCTCCAAGTCAGTTGCTGAACAAAAAAAGCACATGAATGATTGATACAGAGCCGGGACGAGTTATTTTGTCGCTTGGGGCACCCATTCGAAATCGCGCCCCCTCCATCAATAATGTGACAATCACTATTTGGAAAGGATATATTGGCTGTGATATGTACTCTTTATTTTATGTAAAATGATAGAGGTTTTTGAGTGGACTAGTCGTTAAGATCTCTGTCTTCCACCCGGGCTCTTTTATTTTCATACTTTTCTATCACCATGACTGGATTTCTGTTACTTACGTTTCTGTAAAAAAATATTTAGCAGTGTAATATTTTGTCTGAACTGTTTTACTGCAGAAGGCTCTATGTAAAGTACCCGGCGGTAAGTAGTACACATGGCTTTGTAGAGCGTCGTCTCTGTCGCACGATGCGTTAACAGTCCGGCACGCGACGGAACACGTGTATGAATGACAAAGGCGACGCTCTACAAAGCCGAAGTTAGCCGATTATGGCTGGCAGTCTCTTTCTTAGCCCTATGTGTATTACTTACCGCCAGGTACTGTACGTATAATTTCAAACTTTTGATTGATCGATTCATTTCTGTAAGATCAAAAGTTATCTTTGTGATTTATTTTTATCAAACACTGTTTATTCCATCTTTTTGTAACGGTATAACCCTACCGGTTTCAAGGCTTTCGCCTCATCTTCAGGGGAGCACAAACAAGACTGAAGATGAGGTGAAAGCCTTGAAACCGGTAGGGTTATACCGTTAAAAAAAAGTGGAATAAACAGTGTTTGATAAAAATAAATTACAATGTCTTTAAACCTCCACAACGTTAATGCCTTAACTATGAACAACAAAAGTTATCTATTTTGTTTAAGATGTGTTTAGTATAAATTTCGTTCCAACCATTCCGAATCGGGGACGTACGATACTCTACCTTACAATAAAAATAAAAATAGAAGGGGGAATAATACGTGAAGTAATGCTGGAGTAGGAATCAAATGATTAGGGATGAATGTAAACTTAAGGCTGATGTGTTGAGTAAGGTGAATAAAAGCACTGTGAGATAGTTTGGGCACGTGGAGCGAATGAATGTGAATGAAGCGAAATATGTGTGTCGAGATAGGAAAGTCTAGTGCTCTGTTCTCTATGTCTGTTCCAGCAAGGAAACAATGTGAAAGTTTATATGTATGTGTATAAAGTGAGAAGTATGAATAGTAAGAAGATTGACGATATGACGAAATGTATGAATGTGGAGGAAGTGAAAGTTGTGCGTTTAGATATAAATAATAGTTTGGAGATCTATTCTCTGTGCCTACTCTGCAAGGGACATTATATGTATGTATGTATTTTTATTACGAGTCCATCGTTGAAGGGTTACATTATTATAATACTAATGAAAGGACAATTTATATAGCGCCGTTTAGAGAGCAAACTCTTTTCAAGTGCGCTCTAACTCAGAATTCGAACCCACTCATAAATTTTGGCAAAACCTCTTAAAAAAGGATTGTCTTTGAATGTTTCCTAAAGCTGTATACGCCAGCTATATCTCTGACACTATGAGGCATACCATTCCACGCCACAAGATCAGCAACGTTAAAAGCTCTGTCATAATACCCCGCCCTATTAGATTGATTCGGAACAATCAATGTATTAGATGAAGAAGAAATCGACCTCAAAGATCTACTTCTCTCCGAAGGAACATCCCTCAGACAGATTCGAAAGATACGATCGAGGCATCGCATTAAGGGACTTGAATACAAAGAGACAAAGTTTGAAATCAACCCGTTCGTGACACTTAATACTGTGGAGACTTTTTAGAAGCTGACCAATATGGCAATATTTATGACTACCATATAGTATATGACTATGACTAAATTATAGTATATTCTGGTTTGTCCGATTCACGAATTTCTAGACGCCTTCTAGAAATTCGTGAATCAGACAAAGCACAATAAATCAAGTTTAAATAATCCAGACGGGACACAGCAAATTCATAAATAAAACTTTTTATTTCCCTCGTTGGAAAAAATACTGAGAAATTGCTGTGATTTTTTTATGAGAATATTTTTCATATAAAACACCGGTATCTTCATTCTACTATCCACCAGACCATAGGCTCCAGCCGTAGGGCTTGCATTAAAATATTTTGGTCTGATAGTCTCCCCCATTCCGCAAACAATAGTATCCTTTTAGTGACCTTATCTCCCTGCCATAAACCATATCAAAATATACAGATCAAACATGTTTTATCGATAAAAGACGCATTTGGTGAAAACCGTTACGAAAATATATAAAAATATTCGTATTTTCTAAATATTATGTGGACAAACACTGTAGACAAACATGGTGAAGCCTCAAATTTATCATATTGTTGAAACATCTCGTGCGGCTTTTAATAAAATGAGAAGTGTATTCTGCGATGATAATCTAAACTTGAAACTTCGACAACGGTTAGTCAAATGCTACGTTTGGCAAGTGTTATTGCATGGAGTGGAATCATGGACCCTCAAAGTTGGTAGTATTAATCGACTGGAAGTATTCGAAATGTGGGTACACCGGAGAATGCTACGGATACCCTGGACGGATATGGTCAGCAATACAAGGGTTCTTCAGAGCCAAAGTTGATAGAGAGTTGCTGACTAATATTAAAATCCAAAATGTGTCTTATTTGGGTCATGTACTCGTACTTAGAGGAGAAAAGTACAAATTATTAAAAGATTTAAAATATTACACAATTTTTTTCCTTCCCTCCACCATCCTTTCATTTTCCTTTTATTAATGATATATCACTTTATATGAAAAATAATGTTCGGGTGATTGTCCGTCTTTGTGGGAATTATGCCCGTATGTATACTCACGTATGTGTTCATGGATTTCGTGGGGACGAATAGTCATTTGAATGTTTTTTTTTTTGCGACCATGTAACTTGCTTAATTTACTTTTGTCTGGTTGGTTGGAAGAGATCGCCGCCTGGCAACAACCTCACTAGATTGTATTTGCAATAAAAGTGTTAAATAAATAAATAAGGATGGAGCAGTTCTGATTGGGTCAGGAAGATCGTACCAAAGTCGAGCCTAGTTAACCGTAAGATGTTTAGATGGTATACTTTTTTTTTGTCTTTTTGGGTATTTTTGAAGTTGTTCATTATATTCAGTTGTATTTATAGTTTGATTGTGTTTATATGAGGTGCATGACCGCGTGGTAATGCATTGGACTGGAGATAAGAAAATATTAAATAAAACGTTAGTCGATAAGATTATAAGTGTAAGGTTAGGAATGTAGTGTCTGCACCCATTTAACTGGGCATTTCCCTGCTTCATGACTTTATCATTATTGATGTCCACATTCCTTGCAGTAGGATAGAACCGTGAAATGTATAATTGCAAATAATGCAACAGTAAGACCCACTAAGTAAAACCACTTTAAATGCAGTTATTTTCAAAGCACTGTGTAAAAATGCATTCTGTTTTTAACTCGTTTCCGGTGTCCGATTCATTCACTCCTCAACATATGCGAATATGTGGACATTTTTAAGGGTGTTTTCGGTAGACAATATTGTCTTCGCCCCAGTAATCGAGACTTCGGGTTAATAACCACTGAAGTAGGCAAAGAAAGAACTCGCAGTTCGCCATCGCAAATGTTAGAAATACTATCGCACATGGATAGGCAACAACTATCGCATAGAGTGCTGTTATAAGATTAATTATTTTAATATTTCCTTTTCTGTGCTAAAAAAATCCGCGCGTTTCGGTGCTGTGTATTCAATACACATCAATACAAATGTAAATATGAGCGATTTAAAATAAGAATATTCATAGCCAATCGCTTAAATTAATTAAATTTGTCAAAAGTGATACTAATTGAAATTTAATTGCTGAAAACATGAAAAAAAACATTGGCCGACGTTCACAAAACCAGCGAAGAGACCACCTCAAATGGATGCCCGAGAGTTACTGAGACCTGAGACGGGACTCGGTCTCGGACTGTTATACCTCGAAGGAAGAAACACAATTGCGAACTGAGATTATATTTCTTGTGTTCTCATATACCAAAGTATAGTGAGAGTGAGACGTGAATAGCGTCGCTTCCTCACCCATAGCGAGTTTTTTTAGAATGAATATACCTACGTCACACACTGGCACACGTTTGATTATACACGTATTGGTGAATTTATTCCTGATTTTCACAAAATATCTCTGATGTGACTGATAAGTGCTAATTATTATTAATATTATTTTTTTCATTCAATGCGTAAATGTATTACGGAGGAATACCTAAAATCTGAACCCAGTATTTATTATATTTATAGAGATATTAAAGTTTTTAGAAGCAATGTGTACTACGAGGGTGGCCCCAGAAGTACCCAACCTCGACCACTGCGATGTTCGTCTTGGCAGCTCGTACGGCCTCGTTTAAACTCTGCCACCCAATATTTTACTGTTGTAAACGAAGGAGCAGACTCTCCCAGAGTAGAATCTAGCTCGGCTTTGATATTAGTTGGACTTAGACCTTTCAAATGAAAGTATTGTATCACATAAAGATGCCCATTTTTTTCCTTGTTTACAAATTCACTGAGAGCGTTCACTATTGATGGCTGCCAAACAAATACTAAACAACATAGCGTCTTAAAACTTGAAATTTAAGCTTTATAAGTTTAGTACTTTCTACCATAGTAATTTTTTAAAGCAACAACCGCCATCTATACGTCAGGTCGGGTACTTCTGGGACCACCCTCGTAGGTGATACTCCTCCAACCATTTCTGCAAGCTGTTGTTTGTTTAAACGGGTATCTTCCAGCACAAGCTTTTCTACTTTTTTGACGATGTTTGAAGAAGTGGCGTCCTGGTCGGAGGTCGTCTTCGATCGATTATCTTGTAAACCATCGTTTTCCAGGGCAACAGTCCCCGTAAACAGTTAACATATCTTCCAAAATTATTTGAGGTGTTTTCTCTTGTTTTGTGAGAAACGTAATGACGACGCGATACTCAATTTTTTTCATACTTGGAATGTTATTAACGCTTGACATACTCTCCCGGCGATATCTTAAACTGTCAAAATTAGACTAAAACTTGGTGAATATACTAATAATGAGTCATATTATCGGAACATGCGCATGTGCACTACCGCCCCCTCCCTAATCTCTTAATTCCGCGATTTTTTTGCCAACCCCTTGCATCTTTCAAAACATCTTCTTCCTGGCACTGTCCCAACTCATATGCCTATGTTAGGTAGGCTGTTGGGGTCGGCTCTTCTCGTTCTCGGGCTGTATGTTCTTCGGTTCTGGGTGTCGCTTTCATCTAGGCCGTTTCTCTGCAGGATTTTGGAGCAGTGAGTTATCCAGGAGTTCTTTTGTCTTCCTCTGGACGGCTGTCGAGGAAGATCCATAGACGTTGCCTGATTTACCGTATGTTCTGGTAGTCTCCGTCTTATGTGTCCGTACCATCTCAGCTGTCGCTCTTCCAGCTTACTTTTTATGTCAGTGACCCCCAGGCTACCACGAATGCGTGAGCTCTTAATTCTATATTTTAGTGATACTCCTGCCGACCACCTAAGCATTCGCATTTCTGCTGTTTCAAATTGCCTAGCGTAGGAGCTGTACATAGTCCAGCATTCTGAGCCATACATAATTGCGGGTCTAAAGATAGTCTGGTATACCTTTCCTTTTAGTTTTATAGGCATTTTTGGGTCACACAAGACTCCTGTTACCGATCTGAATTTCATCCATCCCACACCTATTCTATGGTCAACATCCGCTGCGCACCCTCCGTCTTTGTGAATGAGTAAGCCCAGATACTTAAAGGCTAATATTTCCCCATCCAGTTGCATTGAAGGAGTTGTGGCATTTGGATCTTCAAATGGCAGGTACAGATATTGTCTTTTTTTTACTAATTTCGCATCTTTCAAAACATGATGGATGCAAACACCAATTGTACAAAACGAAATAGTTTATTTCTTGTTAAATGAGTTTCAACGTGGCCGTACACGCACCGAAGATGAATCGCGCTCTGGACGTTCAATTGTGTCCACCATAGAGCCATTTAGAGAGCAAACTCCCCTCAAGGATTATATTATATTATTTATAGTTCAAGTGATAACACTGTGGAGGTTTCAAGACATTGTAATTTGTTTAGTAAAACACTGTTTATTCCACTTAACGTAACGATGTAACCTTACTGGTTTCAGGGTTTTCACTTCATTATCAGGGGAGCACAAACAAGACAGTCTTGTTTGTGCTCCCATGATGATAAGCAAAAACCTTGAAACCGGTAGAGTTTTACCGTTGTGCTAAGTGGAATAAGCAGTGTTTTACTAAACAAATGACAAGATCAGATAATATTTTTTATATAGCCCAGTTTGAGTATATATGTTTTTGTGCTCCATTGACTTTTATTGCTATCGCTACACGCCGTTCGATTTCCCTTTTAACACTTCCATCATCTGCGAAAACTATCGAAACAGTAATAAACAATTACGTGTTTCCGGACGCGCCACTGCGTGGTGGCTAGTCACCTTTGCAGAATGGATATTGTGGAGTATTCCAGCTGCGAGTGTGGTGAGGATGAGGAAACTATAGACCAGAGGTTCCCAACCCCGTGCCCGCGGGCACCATGGCGCCCGCGGAACGATTCGTATGTGCCCGCCACTATTCGACAGAGACAGAATTTTTTCATAAACATTAATTAAAAATGTGAATTATTTTTATTTATTTGTTAAAGTTTTAATTTTTTTGAGTGCCTAGGTTTATTAAATACGTTCGTATGTTTGCGATATTGTATGTATGAGTGGTTCCTTTGCTGACAGTACTTGTCGCAACTTGTCTAGCGGCGAGCCAGACTGCACTCTTCACGCTAGCCTGGAACGGGGAGTGCTATTTGCACATCACTCCTTGTACACGCAGAAAACCCGAAGTGAACGAACGCAACGAACTGAGCCGACATCATGGAAAAATTGAATTCTTTAAATTTGGAGTTGCAGGGGAAAGACAAAAACATAGCTGAAATGATAAGCTCTGTAAAGTCATTTAAAGCTAAATTGGATTTGTTGATATCACATCTGCAGATCAATTCTCTCGTGCATTTCCCACATATGAAGAGAATGCTAGGTAACAATGAATTAAACGGGTCATTATTTATTAAGCATCTTCAAGTGTTAAAAAAACAGTTTGAAGAGAGATTTTTGCAGTTTACACATATAGAGCCAATTGTTTCCTTCTGTATAAATCCTTTTACTTGCCAAATAAATGTAATGGAAGTGGCCGAAATGTATTGCAGATTTTGTTCAAGGTAAGACAGAAGAACTAGAGTTAGACATTTTGGACCTTAAGAATGATATTTTGCTAAAATCCTTAATATCAGAGGACTTTTGGAATACAGTGGACAGAGAAAAGTTCCCATTTT